>CAJNDS010002381.1:413047-456978 GCA_905221605.1 Symbiodinium natans | reverse complement strand
CTGTGTCTGCGTCTGCGTCTGTGTCTGCGTCTGCGTCTGTGTCTGCGTCTGCGTCTGTGTCTGCGTCTGCGTCTGTGTCTGCGTCTGCGTCTGCGTCTGTGTGTGTGTGTGTGTGTCTGGGTCTGTGTCTGGGTCTGTGTCTGTGTCTGTGTCTGTGTCTGTGTCTGTGTCTGTGTCTGTGTCTGTGTCTGTGTCTGTGTCTGTGTCTGTGTCTGTGTCTGTGTCTGTGTCTGTGTCTGTGTCTGTGTCTGTGTCTGTGTCTGTGTCTGTGTCTGGGTCTGTGTCTGTGTCTGTGTCTGTGTCTGTGTCTGTGTCTGTGTCTCCGTAATGTGTAGGATGCTAATGACCTCTGTGTCATACTGGTTTTTTCCTGGTCCCATTGGCACTTCTGTGATTGTTGTCTGTTCTGTGTCTGTGTGTGTCTGTGCTGTGTATGTGTGTGGTTCTGTGTGACTGTCTGTGTGTGTCTGATGTGTGTCCGTGTCGTGTTCGTCTAGTGGGTGTCTGGGTGTGGTCTCGGTGTGTGTCTGTGGGTGTCTGTGTGGTGTCTCGCTGTGTCTTGTGTGTCTGTGTGTGTCCGTGTGTCTCTGTCGTGTCTCTGTGTGTAGTGTCTTGTGTGTCTCTATAGTGTGTCTGTGTGTGTGATCTCATGTAGTGTCTGTGCTTAGGTGTGCTGTCTCTGTGTGTCTGGTGTGTGTGTGTGATCTCTGATGGTTTGTGTCTGTGGTTGTTGTGTGTGTCTCTCTGTGTCTCTCTGTGTCTCTCTGTGTCTCTCTGTGTCTCTCGGTGTCTCTCTGTGTCTCTCTGTGTCTCTCTGTGTCTCTCTGTGTCTCTCTGTGTCTCTCTGTGTCTCTCTGTGTCTCTCTGTGTCTCTCTGTGTCTCTCTGTGTCTCTCTGTGTCTCTCTGTGTCTCTCTGTGTCTCTCTGTGTCTCTCTGTGTCTCTCTGTGTCTCTCTGTGTCTCTCTGTGTCTCTCTGTGTCTCTCTGTGTCTCTCTGTGTCTCTCTGTGTCTCTCTGTGTCTCTCTGTGTCTCTCTGTGTCTCTCTGTGTCTCTCTGTGTCTCTCTGTGTCTCTCTGTGTCTCTCTGTGTCTCTCTGTGTCTCTCTGTGTCTCTCTGTGTCTCTCTGTGTCTCTCTGTGTCTCTCTGTGTCTCTCTGTGTCTCTCTGTGTCTCTCTGTGTCTCTCTGTGTCTCTCTGTGTCTCTCTGTGTCTCTCTGTGTCTCTCTGTGTGTCTCTCTGTGTCTCTCTGTGTCTCTCTGTGTCTCTCTCTGTGTCTCTGTGTCTCTGTGTCTCTGTGTCTCTGTGTCTCTGTGTGTCTCTCTGTCTCTGTGTCTCTGTGTCTCTGTATCTCTGTGTCTCTGTGTCTCTGTGTCTCTGTGTCTCTGTGTCTCTGTGTCTCTGTGTCTCTGTGTCTCTGTGTCTCTGTGTCTCTGTGTGTCTCTGTGTCTCTGTGTCTCTGTGTCTCTGTGTCTCTGTGTCTCCGTGTCTCTGTGTGTCGGTGTCTGTGTCTGTGTCTGTGTCTGTGTGTACGTAGGTATGTACGTGTTTGTATGTACGTATGTACGTACGTGTGTACGTATGTACGTACGTATGTATGTGTGTTGGTATGTGCGTGTCTGCCCCAGAGCTCCGATCCCACGATTTTCGCGGTACGTTCGAACCAGAGAGATCCGATCCCACGATATTTGTGGTACTTTCGAAGCCCCAAAGTCCCGATCCCACGATATCTGTGAGAAGCCCAGAGCTCCGATCACGCGATATTCCCGCCGTTTTGGATGCCCCACTGGTCCCACAAGATTTGCGAAGTTTTCCATCCCCTGGAGTTCCGGCTGCAAGATTTTCGAGACCCCAGAATTGGAGCACCTCGGTACTTGCGAGATTCCTCGAGACCCAGAAGTGGAGCACCACAGATTTTTCGAGACCCCACCTACAGTCTTTGCGAGGTTCTCGAGACCCCGTCGAATTGGGCGTAACCCAACAACCAGGAGCCGAAACCTCGGCCACAGCGAGGTTTCAGAGTGCTCCGGCGTGAGGAGCCCAAAGAGGACAGGCGGGCGGGTAGGTGGTGGGCGGCAGGCAACCCTAAACCCGAAAAACCCCTAAAAGAAACACCGGAGAACCCTAAACCCTAAAAACCCTAAAGCCCTCAACAAAACAACTAGCCGCTTCTCGAGATAAAGGCCGAAAACCTCGCTCCCAGCAAGGTGGGGTTCGCCCTGCGCGTAAACCAACAACCAGCCCGCCTGTAGAGGCCGAATCCTGGCCCCCAGCGAGGTTTTTCAGGTAAGGTTCCCTCTGCACGTACACCACCAACCAGACCCCCAATACAGGCCGAAACCACACCCCTGGAACCGAAACCTCGTCACCAACTCCCCTGCACCTCCCCCGGGACGGCGGGCGCGAGCGGCGGTGGGGGGCGGCGGCGGCAACCGAGACCCTAAAAGAAACACCTGAAAACCTGAACCCTCAAACCCCCTGAAGTCCTAAACCTAAAAAACCTAAACATCCTGGCCGTACGGGGGTTTACGTCATGCACACATACGACATCTGCAAGTGGAGTCAGAACATGCGGTGGTGCCTGAATTGGCTGATGGTTCTTTTTTCGTGTTTTTTTCTGGTTTTTTTTGTATTTTTTATGGTTTCAGGTGAACCCTGAACCCTAAACCCTAAACCCTAAACCCTAAACCCTAAACCCTAAACCCTAAACCCTAAACCCTAAACCCAAGACCATGAAAAATACTAAAAAAAAACAGAAAAAACACGAAAAAAAAAACCTGGACCCGCCTGAATTGTTTGGGCAGGATTCCTTTTGGCGGCCCGTTCCAAAAATGTCCGTGCTCGGTTCCTGAATGTTGGCGGGGTTCCCAAATCTGTAATCTAGTGCCCCTGAATTCCGGGGTTGGTTCCTGAATGAGTCTAACGCCTACGTTCCTTTTGCAAACTTAACTTGCACACGGCACCTCTTGCTGTGAGCAGTGGACTGCAGTCAACATTGACAGAAGCTCCAAAACCAGGAATGCAATGGAGACGGACCTTGTGGCCAGATAGACAAACTGGCTAGCTTCGCCCAGCCCTGCAAATATTTGGCACCATCTTGCTGCATGGCTACCATGGCTGTTCCTTGCCAAGCGACAGCTCAACGTAGAAGGTGTACTCCGAGGCCTCAACAGTTCAGGAGTCGAGGGCCGAGTAGCCGAGTCGAGGGCCTCTATGGTCTTTCTCGTGCGGACTCCCACTGATTCCCACTGGCTCCCTGAGACATTTTTGACCTGGAAAGTCGCGCTGGTTGCGCCTGCCAGGAGCTGCGGCAGCTAGCGGACAGCTCGTCCATGATCGCGCAGTTGCCCTGCACAAGGCGACAAAACTGTCTGGCGCAAGTGCAGATTTTTGCGCACCATACCTTTCTCCTTTTGTGAGGTATTTGAGATATTCGCTGCCTGGCGACAGGCTGCGGGCATCCGGAGCGCCTTCGCATTTCCAAGGCAGTGACGTAAAGATTTCCATCTAAGAAAACAACACGATCAACTCACCAAAGCCCACAAAAAAAAACCGTTGAGTGCAAACTGGCAAACTGCGGGCATCTCCACAGCTCGTCTCTCATTGCACGTCGCACCTGCTGCACACAGGACGGGCTCAGGGCCGCGAGGATATGATCCGACCGTCCCTGCCGTACCTAGGACAGCGAGGAGCACCAACCATCGAACACGAAAATTGTTGAAAACCAGGCTTTGCACATTGACGGTGAGGGCCAGAAGCAGGCCGGCTGCAGCGAAGCGTGCCTCAGGCCACGGCACCGACCAAAGTAAAATCAAATAGATACTCTCTCAAAAGTCCGAGCCACGGCCAAGTACTTCTGATTCAACTGCTCCATGTATCGCAACCTGCACAAGCCCGTTCCTCATGCATCAGTTTGGCAATGTGCCTGTTTGTCTTGTGCATTCAGAATATGTATACCTTGTATACCCACCGACTGCCAAGCCCTGATGGACAGGATCGCACCACCAGCGCCTTGATCACATGCGGCCCCCACATCGGGAAGCATGGCTCACTTGGCTGAGGCTCAATGTCCCTAACCTGCTGACTTGGATGACTCTTGATTTTGCCCAAGCTTTCTGCACCAGTCTCGCCTCAAATCGTTTGCCGCTCTTGGGGCTCATAACAGCCCCCATAACAGTTCGTGTTGAAGTCGCTTTGAACTTCGCAGCTGCGAAACAAGTAGCAAGTGCACGAACCTGGAGCACCTTCGAGCACCTCTGCACCGAGCCCCTCGCCCAGCGGAAGAGCGGCCAGGGTGCTGACAATGGCTCCGCCCCGCGCTCTATGGCGCCTTCGGAGATTTTTGCCGGCTCAGGTGAGCACAGGGCATTCGCTGATACCACACCCGATGCAACATATCAGTAGCCTTGGCTCTGTTGAAGCTGTGCCAAGAGCTTCTGTGCCGCGGTGGGAGACACATGAAACTGCGCATTCCTGAGTATGTCTCGACAAGACAAAGAATGCAACGTCACTTGAAGCCCCTGAAAGGCCGTTGAAGTTGACAGGTGTTCGATGGTAGGATGACAGGGTTTGTCAAAGCTTGGGTTGGAAAAGGAAGGACGTGGGATCCCTGAATGCTTCGAAAGCTTGGGATGCTCTGGGATTGAAATGTCGTTCTTCTAAGCTTCGAAAAACGTCATTTCGGTCAATACCTGGCTTCGAACCCCTGAGAACTGTGCAACACAAGTGCCTCACCTGCCAAAACCTCACACACATATTTCATCTAGAAAGAACTCACACAAGCAGATCCAAAGCCAAGAACCAAGCTGCATATCATGGGGGCCACCTGCAACTAGGAGCATGTCCGGTGAGACATAGAATGGCACAAGCGACTTGAGTATTCAACCAAAACCCGGGCCTCCTGTTGAGTCCCCCAGGCATGCCTCAATAGGCCTGTGTCACACAACAGCTGACGCAGGTTTACACAAAACGAAAGCAAGACTGAGCGCAGGCGGAAATTTGCAACCCCTTACCAGTGCGCCCCCCCTTTCACCAGGATGCAATACAACATTACAATATCCGCTAGGCAATCTTCCCGGACGGATGGGCAGGTTGGCAAGCATCACAATTTTCATCATCAACAACACTCACTCAATCCTCCAACCATGCAACCGTCAATCCATCCAACCACTCAACCACTCAACAATTCAACCGTTCAACCAGTCAATCACTCAGTTCTTCAATCATGCAACCATTCTGTCATTCAGTCACTACTTACTACTTACTACTTACTACTTGCTACTTGCTACTTACTACTTACTACTTACTACTTACTACTTACTACTTACTACTTGCTACTTACTACTTACTACTTACTACTTACTACTTACTACTTACTACTTACTACTTGCTACTTGCTACTTACTACTTACTACTTACTACTTACTACTCCCTACTCACTACTGGCTACTGGCTACTGGCTACTGGCTACTGGCTACTGGCTACTTGCTACTTGCTACTTGCTACTTGCTACTTGCTACTTGCTACTACTTACTACTTGATACTTGATGCTTGCTACTTGCTACTTGCTACTGGCTACTTGCTACTTGCTACTTACTACTTCCTACTTACTACTTACTACTTCCTACTTCCTACTTCCTACTTCCTACTTCCTACTTCCTACTTACTACTTACTACTTACTACTTACTACTTACTACTTACTACTTACTACTTACTACTTACTACTTACTGCTTACTACTTACTACTTACTACTTACTCCTTACTGCTTGCTACTTACTACTTAATACTTACTGCTTACTGCTTACTGCTTACTACTTACTACTTACTACTTACTACTAAATACTTTCTATATACTACATACTATTTAGCACTTTGTACTTTGTACTGAGTACTGAGTACTGAGTACTGAGAACTGAGTAGCACTTGGTACTTAGGGCTTAGTGCTTCGCTATGCGAGCACAGTACTTAGTGCTTAGCACTTGGTACTTGGTACTTGAGGGGCGGGGCCAGGATCCCTGGAGCCCGCCTCGCCAGCTCGGTTACCTCTCCGTTATCAGCACACGCAGCTGCACCAGCAACGGAGAGGCATCACCACCCGCACCAGCAAGGGAGATGAAACCGAGCTGGCGAGGAGGGCTGCAGGGCGGGTACTTGGTACTTGGTACTTGGTACTTGGTACTTGGTACTTGGTACTTGCTACTTGCTACTTGCTACTTGCTACTTGCTACTTGCTACTTGCTACTTGCTACTTGCTACTTGCTACTTGCTACTTGCTACTTGCTACTTGCTACTTGCTACTTGCTACTTGCTACTTCCGTACGTAGTGCTCAGTACTGAGGTACTCAGTACTCCGTACTGAGTACCGAGTACGGAGTACTGAGTACCGAGTACCGAGTACCGAGTACCGAGTACTGAGTACTGAGTGCTTGGTACTTAGTACTTCGTACTTGATACTTGATACTTGGTACTTGGTGCTTAGTACTTAGTGCTTAGTACTTCGTACTCAGTACCTAATACTCAGTACTTCGTACTTGGTACTTCGTGCTTAGTTCTTAGAACTTAGTACCTAGTACCTAGTACATAGTGGGGGTGGTGATAAGACTTCGTACTGAGTACTTAGTACTTAGTGCTTCGTGTTTAGTGCTTAGTGCCTAGTGCCTAGTGCTTAGTGCTTAGTGCTTAGTGTGCTCAGCGTGCTTAGTGTGCTCAGCGTGCTTAGTGCGCTTAGTGCGCTTAGTGCGCTTAGTGCGCTTAGTGCGCTTCGTGCTGAGTGCTTAGTGTCGTACTTAGTACACACCCTTAACTAAATGGAATGTGTGTTTTCGGGTTCTGTTTTCGAAATCTGGGCTGTTTTCCGATCCCATAGATAGACTACTATGACTGGGGATCACTTTTCGAAACCTGTATGGCTTCTTCCTGACCCCATGGAGGGTAGAGGGGGTGTACATGCCGGGTTTAACGATCAACCTATGTCCGTATATACGGAAGGCACGTAGCTTCAATGCCCGCGGCCTAAACCCAATACTCCAGTGGGCGCGCAAAAGCGGGCCGCTAAGTGTTTTCTGCCACTTGCCCCACTTGCCCCACTTGACCCGCTTGCCCTTGCAGATTTGCCCGCCCCCGTTTCCCGCACGCCCTGAGGCTTGGGGGCAGGTGGGGAAGCGGGTCATGCGGGTCGACTGGGGTAAGGGGGGCAAGTGGGGCAGGTGGGGCAAGTGGGGCAAGTGGGGCAAGTGGGGCAAGTGGGGCAAGTTGGATTTGGAAGGAACCCGCGTCACTTAGCAAACCCAGAACGCGATCACTTGGCCAATCGGGAAACCAAATGGTTTGCGATCACTTAGCAAACATTTTTACGATCACTTAGCCAACTCTAGCTTTCAGGCTAGGTTTTGGCTTTACGGTTTAGGGTTTAAGGGTCAAGGGTCAAGGGTTTAGGGTTTGGGGTTTGGGGTTAAGGGTTAAGGGTTAAGGGTTAAGGGTTAAGGGTTAAGGGTTTAGGGTTTAGGGTTTAGGGTTTAGGGTTTAGGGTTTAGGGTTTAGGGCTTCTCTTACTTTTTAGGGTTTAGGGTTTAGGGTTTGGGGTTTAGGGTTTAGGGTTTAGGGTTTGGGGTTTAGGGTTTAAGGTTTAGGGTTTAGGGTTTAGGGTTTAGGGCTTCTCTTACCTTTTAGGGTTTAGGGTTTCCTTTTGGGGGTTTAGGCTTTAGGGTTTAAGGTTTAGGGTTTGGGGTTTGGGGTTTAGGGTTTAGGCTTCAGGATTTAGGGCCTCTCTTACCTTTTAGGGTTTACGGTTTCCTTTTGGGGTTTAGGCTTTGGGTTTAGGGTTTAGGGTTTAGGGTTTAGGGTTTAGGGTTTCTCTTACTTTTTAGGGTTTAGGGTTTCCTTTTGGGGTTTAGGCTTTGGGTTTAGGGTTTAGGGTTTAGGGTTTAGGGTTTAGGGCTTAGGGCTTAGGGCTTCTCTTACCTTTTAGGGTTTAGGGTTTAGGGTTCAGGGTTTGGGGTTTAGGGTTTAGGGTCTTAGGGTTTAGGGTTTAGGGCTTCTCTTACCTTTTAAGGTTTAGGGTTTCCTTTTGGGGGGTTTCGGCTTTAGGGTTTGGGGTTTCGGGTTTAGGGTTTGGGGTTTAGGGTTTAGGGTTTCCTTTTGGGGTTTAGGCTTTGGATTTGGGATTGAGGGTTTAGGGTTTAGGGCTTCTCTTACCGTTTAGGGTTTAGGGTTTAGGGTTTAGGGTTTAGGGTTTAGGGTTTAGGGTTTAGGGTTTAGGGTTTAGGGTTTAGGGTTAGGGTTTGGGTTTGGGGCTTGGGGTTTGGGGTTTGGGGTTTGGGGTTTATGCAATCGGTCACGCGGACTGTCACGAAGCGAGACACTTGGGGTTTGGGGTTTAGGGTTTTTCGGGTTTCGGGTTTGGGGTTTAGGGCTTCTCTTACCTTCTAGGGTTTCGGGCTTAGGGCTCAGGGCTTGGGGTTTAGGGTTTAGGGTTTAGGGTTTAGGGTTTAGGGTTTAGGGTTTAGGGTTTAGGGTTTAGGGTTTAGGGTTTAGGGTTTAGGGTTTAGTGTTTAGGGTTTAGGGCTTCTCTTACATTTTAGGGTTTAGGGTTTCCCTTTAGGGGTTTAGGCTTTAGGGTTTAGGCTTTAGTCCAAAAATCAGCGTGCTAAGCGATCATGTTTTTGAGCGTGCTAAGCGACTGAAAAAAAAGTTGGCTAAGCGACCCCTTTGCCCTTTGGATAGCGGGGCAGGTTATCAAGCCCTTCACTGAGGCCAACCACAAGTCTGCCTGAAATCGGGCTGTATTTGAGGCAGACTTGCAGGGCAACGCAAAAATGTAAACCAAGGGAACCTTTGGGAGAAACATGAAGCCTGCGCCCCTTGAATTCCTCTAACCCTCAACCCTTAACCCCATAACCACATAACAGTATCATAGCCGCAGCGACTTGTTTACGGTGTGCTAAGGGGGGAAAGAAAGAGGGGAGGGGGGGGGAGGGCTGGGAAGAGATGAGGGAGGGGGGGGTTGCAAGAGAAAAGTTGGCCACAGGTCTGCCTCAAAGGAGTGAGGCAGACTTGTGGCTGGGGCGAGCACGGGGCAAGAGGACTAGGGAAAGGATTGGGGGAGGGGGGGGGGTACTGTAGGCACAAAGACAAAGTTCAGACATGTGGCTGGGGAGCACGGGGCTCGGCAGGGACCCAATGCTCTGGTTGCAGCCACAAGTCTGCCTCAAAGACAGCCTCAATTGCCCCACTTGCCCCACTTGCCCCACTTGCCCCGCTTGCTCGTCCGCTTAGCTCCCGCAGCCTCCAGCCCAGCTCCAACTCCAGCTCCAGCCCTAGCCCCCTGCTGCAAGTGGGGCAAGTGGGGGCAAGTGGGGCAAGTTGGGCAAGTGGGGCAAGCGGGGCAAGTGGGGCAACGTCGATAAGCTCTTCCGGAAAAGCAAGTGGGGCAAGTGGGGCAGGTGGGGCAAGTGGGGCAAGTGGGGCAAGTGGGGCAATGACCATTAGTGGTGGCCGTGGGCGTCCGCAATGCAATACTCTATCTATGGGGTCGATTCCGTTTCGTGGGTTGGTGCTGTGAGCGCATCCCCAAACCCAATACTCTATCTATGGGTCGGTTCCGCTGGGGGCCGACAACGACAACGACACCGACACCGACACCGACACCGACATCGACACCGACACCGACACCGACACCGACACCGACAGCAGCAGCAGCAGCAGCAGCAGCAGCAGCAGCAGCAGCAGCAGCAGCAGCAGCAGCAGCAGCAGCAGCAGCAGCAGCAGCAGCAGCAGCAGCAGCAGCAAAAAACATCACCATGCTAACATCGGGCATCATCCTCAACCTTCATGATTAACGTCCGAGCTTGAAACTTTCTGCTATGAGAGCTATGGGTGTCGATGGTGAAGGCGGAGAGTGCTTGAACAGCTCCCATCAGATTCGACACGCTTTCTGATTGTTCATGCTGCAAGGTGTGCTGCACCGGGAACAAATGAAACAAATGGTCAGCACCAGGGAAGACTGTCTCGCGGCCTCGTTTCAGGTATCGCTGTAATCGGAACGGAGACCTGCAGCCCATTCTTTGCAACTAATGTATGAGGTCAAAAAGCCCCATAACGGCCCTGGGCATGTGTTTTTCTGCGATGTTCTGCGATGCACGCGCCTCACCGCGACCACTGCTGCAATCAGCAACCAGGAGTAGCGAACTCGCAAGTGCTTGACTTTCATTAAGACGGCAGAACATCATGTTAGCAGCTGCTCGCATATCCAGCTATGCCAATGCCAGTTAAACCTGAACTTGGGATGCGATGTTCGGTTCTTCGGAGGACTGCCTGTTGATGGCCTTCTCCGATGCTTTGGCTCCGCCTTGTGCAGCACATCACAGCAAGGCCCCGTTGAGGGTGAGGGCTTTTGTGGCAAGCCCGCATGCCACGATCAGAACGTTGCACGGCCATGAGCCAAGACCTGTTCTTATTGCTTCCAATAGCTTCTAAGGCAGCAACGCAGGAGCAGGTGAAGGTCCTGCCCGGCTCCAGTCTTTGAGCGTGTCTAAGAGACGTGTTTTAAGAGACGTGTCACACATTTGAAGTTGTTCCTCTGGACTGTGTTTTCGAATTTATGCTATCATGCGTGTATTCAAATCTTGACCTGGAAAATCAAGCTAACGCTCTCCGCCGCTCTTCAGCAGAGTCACATAGAGTCACATAGCCTTTCTTTGAGGCGATGGGATGTGCCCCCAAACATGGGCATCCTCAAGCACATGTGAGACCAAGAGATGGCTCAGCATTTCGCCGTGTTCTGTGTAGGGCACAGCTTCATGCCCCCACACGGCACAACGGTCCCCGAATCGGGCCTTCACAGGATTTCACAGGCTCCAGTTCACTGAAGCCGAACTACGCGTGAAGACCTTGCGCAAACATTGAAAAGATGCTTAGACGAGAGCCACACACCCACAATTGCATGTGTTGTGCTTTGTCGTATGGTGGCCTAACAGATTAGATTTGCAGGTGCACTCGCATGCACTCACGTACAACACGCTCACCAAGGGCGTTCAGAATCATGTATGCCTTTCAGAGCGGATGTCTTGGTCTTGGCTTGGTTTGATGATACGAACGCACATGTCTTGGACTGGTTTATGCTGGAAGCGGATCTTGCAGCAGCTACAGTTATGAACCGGGAATTCATTGCGACATGCTGCAATCCAACTAAACTTTGTTTGTATTCACCACCTATCTTGAGCCAGAAAACCGTCACGCCGAGTTGCTTTGCTTCAAATGTACACGACATCATCTGGGGGCACGCTGTGCTTCTTCACCAGCAGATCCCAGAACCTTTTGGATCAACTCGTGGATGAACCGTAGCCGTTACTGCAGTAATCACGTGCGCCCATCTAGAGTGCAAAGGTGACAATGGGTCAACATGGGCCAGCTGTCCAGCACGTGTTGCGACCGGGTGGCTTGTGATAAAACCTTGGCATTGCGCTACATTCAGGGCGCATGACGCATCATTGTCGTCTACTGCAGTACTGCAGCATCCTTGCTTCAAAGAAAAGACGGCGCGAGGAAGCGAGAAATAGCCAAGCGTCTGCACTTCAGCCGACAGCTCCCTCCTTGACAGCATGCATTGAAAGACAAAGTTGGGCGAATTGCTGGTTAACGTGAACATACCCATCAAAGAACCGCGGCATTACGATATGCAACCTTGAGCAGCCAGCCACGAAAACCCGTGTGACTTGTGGTCAGTATCGCACTGACGTCTCTGAGCGTCGATGAGTCGCCACCGCCACGAGCTTTAGCTATTTGCGCTTTCCTGATCCAATATATGCCAGCGTTGTACTGCTCGTGCTGCCATGCAGAAAAATGAAACTGACCACATAGGGGCCTCAACAGATGACAGCGTGACAGGGCCAAGGCATCGGCACTTGGGCCACTGTGTGAAGTTTAAGCCGAGCTTCAGAACTCCAATCTTGTGGATGGCATTCTCATATGTCCTCTCGACGGTGTCCTGCTCCAGGCTGGCTGGACATGATGAGCCATGCGCCGTCTAGCACCCTATGCTCAAGATCCGCCCGCTCCATGAGGTTGATGGACATTCGCACGTTGTCAAGGGGACCTGAACAGTTCGACCACCCCACATCTACCCTTGTCCTTCCTGATCCTTCCAGCACAGTACATACCTTCATGCCGTCAGGGTGGCTCAGGTTTGACCACGGACTGTGCCTCCACTGCCAGGACTGCCTCCGGAACAAACCAGCTTTCGAGGACCGCTTCTACAGGTAAACACTCATATGCCGGATGAGTCAAGATGTCTCAGGTGTCTTCTCTCCGCTTCTGAGGCGTGGAAGTCGGCCTTCGGAAGTTCGACCAGCCGCCTTCAGAAAACCACTTTCGCACAGAAAGGAGTATCTGCGGGATATGCAGGATCTTTTCCTCATGCATTAAGTTAGGATCATTGAAATTAGGCGCTTATCTGTTGGCCTTGAGCGATGTCGGCAATCTGGACGAGGTTTTGCTTGACTTCTGACACCTTGGCGATGTCAGGGCAGAGAGCATCTACAAGCAATGAAGTGGCTGAGAAGTGGCTGAGCATGGCTGAGCTCCCCGCTTCGGTTTTCGCAAAGGACATGACACTTTGACCATGAGGTTTGCTCACCTCAGCATTCAGGGCATGTAGCACTGGTGCCACCACCAGCCTTTCATAACCTTTCCGCTTCATACGAGCTCCACGCGAGATCCGCCATCAGGCTGGTGCCACCAAGCCCTGAGATGCTTTGCAAAATCGTGCTGCATGACCAGAAACATGTAAACACCTTTAGGGCTCTGCAACAGCCCAAGCAAAAGACATGTGTAGACCGAGACCCGAAAACTTTGACATGGCCAAGAAACTTGCAAAGCTCTGTATACTGGTCAGAAGCAGAACCACATCCAGCAGCACGTAGCAGTGTCGCAAAAGAACGACATCTGAGTTGCATCGGGGGCTCACAGCTTAGAGCAAGGGTCAATCAAGGTCAACTCGGGGACCCAAAGACCCATCGTGACAACCATTTTTCTCAGCTTTCTCACGCTGGCCCGCTGCGTCTCGTGAACAAAGGAAACCTCAAAATACAAAACGTCCCATCCGCCGCCCCTTGCACTCGTCCTATCGCTCTGCGTTCATCTGTCCTTACCCGGTGCCCCACTCTCGGCCCCACCCTGTCCCATCCCTCACGAACCACGTGGTTTGGCAATGCTACGTGAGCACCGATGTTTGAGGGCTGGTTGGGAAAAGTTGCTGCTAGGATTGAAAAGGCATGTATGACCCAATGAACGAAAAGTGCCTCTGAGCCCAAAACCATGAAAGGATAAGTGTTCGACTGCTGACCACACACACACAGGAAGCTTCGCAGTTCCTTTGAAAGTCCAATCCGCATCATTTCAAAACACCAAGCTCCTGGGTGCCAGGTTACAATGCCTTAGCATCTCGATAAACTCGCCCTCGTTTGCTTGCAAGCCAAACCTGGAGCCAGGTTAGCATGCACATCTCCATGCAAGACATTTGTCATCCGTCGCATGACTATCGCTTCGGCCAAACTGCTGCGAGGATGAGTACTCCTTTTGCATCGCTCTGACATGCTCCTTCTCAACGTCGGCCATGTCCTCTTCACATTCCGCGACAAGCCAATGCCAAAGGCTCTCACACGGAAAAGCCGCTTGTTTACAAGAGTGCGAAACTTCGAAACAAAGACCGGGATTCGTGGGCCCTGGCCTCTGGATGCTTTCTGACCTGGGATCGGCTGACGTAAGTCTGAAGCCCTCGTTCCGAAAAAGCCGTCTTTCAGAAACCTGTCCGTCTCAAAGCCCTACCCCAGGACCTTCACTACCATGCCGAGACCGAAAGTCGAGGCACTGTGCGGAAGGTCGAAGGCGGCGAAGACGCTGAGTTCACCACCTTTGAGAGGAACATTCACGCGACGCGGGCACCGAGCCGCATTCATATAATCAGCGCTTGTTCTGCAAGATGACACATAGGACAACTTGGACAACATTTGAAGACAGCGACAGCAAGAATGCTGAACCTCCTCCTCCAAACGTTTGAGCTGCTCCTGGTGATCTCTCAACAAAGCAGCTTTGCAACAGGCATCAGAACTGCAGACTCCGATCCCAGCTGGGTACTGCGGTCGCTCCGGATCGAAGAACTTGCTCCGAAAGTTCTCCGGAAAACTGCTGTGGAAAAGGCCAGAGTATTCAATGAACTCCATCACATTGCGGTCGACCCTCAGCTACCCCAAGTGCAAGTTCGAAAACCGTCCAATGAATTGACACATCCAGGAGCCTCATGCCTGCAGTTTCAAATGCAGCCAAGCTGCAAGTTGTTCATGTCTTTGGCCTTTCCTTGCCTCAAATCGCAACCAAGGTGAAACCAAGGCGTCTTTTTTCCAAAGCTTCTGATTGCATTACCAATGAGAAAAGAAACAAGCGAACACACACACGCGCGTGCGCACACACACACACACACACTTTTTTGGACACCCCTTGAAGGAGTTTGCGAGAAAGTCACACTCACTGCTGGTACGTTCTCACCCCTCCCTGAAGGCGTCTTCGTTGGCCAGCGACCCTCAGGTACAGCGCTGGCCCCTGCTTTGTGACTGCACAAAAAGGACTCCTTGGAACACAGGAATGCACACACAGAGCTCCCTCATTGAGGTAGCTGAGCTGTTTTGCCTCACTGGGGATGATCGGAACTAAATTCGGGTGAGAACAGATTGGAGTTTATCGCCATGCTCCCCAAGCTTGATCGTCAAGCTGACTTCGTTGCTGGAAGACATTAGCAATCATGGGCATCTGCTCTGCGCGAGGGTAGTTTGCTGAACTTCGCTCGCACACCACACAAAAATGTGATCAATCCTTGTGGCAAACTCTCGAACGGCCCACCTGCAGTCGCTTGAAAGCGAATGTATAAGCGGGTGTAGGCGACTCAATGAATTTTCAAGGCTGGGGTCGCGCCAGGGTTCGCAAGTCAAAGCCGCAGCCCCCTGAGCACCTCCCCGTAGAGCGTTCGTCGGGTTGCGGCAGGGTTCGCAGGTCAAAGCCGCAGCCCCCTGCACGCAACACCAGGGCAAACCCAGCTGCACACGACGGGCCCCAAGCTGCCACAGGCCCATGAGCGCTTCTTTGCAACAGCAGTACTGAAGTCGAAAACGACATATCTCAAGTAAAGGAAGACTCAAGTTATGGAAGCGTCAAGCTAAAGAACGCTCAAAGAGATCACTCAGCAATCAGCCGCGGTGATGTAGCATGCACAAAGCTGGAAGAGTTCTTGCAGTTCGGAAACATCAAGTGTTGGGGAACTCAAGCATCGACATTCAGAGCTACGCCCGGCCTTTTGATTGCGTGCAGGGAGGCAGGTGTGGACTGAAGCACTGATAGGACGTGAATCATGGAGCTTGACAGCATCCAATTTTTCTTCTCAGTTCGCAGCCCCCCTCTTTCCCCAGAGAAACCCCAAGCTACGTCTTGGTCAGTTTGTCAGAAACGGACAAAGGTCTGCCAGGTTCAGGCTGACCTCGTCTTCTGCTGGCTCACACTCCTGCCCAATTTGAGCAGGCTGAATCTCTACGGCTTGCCCCGACAAATCTTTTGGCGGCTCTTTGCGGCATACTTCCTTGCGATCCTCTTGGTTGGCGTTGCATGTCTGATGACCGCCTTTGCTTTGCCCTACACCAATTCTCTTCTTCTCCACGGTGGGTGCCTTGGTTGTTCACATGATCAGGCACAAACAATTGCTGAGCAGGCACAACATATATGGCAACTACCGAAGGATTCCGAGTAACCAGGTGGATGTGCAAACGGTGGTCTTGGAGTTCATCGGACAATTGCCCCTTGGCTGCCTCCCTGATGGATCGCAGGGCTGCGAAGTCACGCTCGATGCCACAGTTATGAAAATACAAGATGGCTGTCGAAACCATTCGTGCACCGAGCGGTGCCTCATGCCCGTGTCGCTGCAGGATGCCAGGCCAAATTTGGTGAGCCTGCTTCGTGAAGCATTCGGGTCGCTGTTTCAGGTGCTCAGTCTTCTTGACGAGGAGGCTTCGGAAGTCGCCCAGGAGCTGGCTGTAACCCGCGGCCATGTGATCGGCCCATGCCCTTATGTCCGGGCAAGACCTCCCGGTACAGGGCAGAGAAGATGTGAAAGTACCGAGCTATGCCCACAGCGCTAAATCTGTCCTCGACATCTTGCTGCGCCACCTGTCAGGGCGGGTCTCAGTCTTGGTTTTCTCTGGGACTTGGTGGATGTTTTCCACAGTTCTCTCACTGACACGGGAATCTTTGAGGGCGGGTCTTAGTGTGGATTTCTGGGAGTTGCTGGCCTTCGTCCACACTTCTCACACTAACATGGGGGGTGTGATGGATTGCTTTCGCAATTGCGGCACTAGGGTTGGGGGTTTAGGTGTGAGTGTGGATTTCTGTGATTTGCCGGCCTTCGTCCACAATTCTCACACTAACAAGGGTGTGACGGTGTGGATTCTGGGACTCTGTGGCCTTCTTTTCGCAACTGTCGCACTAAAACGTGAGGGTTTAGGGTTTAGGGTTTAGGGTTCAGGCCTTAATGTGATTTCTGGGATTTGCTGGCCCTCGTCCACAGCTCTCACACTAACATGGGGGGTGCGACGGGGTGGATTCTGGGACTCTGTAGCCTTCTTTTCGCAACTGTCGCAATAAATTTTGGAGTTTAGGTGATAGCGTGGATTTCTGAAATTTGCTGCCTTCGTCCACAATTCTCACACTAACAAGGGTGTGACGGTGTGGATTCTGGGACGCTGTAGCCTTCCTTTCGCAACTGTCGCACTAAAACATTAGGGTTTAAACCTTAAACCCTCAACTCTAAGCCCTAAACACCCCAATTGGGCTGCCCCTCCTCCTCCCCGACATCGGCATCGTGAGCTTCGGAGCAGCCCACCTCCTTCAAGTCGGCCAAGTCCATGTCGCCTGGCTCTGCCTGGAGATCCTGCACGCAAACTGCCGCCTAAACCCTAACCTTCTCATCAACTCTCGCACTAAAGTAAGGGTGTCTTAGTGTGGACTTCTGGGACTTCGTGGCCTTCGTCCACTGTTCTCACACTAACATATGGGGGGATCCTGGGTGTGGATTTATGGTGACCTTAAACGCTAAACCCTAAACCCTAATTCTGAAGTACAACGGGTTGGGTGGGCAGGGACAGGAGTTTCCTCACTAACACCATGGATTTACGGTGACCCTAGGCCCTAGACCTTAAATCCTCAGCTCTAAACCCTAAACCCTAAACACGAAACCCTAAACCCTTCCCACAAAACCACAGAACGGAAGTCTCCTGCTCCATTCCGATGAAACTGTGCGAGCGCCGTCCGCGAGCTTCGGACATCTGCACGGCCGCTTCCTTCAAGTCGGCCAAGTCCTGCTTGCCCACGTCGCCTGCCTCTGCACGCGCATCTCCGATCTGGAGATCCTGCACGCAAGCTGCCGCCTAAACCTTAAACCCTTAAACAATAAGTCTAGAGACCAGTGTCTGGAGCCCTAAACTAACCCCGAAGAGCCTCAGCCCTCAAAGCCACAAAACGGAAACTGCCCCTCCTTGTCCCCGACACCCATGCACTTGTGCAAGCGCCGTCGGCGAGCTTCGAACATCTCCATGCCTGCCTCCTCCAAGTCGGCCATATTCTGCTCGTCCATGTCTGCCATCACTTTGCCCTCGTCCAGCAGCATAACAGCCAAGCGCATGTCGCTCGGGTCCGCTGTGACCGCTTTCCTGTGAACGGTCAGCAAGCGCGCGGAAGTACAAGTCTTCAAGGAAGTACTCCATGGCGCAACCTAGCAGGCTCTTGGCATCATTCGCAAACCTGATGTCCGGGTTGAACTTGTTTGTCATCTCGATGGCGCGCTCGACCATGAGCTTGGTGATCTGCTGCTTGTGGCAGTTCTTGAAGTCTGTCAATGACTTCCGGGCCAAAGCAACGACGGCTTGGGCGGCGATCATGGGCTCAATGCGCCAAAGTCGACCATTCTCATCGAGCCTACGGTTTAGGGTTTAGGGTTTAGGGTTTAGGGCCTTTTCCCTGGCCCTAAACCGCCAAAACCCGACTTCCCGCCTTGCAGGCACTGCCTTCAGCAGGGCAGGCCTTGAGAGGTCTGTCCGGTCGCCGAAGCAGGTAGATGATCTTGCAGTCCACGCAGACAAACCCTACCTGGTACAATATTCGGATTGAGGGTTTTCGGCGGTGGCTCTCTAATCCGCTGGATCTTTGGGCGACAACAACAAAGGACAACATAGAAATGCTGCACTGGGCAAAGCTACGGCAGGCTCGGCGTTCACCTTCAAGCGCGCACGGGCCTGAAACGGCTCGCCGCCACCAGCAGGGACCACAGTGACTTGGAAACTGCGTGACGCCCACTCGAACTGGAACTGTGGCGCGGCTCGCGCCTTTTTTCGCTCGCTCTGCTCAGCGACGATGGCGTCTTGACGCTTTCTGGAGATGCTGCGCCAGTGAGCCTGCTCCTCACTGGGCAACTTTGCCCACATCGCTGACGCTTCGCGTTGCCTGCCTTTGCTTGAGGTTTGCTGAGAGGTAGCCCCGGAGTCACGCAGATGTTGGTACCAAAGCTGGAACCCCGTCTCTGCATGTTTACGCTTGTGGCTCCCTGTCAACACCTCTTCCTCGATGTCTACTGGCTCCGCAGCAGGCTTGACCGCCTTTTTGCTCTTGCTGGGCTTGCTGCCGCCGGCCTCGAGGAGGTCTTGCATCGCCGCCTTGTACTTTGCCATGGCCTTGGTGTACGCTCGCACATAAGGATCTTTGTTTGTCTCACTCATTGCTGCATACTCTGCCTTGCCCTTTGCGAAGAACTCCCGCCACGGCACGTTCAAGTTTTCCGAGAGAGCTTTCTGCTCAGGTAGGTACATGCCTAAGCCTCCCCACTGCAGCTTCTTCGGCATTTCCGGCCCTGCTTGTGCCATGGCCCCAAGTTCAACGACTGAGGCTGCAAGCTCTACTGCCTGAGCTGCCTAGAAATGGACTCCAACTTGCACAAGGGGTGTCTTAGTGTGGATTTCTGGGACTTCGTGGTCTTCCTCCACAGTTCTCACACTAACATATGGGGGGATCCTGGCGTGGATTTATGGTGACCCGAAACCCTAAACCCTAAACCTCAACCCTAAACCCTTATGCTGAAGTACAATGGGTTGGGCGGGCAGGGACAGGAGATTCCTCACACTAACATGGGGGGGGTGCCTTTTGGGCCCTTCTCATCAACTCTCGCACTAACACCAGGATGTCTTAGTGTGGATTGCTGGGACTTCGTGGCCTTCGTCACTGTTCTCACACTAACATATGGGGGGGATCCTGGGCGTGGGTTTACGGTGACCCTACACCCTAAACCCTAAACCCTAAACCCTAATGCTGAAGTACAACGGGTTGGGCGGGCAGGGACAGGAGATTCCTCACACTAACGTGGGGGGGGTGCCTTTCGGGCCCTTCTCATCAACTCGCGCACTAACAGCGGGGTGTCTTAATGTGGATTTCTGGGACTTCGTGGCCTTAGTCCACTGTTCTCACACTAACATATGGGGGGATCCTGGGCGTGGATTTATGGTTACTCTGAGCCCTAGCTGAAGTACCATGGGTTGGGCGGGCAGGGACTGGAGATTCCTCGCACTAGCATGGGGGGGTGCCTTTTGGGCCCTTCTCATCGACCCTCGCACTCAAATAAGGGTGTCTTCGTGTGGGTTTTTGGGACTTCGTGGCCTTCGTCTACTGTTCTCACACTAACATGGGGGTGGATTTTTCGGTGACCCTAGACCCGAACCCCTAAACCCTAAACCCTAAACCCTTATGCTGAAGTACGATGGGTTGGGTGGGCAGTGTGTTTGGGACTGCCAAAATTAGTGAGGAAACTGCTTGGGCCTCCGACCTCGACCACCGAAATCCATACTAGTTACCATACGCTGCCTACCTGTACCAGGCTATGGCCCGAAACAGTGTGAATTTTTGAGAGAACCCGAGATTGTCCACCAAAATCTACACTATCCCTGGTGAAGCCGTGTCCTTGGCAGCTCCAGCAACCAGCAGCTCGGAGTTGGCCAGCGCAGCCAAAATTGAAGATTATTGGCTGGGGGGGGGAGGGGGCGGGAAATAATCATGGGAACACGGGCCCCATTCGCGAACCTGGTCAATCCGTAATCCGTCTTATCCGTGAACGCGTGATCCCCAATCCCCCTAATCATTGGGGATTGCTTGTGAACAGGTCAGCAAATAGACCCTGAAGCCTGAAGGCCTCGCACATATGTATACATATGTACCGACAGCCAGAGCACTGCTTCTGCCTTTGACGGCGTGAAGATTCAGACACACACACACACACAAACACATGCAAGGAGGACAATGTCTGGCAGGTCCAGGCCCGAGAACTTAGGGCAAGCTGCAGAGGATTCATTCGCAGCTCGGATGTACAGAAAACTTTCTCCAGAAAGCGCATTGTGTTCCGAAGCGTTTGTGTGAAGAAGCCGACCACCTCACAGTCCCGCGCAAACACTCACTTCTCGAAAGCGCTTCTGCTCGTGGACAAAGGTGCTCCAGTTCCATATCAAAGAGAAACATGCAACTTGTTGGGTCTTCAGCACGGGTAGTGGCGCCACTGCTGCCACCAAAACACGTCGCCAGCTCCGGCCGAGAATGACTGCATCATCTCGAAAACGGACCAGTTATTGTGGTACTTTCTCCTGAGACATGGCCAGGAACAAGAAGGCACGCATTAGGATCGGGCCATTTCTTGGATTCCTAGGATTCTCGAAATCCCAGGCCAAGGAAGTGCAAGAACAATGTCTCAAGTTAGAAAACTGGTCAATCATCCCGCCCTCAAGGCCAAACGGCCCCAGCCCTGAGAAGAAATAAGATGCTATGAAACGAGCCGCACTAACCACGCCAAACACACACAACATAGCTGCTGATAGCTTTTCATGTGCATTTGCTTTTCCCAGCGTCAGGTCTGGCAAAATATGCTCTCTGAACCTTGGCGGGGCTCGGGCAAGTTTACCAAGAATTCTCACCGAATTCTCACCATGCTGGCTGCCGTGCAATTGTGTACAATCTAGAAATTTTACGGGGCAAGCAACGTGATGAGCAGTGACAGAGAATCCGAATCGTCCCAACACCTCGGATCACTTGAGCGCAAGGCGGACGAAAGCCAGTAGCTCAGGATAGCTGAGGAAACATGCCCATAAGTTTAGCTTTGTAGCGTTCGCTACGCGCCAAGACAACTGCTGACGAAATCTGTGGGAGGATTTAGACCTGGTAGGTTTGGGTTCTTACAGCTCGTGCAGGCTCTGTTGCAGTAGCCCTTCGCGGAAGCAAAATCTGCATCCCAAAGGTGGCCGGGAAGTGTCATGGGGTGACGGGGCTGCCCCCGAATCCTGATGATGGGGGACGGCAGGAACGAACTGCAGACAGCCTGTTTCGAGAAGACTGTCACACCTGAGACATCAACGACGCTCTACACGCACGGCCGTCAAACTGCAAAAACACACCTAACTCACTCAGCCCCAAGCCCTGAAAAAGAGAAGTGAGAGCTGGTAGTGGCTGCGGTGGCCGCAGCTGGGAGAGAGCAAGGATTTCGGGGTTTAGGCCAGGTTAGAGGTGCACGCTTTGGGGTTTAGGGTCCATTGGGCTTAGGGTTGACTAACACAAACACTGATGAAACGCCTGCACCGTTTCTCCTGCGGGGCGGCTTGTGCCGGAGGCTCTGAATTTCAGGCCTAGCGGCACGGGCCGGTCCCCCCCCCCAAAACACGAAACCTTGAACCTCTTGCTCTCTTGCTCTCTTGCTCTCTTGCTCTCTTGCTCTCTTGCTCTCTTGCTCTCTTGCTCTCTTGCTCTCTTGCTCTCTTGCTCTCTTGCTCTCTTGCTCTCTTGCTCTCTTGCTCTCTTGCTCTCTTGCTCTCTTGCTCTCTTGCTCTCTTGCTCTCTTGCTCTCTTGCTCTCTTGCTCTCTTGCTCTCTTGCTCTCTTGCTCTCTTGCTCTCTTGCTCTCTTGCTCTCTTGCTCTCTTGCTCTCTTGCTCTCTTGCTCTCTTGCTCTCTTGCTCTCTTGCTCTCTTGCTCTCTTGCTCTCTTGCTCTCTTGCTCTCTTGCTCTCTTGCTCTCTTGCTCTCTTGCTGTCTTGCTCTCTTGCTCTCTTGCTCTCTTGCTCTCTTGCTCTCTTGCTCTCTTGCTCTCTTGCTCTCTTGCTCTCTTGCTCTCTTGCTCTCTTGCTCTCTTGCTCTTGCTCTCTTGCTCTCTTGCTCTCTTGCTCTCTTGCTCTCTTGCTCTCTTGCTCTCTTGCTCTCTTGCTCTCTTGCTCTCTTGCTCTCTTGCTCTCTTGCTCTCTTGCTCTCTTGCTCTCTTGCTCTCTTGCTCTCTTGCTCTCTTGCTCTCTTGCTCTCTTGCTCTCTTGCTCTCTTGCTCTCTTGCTCTCTTGCTCTCTTGCTCTCTTGCTCTCTTGCTCTTTTGCTCTCTTGCTCTCTTGCTCTCTTGCTCTCTTGCTCTCTTGCTCTCTTGCTCTCTTGCTCTCTTGCTCTCTTGCTCTCTTGCTCTCTTGCTCTCTTCCTCTCTTGCTCTCTTGCTCTCTTGCTCTCTTGCTCTCTTGCTCTCTTGCTCTCTTGCTCTCTTGCTCTCTTGCTCTCTTGCTCTCTTGCTCTCTTGCTCTCTTGCTCTCTTGCTCTCTTGCTCTTGCTCTCTTGCTCTCTTGCTCTCTTGCTCTCTTGCTCTCTTGCTCTCTTGCTCTCTTGCTCTCTTGCTCTCTTGCTCTCTTGCTCTCTTGCTCTCTTGCTCTCTTGCTCTCTTGCTCTCTTGCTCTCTTGCTCTCTTGCTCTCTTGCTCTCTTCTCTCTTGCTCTCTTGCTCTCTTGCTCTCTTGCTCTCTTGCTCTCTTGCTCTCTTGCTCTCTTGCTCTCTTGCTCTCTTGCTCTCTTGCTCTCTTGCTCTCTTGCTCTCTTGCTCTCTTGCTCTCTTGCTCTCTTGCTCTCTTGCTCTCTTGCTCGCTTGCTCGCTTGCTCTCTTTCTCTCTTTCTCTCTTTCTCTCTTTCTCTCTTTCTCTCTTTCTCTCTTTCTCTCTTTCTCTCTTTCTCTCTTTCTCTCTTTCTCTCTTTCTCTTTATCTTCCTCTCTCTCTCTCTCTCTCTTCCTCTTTCTCTCTCTTTCTTCTTCTTCTTCTTCTTCTTCTTCTTCTTCTTCTTCTTCTTCTTCTTCTTCTTCTTCTTCTTCTTCTTCTTCTTCTTCTTCTTCTTCTTCTTCTTCTTCTTCTTCTTCTCTTTTTCTCCCCTTCACTTTCCCTCTATCTTTCTCTATTCCTCGCTGTTTCTCTTTCTCTTTTTCTCCCTTTCCATTTCTCTTTCTTGCTTTCTTTCTAGGGGCTTGGGGCCGGAGCCCCGGGCATCTTTACCCGCTCCTGTATTTGGGGTGGTGCGTTAGTTCGGTTGGAGTGCCTCGGTGCAGCTATCAGTTCTTACTCCTCGTCCCCCTAATCCCTGATTCCCCGAATACCCCCCAGTTGAGGTATTCCCCCAATCTCTCCCAGCTGCACTGTGGCCCCCCCTGTGTGTCGGCTCTCCCTTTCTTGCTCTCTTTCTCTCTTTCTCGCTTTCTTTCTTGCTCTCTCTCCCTCTCTCCTTCTCTCCGTTTCCATTTCTTTCTGTCTTTCTCTTTCTCTCTTTCTCTCTTTCTCCCTTTCTCCCTTTCTCCCTCTCTCCCTTTCTCTCTCTCTCTCTCTCTCTCTCTCTTTCTCTCTCTCGCGCTCTCTCTCTGTCTCTGTCTCTTTCTTTCTTTCTTGGGGGCATGGGCGTTCTCGCCCGCCCCGGTATTCGGGGGGCCTCAGGTCGGTGTCTCTCTCTCTCTCTCTGTTTCCCTCTCTCTCTGTACCTCCCTCTCCCCCCCCCACCCCCCCCGCGCGCGCACGCGCACCCGCATCAGGAGCATCAGCTGGGTTGGTTTGGGAGCCCTACAAACATCCTAAACACGCGTTTTGCCTTCGAAAAACCTTTAGAAAACGCTGTAAACACGTGTTTTTTTGCCTGGAAAAGCCTTTTGGGACCCAGGAAAGGGAGCATCATGAGCATCAGCGGCCTCCCCCAAGCCATCCAGAACCCCCCTAAACACGCCATTATATGTGCTTGAACGCTGGCATGCCCACGAAACACCAAAAAGCAAGACCCCGAATGCCCTTAAGGGCATTCGGGGTCTTGCTTTTCGGGTGCGTTATGGGCAGGAAGCCGTTCCCACACGTAAAATGAGCGGGTTTAGGGGGTGTTTTTGCGCGGAGCCCAAAAACATTCGGTATTTACGAGGTTTCCTCCTCTTGAGAACAAGCCCAAGAAAAACATCATGAGCATCACCTGGGTCTTTGGTTGGGCCCGAAGGCCCACGAAGCCATATGAGAAACGATGGCTCGATGATGCCCCGGACCCCCGCGCATCAGCAGCATCAGCAGACCCCCCCCCCCCCCGACATGGGTTTCGATGATGCGCACTTTGGGGGCGGGTCAAGGGCAACAAGGGTGGGGGTCGGAGGCCGGCGTGAAAAACCTCATCAAAACACGGTGTTTACAGCGATTTCGGCGTTTTGCAGCGTTTTTTGCTGCCTTGGGGCTGCGGGCCAGGGCTGCTGATGCTCATGATGCTCCCCTGGTTTTGGGCTTGGTACCCCCCCCCCCCCAAACCTTGAAAAACGTGTTTTCGCCATGGTGCGTGCCCGATGTGAAAAGCTAGGGTTGATGATGCGCGCCCGTGAGGGTTTAATGGGGTGCTGCGGGTGTTTGGGGGCCTCGGTTTTTCGCAAAAAAACCATGGTTTTTGCGAAGTTTTCGTGCTTTTCGCAACACCGCCTGTTGCATCCCCTTGGATGCCGTTTTGAAGGCCTCCCGAAGGGCCCCGCGCGAATTTTGAAGGAGTTGGGGTGGCGGGTGCTCGCCCCTTAAAGTTAGCGTTTTAGAGCGACGCGGGCTCCGCCCTGGACCACGGGCGGCGCGGGGGCCGGATTTAAGGCTTTCGAGTGTAACGGGGGTGTGGTCTACGGTAGCCATGCCCCAGAACAGGCACTAGCGAAGCAATAGTATTAGCGAAGTGAAACCATATCGTCTTCGCTTGCGAGGAAAAGCAGTACTCGATCCTCTGATTCACCCTTACATCTGTGGTCAGGGTGCTTAGCCTAAGTGCCCGAAGGCCAGGTTGCAGGTAGGTTAACAAGGTAAACGCCTCAAGGAAGGTAGCACCCAAGCAAGGTGGAGTCTAGCCGCCATTTGACTGCCATTTGTACCACCCCCTCCCCACACCCTTGTCGTTTCAACCTAACGGCTGATAAGCTACTCCGCTAGTTTTCGGGGGCTAGCTTTCGCGATCGGTCTTCTCTTGCTTGTAGATGTACTACAAGTCAATCCTTTAACTCACCCGTACATGGTTTGGACGCTGCTCTTGGAGATGTATTGTGAGTCAACCCTTTCACTCGCCCACGCATGGTTTGGACGCTGCTTGACCCTTCCGGGCGCTTAGCATAAGCGCCCCGAAGGTCCAACTTTTTGGACAAGGTACCTTGAAGACCTCAAAAAGCCAAGCCAGGCGGGGTCTAGCCACGGTTTCAACCACCCCAGCTACATATTGCCCCAATACCGGGAAGAAGTCGAAACAAGAAGGTGTTAAACAAGAACTCCTGCAAGCTGCAAGGAGCTAGCTTTCGTGATTGAGCAGGGGTGACTGATCGCTGTGACTGCGTTGTGCAAAACCATTCTCAGAAGACGTGGGACATGCCCTTGAATACGGGGTTTGGGGAACGGACAAGATGACACCTGGAACGGCTGCACAACGCTGCCCATCACTCTGTTGTCGTGTCAAAACACATCGTAACACATGTCAACTCGAATCTCCTCTCTCCCATGTCTCCCATTGATTTCGAGCGTCTGGGTATCTCGTAGCTGGGCCACTCCCAGCAGAGAAAGATCTCGGATGTTGTTGATCCATTTGATGCCTTGGAAGCTGGGTATCGCTGAAGGAAACCCTGCCCCCGGCGCATCAGACCTGGAAACACCCAGACCAGCAATCTGTAGACATCTCACCGATGGCTGTCAGGCCAAAAGCAGGCCAAGTGCGACGGCGGATCGCTTCCTGGGATCTCAGACAGTTGTTAAACGAATGATTGCTTAGCAAAGCTGCATGCACACCAACACCGTCTGATGTTTTTTCGAGCTTCTCTGTGCTCTTCTTTTGGCGACACGGCATGCTGGAGTTCCTGGCGCAGCGCTGCAGATATGCACGGCATCGCACTTCTCTGCAACTCTGACGTCAGCAGCTACGGATGGTTCTAGTCATATTGAATGCATCGCCCTCAAACACCATCGCTCTACAACGGACATGTATATATATATATATATATATATATATATGTCTATGGTTCCGTGTCCCGTGTCGGTACCCCCCCCCCACACCCCCCCCCCACCCCCCATGGTATCCCCACCCCCCCCCCCCCCCCCCCCCCCCCCCACCCCCCCTAAACCCTAAACCCTAAACCCCAAACCCTAAACCCTAAACCCTGAACCCTGAACCCTAAACCCCAAAACCCCTAAACCTAAACCCTAAACCCTCAACCCAAACCCCAACCACACCACCCCACAGGGGGGCCCAAACCACAGGGGGGCGGGGCGCGGACTCTAAACCCTAAACCCTAAACCTAAACCAACCCTAAACCCTAAACCCTCAACCCAAACCCCAACCACACCACCCCACACGGGGGCCTAAACCACAGGGGGGTGGGGCGCGGACCCTAAACCCTAAACCCTAACCCCTAAACCCAAAACCCAAACCCCAACCACACCACCCCACAGGGGGGCCCAAACCACAGGGGGGCGGGGCGGGGAAAGAATTTGGGGGGGGGGGGGCCAATGGGGGGGGGGGGGGGGGGGGGGGGGGGGGGGAGCGACGCTGCACCACATATATATATATATATGTATATATATATATATATATATAAGTATATATATATAAGCCGAAGACTCACAGCCAGCCTGGCATCTCCACTTCTGGTTTACAATGCACTGAATATGCTCCGCAAATGTCAAAAGTGGTAGCAATCAAAAGTTCACAGTCGATGGAGCGCTTGCCAATTGCTGGGACACACTTGCTGCCCCCCGGGTCATCGCCAATGATCCAACTGTCCCAGATCCACACTCAAAGCAGCGACAATGCTTCACTCAATACGTCACTCAATGACTACGTTCCGAGCTCCTCCATGGCCCACCTCCGCCACTCTTGTGCGACCAAGACAGTGGGCAGATGTGCAGCAAAGTCGCCTTTGCTCAACCTGACGTGGCAGCATCTGGAAATGTAGAATTGCATGGTGCTCCGATCTGGAACTGTTGCCAACAGGTCCTTAAAATCCCTCTTGCATCGGCTGGCGGGAATTGAAGCAAGCGGCCAGACCCGGTGCTGGAACGCAAGCAGCTCTGTGTCGATGCCCTTCCGCAGTTTAACAGATTGCTTCATTGTTTCAGACAAAGCACACCACTGCGTCAGTCCTACACGGCCCCCTGCATGGTGTCAACAGCAATCTGACCAGGCTGTAATGTCACATGCAACTACAACGACTACATGTGTGAAACGACCACGACTCCATCCACAGGGAACAGGATCGATATGTACCGACCGATGTTGCTTGCAGTTGTGGGATGATAGGGAAGGAGAAGTGACCTTGGCCAAGTCCACAAGGAAACCTCTCGGGGCACCTGGGAGAAGGACACTACTCTCAGAAGAATGCAAGAGGTTCGTCGGGTGCGTTGGCATGCGCTTCGGTGCAGACTAGCGACCCGAGAACATCTCACTCCAATCCAGGATGGGGCATGTCGCAGAAATGCGCTTGCCGATACAACACCAGTTCTCCACTTCGTAGCTCAACCTTGTCAAGTTGCTTGGCCGGACCTTCATGGTACCTTCAAAACATTCATGCCAAGCTGATCTTCTTTCAAGGTGCCGTCACTTGTCGGCATGTGTGTGGAGATGTGCCATCCAAGCTACACGTCTGCCTCTAGCTCCAGATCCGCTATGCCTCGAGAATCATGCGAGCCATCATGTAAACATATACATAGGGCTTATTAGGGCTTCGAAGTCTACGCCGATCGACGGTAAGCATCCGAGAAGGTGGTCAACGCTCGCAGATCCCCCGGCTGCAGCCGCAGAGGGCCAACCCAACCTTGCAAAAGGGACTGGAAGGGTTCAGGGTTCGCAAGGAAATTGGTTGCTGATGCTTGTCATCTGTCATTGTATGACGGTGTTGGCTCGTCTTGTGTTTCACCACGCATCGCTTCGAGTGACGCGAGACACGGGGCAACTTCACATCAAATAGATCAGGGAAGCGAAAGCAAAGACCTGTCTACCGAAAAAACTGAGAGTGTAGGTTAGAACGTAAAAGTGCTGGTTTGGTTTGGCATAGCTTCCGCTTTGGCTTCGCCTCAACCGACATCACGAAAACAACTTTTCTATCAGCTTAATCCTTCTGATGCCATGCTAGATCTGACAAGTTGGGCCTCTGTGAACGCACACCGCAGTCACGCATAGCGAGACCACAGTGATCGCCTCAGCGTTCTGGTGAATTCTTATGCAGCAGCAGTGCTCGCGCTCCTTGCAAAGCACGGTCAATTGCTGAGGTCACTTCCAAAAGTGCCTCCAAGACCACGCCTTCCAATGACACCTGCACAAGAAAGCTGTCTTGCGAGAGAAAACGAGACGCCTGCTAAACATGATTCAACTTCAGCCCTCGTCACAAGCCTGATAGAAGTGGCTGTTGATGGGTCCGAATGTGTCCGAGCCACCTGAATGCTCAACCCTCGAAGAACACTTCAACTGTCAAGTTGCGAGCCTCCGTTGTGAGAGCTGACCCCCCATGTGCATGGACACAGCACAGCCTGCATGTTTCCGTGTGCAGCTTGGGCCGCTGCCAAAAGTAACGGCCGTGGCCTCAAACAACATGTGCTGACCCCATCTGTGCCTATGTCAAAGCCCTCTGGTGGCCATGAACCCATGAAAACACCAATGGCGGAGCCCCCCGAAGCTGAACAGACTTTCTTATCTTTCTTAAGTTTTAGAGGGGAGAAGAAATCTAGCTCCTTCATGTTGAACAAATCAAACCTCACTGTTCATCGTCTTACTTGCAAAGCAAAAAGCAGGTTAACTTCACAATGCGAACATGCTCAAAAACAACGCAAAAATCCTGAATAGTTAGGTAACGTTTCATCAAAACATGTTGCAGTATAGTTGAGTTATAATCGTTACATTAAGCGAGTCTAAAAAATCGAAGCAATTTCATGAAGATTCAAAACAACTTGCATACAAGATCTAAATGACCATATAAATGAGGCCGTTGATTGCGCCGACGTCGTGCGCATTGTGGACGCCAGTGACGTTTCTGATGGTGCCCATGCATTCGCACGTCGTGCCACAAATTTGCGCACGACTACTGAAGTCAAGGGTAAGTAAGCCACAAGAAAGTGTACCAGTGTGGTTGAAACCAATTCTGCACGGAACAGTGCATGTAGAATGCCCGCCTGAAGAGGAAACTTAACCGTCACCTACAAGCCCTTCTCAAGAAGCAGCTGCAGCAGGGTTCTGACATCGGCCAAGGCCGCCAACTTCCAATCTTAAGTCATCTTACCACGCAGAAGCCCATGAAGATAATTCGATAGATGTGGAGTCGAACCTGACATGTGAAGTCGGCCCGACCGAGCGCGTAAAGTTGAAGTCCAGCCCAGGAAATGGCAGTTTTAGCCTGAAGTAATTAAAGAGTTCGGCGCAGAGAACTCGGCATATTCAGCTTCATTACTTCTTCACTACAACCGGAGCAAATTGCCAGGGAGGAAAAATGGTCTTCCGTGGATGGATGGATGGATGGACTCGGCACGCAGGGCACTGCTGCCTAAGGGTGCCGTCCCCTCCGCCATCTCAGGGGGCCTCCGCAAGCGTCATTGGCGACCCTCCGGCATAGGTTCAAGGCCTGTGAGTGTCCACCCCGCGCAAGCAGCCGTGGACTCACCAATGCCCGCACAGACGCCGAAGCGCGCAGGCTAGACGGCAGTGGGTCCTAGAGCACAGCCGCGAGCACGAGGGCCAGTAGTGCGTCCACACATCCTCCATTCCGCCCTGCACCCTATAGGCCCAAGCCACAAAACTACCGGCAAGGACCCAGGATGAGTGCCCGAATCGATATCGGCTGTGAGGTATCACCGGCAAGGCAAGACTCTGCCATCCGGCGGTGGAAACAGCCGGAAATGGTCTTCCGTGCATTTCCATGCCTTGGACTTTCCCTCCAGCCCTGAGCAAAACCGTGAGCAAACGTCTGCCCTCTCCACATGGAAAAAATGTGTTCCTGACGTGTTCTTCTACATCTTGGGGTCTTGTTGCCACTTCCAGACGACCGGTCCCAGTCAGCTTCGCGCCTCCTAGAAGCCTTCCGGATTGCCACCCGTAACATGTCGATGGTAAGCCAGCTGCATTGAAGTCATCAGCGCCGCTCATGTTGCTACGCCACCTAGGAGCAGAAGCAGCATCGAAACCACCAGGAGTGGAAAGAACTAGCACACCCTATCACACCCTCAACATCTCCTCCAGGCCACACAGATGCGGACACACCGGGTGCCAAGAAGGTTTCAGGCCCCGCCATGCAGCCTTAGGCTTGCGTGCTTCACATCGGCACAGCTTGTACATCTGGAGAGCTGCTGAAATACGAGGAGTAGAAACCGCAGTATGGATGCTTAGCACACTATGTGTCGCTTCCAGATGAAGCCTCTGAAATGGTTCGAGGCAAGGGCCGCAAGGGCAACGCTTCTGCACCGTGCCAAATGGTGCTGCCAGATGGCTCTTGTTAACTTCTGCCGCTACTCACAGGCATATGTCATCTGCACTCTACAGTCCTTGGCTTGGCAAGCTAACGAATTGTGAGCTGAAAGTCAGGTTGCGCAGGATCGCGTGCACGATCCTGCAGAGCTTGAGCCGATTTTTCAGCATCATCTGAGAGCAACAATTCGGGCGATAGTGGGAAGAAGAGACAGAGAACGAGAGAGAGGGAGACAGAAAAAAAAAAAAAAAAAAAAACAAGAACGTATTGAAAGATGAGACACTGGCGACACTGAAGCTGTGCAGGTGCCTCTGGGCTTCGACCTGCCGACATCAAAGTGCAACTGGAGGTGCATGATTCTGCATGTCGGACTGGGGCCATGGGATGTCTGTGGGCATCATGACATCAAGAAGTCTTGGCATGCCAACTTTCATAAAAGTGCAAGTCGGAATGTTCTGCTCGCATGCCCATGAGCAGCACGGGGCATTGTCACAAACATTTAGGCAAGGGGGCACGCCGAGCTTGTGCGTGCCATGCAAGGTTGGAGCATGTCGGCGTCGACAGGCTATCAAGTTAACGAAGGTTCGCTGGCACCTCTTCCGCAAGGTGAGGTGTGGACGTCGCGGCATCTACCAGAGCTCTCCGCACGCGAAAGCTTTTGAGTTGGAGAAAAGGAATGCACATGACCGCATTGTACACAAGAAGATCGCGAAAGCATGTGGATCTATTTGGAGTCTTGGCTTTACCCTTCCTTTCCAAATACCTCAGGAGAGCCTTCTAGAGCCCCGGTACTGCCCTTGTCTTGTCAGTGCATGAAAGTGCATTGGAACGATACCCACAGCCTTGACTTAAATCAGCACTGGAGCAGCACTTGCCGGCACCAGCTGCACTGGGAAGCCGTGGGATGAGCGGATCCTGATCTCGCTCGGAGCTGCCACTTGCTGCCAGGAAGGACTTCGCTCGAAGCTTTCGGGGCAAAGCTGAGCAAGCGAGTTTCATGCCTTCCTCTGTCGTGTCATGTCGTGTTCATTTGCCGCTGACTCGCTACCTTGTTTTAAAGACGAGCCGATCCCACTGCCAGCCTCATAATATCTCATAATTGAGGAAGGAAAGTCGGATGAGGCAGTTTCGGCAACCAAAGAAGAGACAATTCAGCACACTTTTTGGCTTAGGTCAAATTGCCGTTTGTGAATGTAGCAAGGTGAGGAGGCATTAACTTTGAGCGGAAGCTTTCAGCCTGTCTGCCATGCACGAAAGAGTGAGGATTGTACAGCCAAATGCTTTTGACGGGAAACGGTCGCGTGCCCAAAAATGTGAGCGACAAGCCCGGCAAAGAAAGCGTTAAGCGCCTTTGGATGTCATCAGAACACTCAAGGGTCCAAAGGGCCTCGAGCATGAGAGGATCTTGTGAGAGATTGGGCGAGTCTTTGGGCGACCTTTCGTGCGAACAAGCGTAAACCTGACGGAGCAAGCACCAAAATTCGGCCAGTGAGGATGTCTTTGATGTGCAGAAGCCTTCCTGCGTTTATGTGTGTATTGTATGAGCTAAGAAGCCCAGCCCGTCTTAGGTGCCCGCGTCGTGCCACCGCCGTGGCGACCGAAGCCAGCTCGACTCGAAGCTCGGCTGAGAGGCCTCGGACTCGAGCACGGCCGGCGAAACAAAGACGACCAAGAACAAAAGAGTGAAAAGAACATGCAAAGCAAAAGAAGAAGAAGAAGAAGAAGAAGAAGAAGTGGTTTCATGTCTTTGCCGGGGCCGGGGCCCAAGGCCGGGGCCCAGCTGCCACAGGGCACGCGCAGCGCCGGGCCGCCCGGAGTCCGGTCCCAACTCGGAGGGGAAAAATGAAAGAAAACTCAAGGGAGAACTATCCATTGCTGAACGCTTACCGCCACTTATGAAGCATGCGTGAAAACATGTACCTTACAAGACAGCAACATATCTCTGGCAAACGCAAAACAGATAACATGTGCCGAGTGCACAGAACTCGTCGCGTCGGCGGAAAGGTTGGCAGTGAGACTGCCTGCAAGGTTTAGTTCAACACTGCACGGCTCCTTTTCCCCTTCACACAGCATGGACAGAACATCCTTGCAACCAACGCAATGCACAACTCTCTTGAGGCACGGGACATTCGTGCCATCTGTTGACATAGTCTAGAGCAACCTTGGCAGAACAGGTGGATACCATCCAAAGAACCTCAACAAACCTGGAATCTAATCTTTGCATGCGCGGCATCAAATCCCACTAGCCTCAACAGATCTATCTGTTTCACACAATTGCGTTAATGACTTGTGTGGTCCAGGTATCCGGCGCATTCAACAAGAGATCACGCACATGGCGGGCGCACACAATCTGAGGCGTGCTTGAAGTGCTCTGCCCTCCCGATTTGGCTGGGTCTCGCGCTCTGTTCTGAGTCGTCGAAAACTTTTCTTTGAGTTCATATATTCTTCTGCTGCTGCCGCCCTCTAGCTGCATGTCTATCTTTCGTGTCATGTTTGCGTCTCCATCAGGTACACAGTTCGGCTATAGAACTTTACAAAGGTTATAGGCTGCGGCCCTCGGACCCAACAACACGCGCCGAGATGCAACTGACAGGCTTTAGCATCAAATGATTGTCACATCTGCAGGCTGAGCATTCAAGAATATCCAGACGCAAAACCTTTTTATGTATCTCACGTATCTGCAATCTGCATCCAATGCATCCATGAGTCTGAAGCGTGTGGCCAACACTCTCAAGGCTTTTGGGTGTGGCAATGGATAAAGAAATTGCATGAAATTGCATGCCCGCTGGCATCAACAGACCAATGTCCTGACAACAGCTTCGTGGTTCACCCGACATATCTGCGTCTGCACGAGCCAAGTGGGCCTGCCAACAGAACTCTGGAAAATCAAAAGGGCGCTGCTGTGACAGGCCAAACACACGAGTTCATCTTCTCAGGCTCAGGTTCTCAGTAGTAGGTGCCGTCATCCTTGCCCTGCGCATCCAGCAAGCCCTTCCAGTACCAGGCCTCGTAGGCCTTCTTTGCGTTGGTGTCCACGAGAACCTCGACATCGCCAGATCCCAGGAAGCCGCCCTGGCGGACCTCGAAGACCAGCAGGTTCTTCTTCTCCACGATCAGCCCGGTCAAAGGGCCGATGACCGGCGGGGAGACGCACCAGTCAAGGAGCTCGCCCGTGGTCACCTTGAAAGAGGAGCCGTGCAGCGGGCAGACGATGACGTCACCGATCACATCGGCGCCCTCGCTCATCGGCGTGCCGATGTGGGGGCACAAGTTGCCCACGCAAAACAGCGCACCAGCCTCCGTCTTGCCGATCAGCACGTCGTTGCCGGCCAGGGTCAGTGCCTTCAGTTGCTTGGGCTGCAGCTCGGAAGCCTTCACGCCCGTCTTGATCCAGGCCAGGGAGGGCAGGATCGTCTGCGTGGTGTAGCGCGCCGCGGTCTTGGAGCGCTTGCGGCTGGAGGCCAAGCCGACAGCCGCTGCGGTGCAGGATGCCACCGCCGCCATTTTCACTCCGAAGCTGGAGGCCGACTGCTGTCCTGACTTGGACTGAAGACAGCGATGAATGTGCTCTCACTGCAATGTTGTATCCTGATCAGTGCGGTTTGTCCGGAGTTTAAAACGGGTGGAGCTGTTTCCGACTTCGTTCTTTTGGGGAGAATTAAAAATTTTTGGGTTGGGGAGGGGGGGGGGCGGGGGGGCAAGAAATTTTATGAGAATCCTATTCGTTGCAACTTCATACTAATTATGGGCCTGTTTCCTTGGCTTTCCCTAGGAAACCTTCCTTCCCTGGGTGTTAATGAGTTTTTTAGCCATGAAGCCTGAAAAACACCAGGGGGGGGTGAGGGGCGCAGGCCCCGCCCCCCCAGTTGTGATTCATGTGTTTTTGTAGTTGTTTCGTTCTTTCGTTCCTTCTCTATTTCGTCATTTCCTTCCTCTCTGTTTCGGAATTCTATTTCTTTTTTCCTTTATTTCTTTCTTTATTACTTTTTTACTTTATTACTTTATTTCTTTATTTCTTTATTTCTTTATTTCTTTATTTCTTTATTTCTTTATTTCTTTATTTCTTTATTTCTTTATTTCTTTATTTCTTTATTTCTTTATTTCTTTATTTCTTTATTTCTGTATTTCTTTATTTCTTTTTTCTTTATTTCTTTATTTCTTTATTTCTTTATTTCTTTATTTCTTTATTTCTTTATTTCTTTATTTCTTTATTTCTTTATTTCTTTATTTCTTTACTTCTTTATTTCTTTATTTCTTTATTTCTTTATTTCTTTATTTCTTTATTTCTTTATTTCTTTATTTCTTTATTTCTTTATTTCTTTATTTCAACTCTGTATTTCTTTCTTTCTTTTATTTCTTTATTTCTTTATTTCTTTATTTCTTTATTTCTTTATTTCTTTATTTCTTTATTTCTTTATTTCTTTATTTCTTTATTTCTTTATTTCTTGATTTCTTATTTCTTTATTTCTTTATTTCTTTATTTCATTTCTTTATTTCTTTATTTCTTATTTCTTTAGTATTTCTTTATTTCTTTATTTCTTTATTTCTTTATTTCTTTATTTCGTTATTTCTTTTTTTCTTTATTTCTTTATTTCTTTATTTCTTTATTTCTTTATTTCTTTATTTCTTTATTTCTTCATTTCTTTATTTCTCTAATTCTGTATTTCTTTATTTCTTTATTTCTTTGTTTCTTCATTTCTTCATTTCTTCATTTCTTTATTTCTTTATTTCTTTATTTCTTTATTTCTTTGTTTTTTTATTTTTTTATTTCTTTACTTCTTTACTTCTTTACTTCTTTACTTCTTTACTTCTTTACTTCTTTACTTCTTTACTTCTTTATTTTCTTTATTTTTTGATTTCTTTATTTCTGTATTTTTCTATTTCGTTATTTCCTTATTTCCTTATTTCCTTATTTCCTTATTTCCTTATTTCCTTATTTCCTTATTTCCTTATTTCCTTATTTCCTTATTTCCTTATTTCCTTATTTCCTTATTTCCTTATTTCCTTATTTCCTTATTTCCTTATGTCTTTATTTCTTTATTCCTTTTTGTCTTTATTTCTTTCTTTCTTTTGCTTCCTTACTTCTTTCGTTCTTTTACTTTCTTTCTTTCTTTCTTTATTGTTCTTTCGCTGTTTTTCTTTCTTTCTTTCCTATTATTTCTTATTATGTCTTATTCTTTCTTACTATTTCTTTCTTTCTTATTCTTTCTCTATTTTTTTGTTTCTTTCTTTCTTTCTTTCTTTCTTTCCGTCCCCTCCTTCCTCGACCCTTCCAAGCCCCAAGCTCCTCCGTAAAAGCAACAGAAATGACAGAGGTTTTCCCCTGTAAAGCAGGGTTTTCTTTTGCGAAATAGAGGTTTTCCCCTCACAAATAAAGAAAAAAGTTCTCCTCTTCAAACATCAAGAGAAGCAGGATGAGTTTGACTTGGTCCCACGGAAGGAATTGTCCAACAAATGACGAGGAAGCCTTCTGAATTCCTTCTGAATTCCTTTTGAAAGTATCGCCAGACTCCCCCCCCCCCCCCAAGACGCAACAACAACATGGGGGGGGGGGCATACTAACGAGCTTCCAACATTAACTGGTCTGCCACTTGTCAGACATCACTGAACACTCCTGGAATCTGGTTGGCCTGTGCTGGCGCCGAGACGGCCTGCACGGCCTCAATCTACGCATGATGCCGTGTGCCGAAGGCTGATGAAAAATAAATCTCAATATTTAACAAGCCTGCACCTCATGCGCGATTGCCATGACACGACCTAAAGGAGAAACAATACTCCCTATACGTTGGTTGAGGCTTGAGCGTGGCCAGTTGGTGCAAGGAAGGCCACCTGCTGGCAACATGCGTCCATACTGACAGAACTGAACTCTGTTGCACGACAATCTCATGCGTGGCCTCCATTCTGCAGTCTGTGATGAGGCTTAGACGCAGACGCTTCTATCAATCCTTGAGCCTTCAGGATTCAAGCAGTATTCAAGCCATTGAAAAATCCGTGTGTGTCAAGTCTCCCAAGCCCTTTGCAAGCACAGCAGCCGGTAGCTTCGCGTGGCATGGAAACAATGGAAACAAGTCAACACATGTTTTTCTCCCTTCTCATCTTGTCAGATCCAGGTCGCCCTAGTCTCTGCAAAAGCAGAAGAATGCAGAAGGACAGCATTGCTGAGCATGCGAAGCTCGCGCATAAAGGCTAGCTATGAAAAAGCAAGTGGCACACTCTCTGGCTGTACATCGTCGTGACGCTTCTGCTCATTGCAAGTTCTGCCGGGGTGTTGCTGCGACGTCGAAGACAAGACTATAAGCCTTAAGGTGTTCTCAGTAGTAGGTGCCGTCGTCCTTGCCCTGCGCATCCAGCAAGCCCTTCCAGTACCAGGCCTCGTAGGCCTTCTTTGCGTTGGTGTCCACGAGAACCTCGACATCGCCAGATCCCAGGAAGCCGCCCTGGCGGACCTCGAAGACCAGCAGGTTCTTCTTCTCCACGATCAGCCCGGTCAAAGGGCCGATGACCGGCGGGGAGACGCACCAGTCAAGGAGCTCGCCCGTGGTCACCTTGAAAGAGGAGCCGTGCAGCGGGCAGACGATGACGTCACCGATCACATCGGCGCCCTCGCTCATCGGCGTGCCGATGTGGGGGCACAAGTTGCCCACGCAAAACAGCGCACCAGCCTCCGTCTTGCCGATCAGCACGTCGTTGCCGGCCAGGGTCAGTGCCTTCAGTTGCTTGGGCTGCAGCTCGGAAGCCTTCACGCCCGTCTTGATCCAGGCCAGGGAGGGCAGGATCGTCTGCGTGGTGTAGCGCGCCGCGGTCTTGGAAGTCGACTCAGACTGGCTCGGGGTGGCACCGCAGAAAGCAGGGGCCTGTGCAGGCGCCGTCTCCCGGGCGAGAGCAGACACTCCCGGCACGCTTCCGGGCAAGTAGTGGCCGACCACCTGGGACATGAAGGCCATCATGGCCAGGCGTCCGTTCTTCAGCTCCTTCAGCTGCATGGACTTCATGCTTGCGTCGTCCTTGGCAAACTTGAGAGGGTCAAAGCCAAGGTCACCAGGCTCCCTGTCCATCTGGCCAATCCAAGCATCCTTGGGGAAGAACTTGCCCTCGATGATCATGGCGAAAGCAGAGATCTGAGCAATGCCAAGCCCCACGATGCCCTGCGGGTGGTCGTAGCACTGCTTCAGGGCCTCGTACCAAGGCGCCTCAGGGTAGCCATCAATGTGGAAGGAGCCCTGCGCAAAGATGCCGACAATCGCCAGCATCGCGCATCGGCCATGCTTCAGTTCAGCCTCACGCATCCACTGTGCGTGTGGGAAGGTCATGTTACCGTTGAAGTCAAAGTTCCGGTCATAAAGCTTAACCAAGCCCAGCGGATCCCAAGGCGTGCCCGTGGAGAGGCCCACCTCCACATCCGGGCCAATCATGGTCACGCACTCCTTGTAGCTACCCGGGACGGGCGTGCCCCAGTCGCCCACCATCTGCGGCATCATGCAGTTCTCGTTCTTGCCCTTCACGTACGCCGGGTACTCCCTCGGTACGCTCAGCATTGCTGGCAACATCCAGGACCAAAGGGAAAAATTCAAGTTGCTCTTTTTGTCATGCATGCTAAGGCCGGGGCTTGTTCATGTCCACAGGTTGCATATGCTTCGGCAATGTTGCCAACTCCTTCGAATCACATGGCAGCTAATTTCCTCTAGGCTGCTCTAGACTCTAGACTCTAGCCATGCGGCAACAGAACACAGCAGGGTTCTGGCTATGTTCTCTCATGTTGGGTTCTGGCTATGTTCTCTCATGTTCCTGTCTCGGCCCCGGGTGTGCAGATGTGTTCGCACAATGATGATGGGTCTTCAACTCTAGCTGCTGCCTGTGAGCAACGCTTTTAACTTGTAAAATGTAACTTGTGACTGTTCAAACTTTCTGACGCTAAGTTTCCTACTCGACACCATTCAGCGGGTTTTAGACCACGAAACTGTCCCACCCAGCCTGCTCTGCTTTTCGCGCTGTGCGCTTGCGGCCTGCCGCCAAGCCGGCAAAAGCGGCGACGCACAAAGCTGTCGGCGCAAGAGGCCAGGATGACGTCTGAAGGCCTGAAAGAGTGGCAACAGACTGATCCAACACTGAACTTCCCTGACCAATCTCGACGGACCATCTTTCGAGTTTTTACAACCACAAACCATGCCTGGTGAAGATGCATGGTTCGGGGCCACTTGCGGGGCCTTGCAAGGCAAAAGGCTACAAACCCTACATACCTCGGGCAGACGTGAAAAGCACTGCAAACACGCCGTTGGATCCCGACTGCCGCTCCAGACACCGGAGCAATAAACGCAACCTGCTCAACAAGCAATCAGAGCAATGCTGGCCACTGCGCTTTTGCACATAGCCATCACACTCTCGTGTCAGATTTCCAAATTCAGTCCAACATACAAAAGAACCAAAACCATTCATCACATACCATCACATACGTGTACTAGCTCACGTTGAATGATTGCAAACTTCAAACGAGAAGAATCACTCCATCAGCAGTGAACACGTCTGCTCTGCCTCCATACCTGCAGCACGTACAAGTGGCAGTCCTCGAACTTCCATTGAGCCAAGATGGATCAGGCATGCGCAAGGGTACACGCAACAACTTTTTGCATGCCCACTGCCACATCTCACATCTACTACAATTAAGACTGCCAAAACTTCCGAAAAACTTTGTCAAACGCCATACCAGGCAGGCATCTCTATGCATGTGGCAGAAACACAATTCGCTGTGCGCGAGACACACGCACCAGAAACAACCAGCCATTCGAAGAGACCAATGGCGGTCAAATGGATACATAGACCGGTCACAACGTGGGGCTTCCCAGACCTGAATGCTAAGTTTTGTCCTCAATCCCTAAGAGCTGAGTTGTTCTATTTGCGGTCTGAAATATAAATATAATGTCCAAGTCTTGTGATTTGCCACGACAACCACCGCAACCTTGCAACGTCCACACAACATCTAAGTTGCTCATTTCGCAAGGGGCAGCACGGCATGTGATCACAACTGCAAGCGTACATGGGTGCTGCGCATAAGCTTGTGTCATGTAGCCGGCCCTACATCGGTACAAAACTGCAGGTCCGATCTTACACCTATGGCACAGATGGCACAGTCTCTAAATAAAGATGCTTATGCATTTTATAACCGTCCTGCGCAATCCGTGGAGAAACTGAAAATTCGTCTCTGGCTTGAAGATCCTACACCCGAGGCAATGATTCCGACAGATAAAGTCGTCGAAACCCGCCTCAATAGTCGAGAATGTGCACCGCTTGGAAATATCGACCTCCCGTAACAGGTCGTCGGCTAACAACGGTGTCATAGATGTCTTCTCACAAATATCTCTATATATCACACGCCACATGCCTTCGTGCGTTGGCGTGTTGCAGTGTACACCGAAACGGATCATGCAGCTCTGCGAGAATTCTTGGCGATTAGAACAGCTCGTCCTCCAAAACATAAACAGCAAGTCGAACTTCACATCATCGCGGCACGCAGCACACTCCGATGATTTCGACATTTCTCCAGCAGTTGTAAACATCGCAACGCAGACGAACGACAGCTCCTCCCCCAAAAGAGGTCGCGAGCACATAACGAATCGTAACAAGTGAAGGATGAAGCCCGCTCATCAGCAATAATAAACGCTTAGACAATCATCGTAAATGTTCTTCATTTCTCGCGAAGCGCTCTCGATGCACTTGCCAACTCTTGTCAGTGGAGTAACACGAATGCGGTCAACATCCGAAGGCTGAACAGGAGCGCAGCTTGCGAAAACACATCATCAAGATGCACGCACGGCAAATGCAAAGATCCAGGCCAAAGCATCCCAGATCACAGATTCAAAAATCACGATGCTTGAGATGATTGCCATGCTTCTCGGAAAGCGCTCGATGTTCCTTTAATATAAAGATCGGGGTCATTGTCTTCGTCACGCACTCGAGGAGGCGCCGCTTAGTTGAACATTGGAAGGAGGCATGCACCGGATTCACTCGAAGCTCCTGTCTGTGTTCAGCCTCCGAATCCGAATCGAGCGTGATCGATCCCATTGCAACCGCGGTGCGTAAAATAGGTCGAATCACCGGAAAGTTACCCTGGGAAAATTTGAAGCGATAAAGAATGCCGCATGAATAACAAGTCACACGTCGACTCAAGTTGCACGGAGGTGCGCAAATCCGCTCCCGCGCTAAGCAAAGCACACCCTAGAGTTTGACTGCCAACCCAACCTTCGCGAAAACAGGTCGCGAGCCAACGAAATGCAATCTCGCATCCACTTCCCGAAACAGGTCATACAACGGATATCAAACTTCCCCGAGCGTTGACGTACAAAGCTATGGTGGACCTGTGGGCGAATGGCTACAGCTGCCACGCCTCGGCGATGCATCTGAACCGTCTGAGATATCACCCATGGTTTTTGGCTGGGACTGCGCATCTTGTACATGCTTTCCTACTACACTACTACTACTACTACGACTACTACTACTACTACTACTACTACTACTACTACTACTACTACTACTACGACGACTACTACGACTACTACGACGACTACTACGACTACTACGACTACAACTACTACTACTACTACTACGAACTAACTAACTAACTAACTAACTAACTAACTAACTAACTAACTAACTAACTAACTAACTAACTAACTAACTAACTAACTAACTAACTAACTAACTAACTAACTACTACTACTGCTGCTACTACTACTACTACTGCTACTACTACTACTACTACTACTACTACTACTACTACTACTACTACTACTACTACTACTACTACTACTACTACTACTACTACTACTACTACTACTACTACTACTACTACTACTACTACTACTACTACTACTACTACTACTACCTACTACTACTACTACTACTACCTACTACTACTACTACTACTACTACTACTACTACTACTACTACTACTACTACTACTACTACTACTACTACTACTACTACTACTTACTACTACTACTACTAACTACTACTACTACTACTACTAACTACTACTACTACTACTACTACTACTACTACTACTACTACTACTACTACTACTACTACTACTACTACTACTACTACTACTACTACTACTACTACTACTACTACTACTACTACTACTACTACTACTACTATTTCATTCCAATCGCAGCCGGTCTCTCAGCTTAGCGTCAGGTACGTGGCAGCGCATTGCACCGGTGCTTCAAGAGCACTAGAACCACATGGGCAACTCCCGCTACGACTAGCTGCAAACTTGCGGCCTACTCAACTTGTCAAGAGAATGGTGCACCAGTGCACCCTTCACTCGATCAGAAGAGTGCAAAATCAGATAAGTAGAAAGCGAAAACGTAAAACATGAAAACAGGTCGTAGAGCTATCGACATCGCTACAGCCATCTGTTACGGCATCTTGCATTCATCATGGTGTGTCTCTGTACAAAGTGCAGTCCTGAGAACTGCAGTGGCCCCAGGAAGGCACACTGAGGACCACGCACAGCACCCTGTAGTCCTATGAACTGCAAGTGGCCCCAAGAGGGACCACGTTCAGCGCCCTGTAGTCCTGTGAACTGCAAGTGGCCCTTGGAGGGCACACTGGGGACCGTGTAGTTCAGTACCCAAGAAAGGTCTGGCCGCAGAGCATCGCCAGAACACAGCTTTCTCGCACTTACTAACTGTGACCCGGACGGACGTAAACCCAGACCACATCTCGAAGCATACGTGGGGCCGGGGCCCAGTGTGGGCCATCCCATCCGAGGATAGGGTAGGTTGCCGCCGCCGGCAGTCGGTCAGCATTCGGGACAAGGCAGCGATGATCTGCAGCTACACACTCCTCGGGTATCTTGATAAAACTAGAGGTACACAGGCACAAGGGCTGCGCTTGGCAATGTCGAGTAGCTCTATTGCAAGCTGGCATAAAGGATCTCTTGACACATCGGTTCCACTTGTGAGTAGGTCCCTGCTTCCCATCTGTGACCTGAACTCCGTGTAGCTTCGGCACCTGAAGTCGTCGCTGATAGGCAAGGGAGTTGCCCTCCCCAGCTCCAACGGAAAGAGCTGGAACCCTCACACTGTGGGACACCTGACAATGTAGCAAAATAAGTAGAGTCGTCAGTCGGCATCCCACCCCGGACTTGGGACCAGGCCGGCTATCAAAAAGGAGGTGTGGCACTACGCGCTCAATGGGGCGGCCTGACGGCGCGCGCCCAGGAGGAATGCGGGTGGCAGCCACGTCATGCTTGCGCCAGCTGCAGGAAAAGTTGCGCCAACTCCTGATCGCTGGTAGCCACGCACTTGCAATGGTGCCAGACTGCCGCGTTGGCAGGCCAGGGCCAAAGGCACACAGTCGACCCATGTGCCCTTTGTTGGGCACCCAGCTGACGAGCGTGCTCCCAATGGGGCGGCCTGACGGCGCGCACCCAGGAGGGATGCAGGCGGCATCGACCTCTTGCTTGCACCAACTGCAGGAAAAGTTGCGCCAACTCCTAGCTGCTGGTAAACACGCACTTGCAACGGGGCTGGCTTCAGACTGACGCGTTGGCAAGCCAGGGGCAAAGGCTTTCAGTCGACCCACGCGCCCTTTGTTGGGGCCAAAAGGCACCCAGCTGGCGAGCGTCAACAGTAGCACTAGTGCGGCTCCCTGCACTATAGGACTGTGATCATCACGCTCCACCGCAAGGTTCGCTCCATGGCATAGATGCTACATCTCCACAACTATAAGTCCCGCTGCTGGGACACAGCTGAGCCGGAGTGCTTGCTACTACTGCTACTACTGCTACTACTGCTACTACTGCTACTACTGCTACTACTGCTACTACTGCTACTACTGCTACTACTGCTACTACTGCTACTACCTACTACTACTACTACTACTACTACTACTACTACTACTACTACTACTACTACTACTACTACTACTACTACTACTACTACTACTACTACTACTACTACTACTACTACTACTACTACTACTACTACTACTACTACTACTACTACTACTACTACTACTACTACTACTACTACTGCTACTACTACCTACTACTACTACTACTACTACTACTACTACTACTACTACTACTACTACTACTACTACTACT
>CAJNDS010002381.1:140547-410547 GCA_905221605.1 Symbiodinium natans | reverse complement strand
GCAGGGGTTTTTCTGTCCGTTCGGATGTATCCGGCGGCCAATGGAGGCAAAAGAGGATGGAGAAACGTTTTGACATCATAGCAGCTTAGCTGCTGTTGGCTCAGTGTTAAGGACAGTGTCCTTTAGCTGGGGCTTGCCGTGCAAACCGTGCGAATTAGAGGTGCCCGCTTCTAGTAGTGGTGGCCTTTCCAGGACCATCCGGATCTTTTGTCCCATTGGGTTTGGCTGTCTTCACCGGCGTCTTCCCTGGGCCTTCGAAGACCGCGAGGTGGTGCTGGCTGCGTGGCTCTGCTGGACGGATTTTTCGTCCAGTCGTTGTGCTTGATGGTGAATTGAGCTTCTCGCTGTGGTCCCTGCTTGATGTGGTAGGAGACCTTTGCCGTCCCATTAACTCGCTTTGAGGTGAGGTCGTAGATGGTGGAGAAGGTAGCCGCGAATATGGTGTAGTCTTCAGCATCTTGGTCCGTGTGAATTTTGAAGCCTTCCTGAACCGCTGCCTTGATGATGGCGTGAAGCCCACCGATCCAGCGGGTCGGTGAGTCCAGCTCTACCCAGTGTCCTTCGCGGAGGGTAGAAATTGTGACCGCTCCTGTAGGCCCGATGGTAACTTTGGCAGTCATAAGAACCTGCCATGTGAGCCCCGTTGCTGTCTGTGCGCGGAGCAGACTCTGCAAGACTCTGGGAGGTTCACGCAAGATCTCTAGTCGGCGTTGCCAGATGTTAGCCCATTCCCCTGCCGTCAAAAGGCCCATCACCTGAGGATTCGTGATGACCTGGACCTCGCTGGCCGTCTTGACCCATTCTTGGAAGCCCTGATCGCTGCATTGCTCCTGCATGGTGAGTGGCCGCTGTGATGGAGGGGGAGGCACTCCTGCTGATTCGTACGGCCGTTCTTGTTCAACTGGAGGAAGGACCTGAGGAGGATCCGGTGGAGCAGTGGTCGGCATAGCTTGAGGTTCTGGTGGTGGCGTCGTTGCTGTTCGAGGACGGTCAGGATTTGCTGTGGCATCCCTTCTAGGCGGTGGTCCTGCTGGCTCGGGAGGACGCTGAGTGCCAGCATTGCTGCTGGACGAGGCCGCTGGGGCAGTGCCCTCGAGTTGTGCCTGAACAGTGTTCTGGAGGACCTCTGGTGATTGATCTTCTGGAGTAGACGGAGCGATCTCTGCTTCCGTCTTGCGGTCCAGGGCTTCGCTGAATTTGATAGCTGAGTTGGCACGCCACCCCTGCCTGGCGAAATGCTGCTTGATGCCCGCGTCGTTGGAGAAGGAGATGTTGTTGCCGTGTTTGTTCCTGCAGAACGCACATTGGAGGTAGAGGGTGTCCGGGTTGACACTGAGGCCACGCGGGATCAGAGCCTGAACATCTCGCAGTTCGAGGGAGCCGTAGTATTGTGGAAAAGCCTCGATCTGTTGTAGGATCTTCTGGAGGAGGTTGGTCTCCATGGCCTCGGTGACATGGGCTGTGATCAGGGTCACCATCGGCTTGACCACTGATGCTTCCTGGGTGGGCATTCCGGGCTCTGGTTGAAGATGGCGGGTACTTGGAGGCACCGCATTGGCTGCCATCGGTGTCTGGGACGATGCAGATACCGCGTCACCCTGGACAGTGTCCGGGGTACGGGTTTTTTGACCTTCCTGCAGTGCAGTAGGCAAGTTGCGTAGAATGCCATTTTCCTGTGCCTGCTGGGTGCCCGGGTCGTTCTTCCATCCATGTCGCCATTGCCAGCATCGAGTCAGGGCCACCCTCTTCCCCGTCTTTGTTGTGAAGAAGTGCCCATCATTTCTGTGTGGACCGTTTTGTCGGAGTTCTGTGCTCATCTCTTCTTGCAGAAGGTAGATTGGGCCCAGACGAGGACAAAGATGCCATCCGGGTGTCAGCTGGTCCGTGGACGCAAGGCCGAGGTCGTCCTTGATGACCTGGAAGAGGACCTTGCAGAAGGTCATGTAGGACGGGGTGTGCTCGCGTCGCACAAAGTCATTGGCTAAGCAGTGGTGGAGTGCGGACGTCATTAATGGGTGGCGGCGTCGTCCCAGCAAGATACCCTGGAAGATGTGGTCTTTCTTTGCTCCGATGGCGGTGAGGAAGTAGTCTGGCGGACCAGTGGCTGGGTTGATCCAGCCGTATTTGTGCTGTGCCTGCCTTGAGAGCGTGGATGTCCACTCATTCATGATGCAGGAAATGAGGGTCCGGTACGTCACTACAAAGCGCGTTTTGATGTCAATGTACATCCCTCCACGGAGCCAGTGCTCTGTGTACCGCCAGACGTCAGCGCGGTGCGCTGCGTTGGTCAGTGAATGGTAAAGGCAGTGCCCTACCATGCCAGACAGCTCCTTCATGATCTCGACCTGCTTGGCGTCATCAAAGAATTCCCTCGGAATGTTTGGGAAGCATTCCTCCATCATCTCGTGAGGACCAGGTTGTGAGTCGTGCACGTAGGTCTGGAAGACTCGAAGAGGAGGTTGAGCTGTCAGGTAGTGGCCGCCTAGCGCGTAGACTATCGCGGCGCTTTCTCCTGCATGTTGGGCCGCCTCAGCAAGCAGTGCACTGAGAGTGTCTGCCCGAGTCAGTGCACGGGTGGCCAGCATTTCCTTGTGCACTGTGTTCTTCACGGTATTCCAGGAGCAGCATAGCAGGACGTGAATGCTGGGGCGTGCTCCTGGTTGGGGGGTCGTCTTCGCATCCATTTCTTGGAGGGCCGCTGCCACCACTTGGCAGATTGCCTCCTGCGCTATTTCCGGCCGAAAGTGCACTGATCTGGTGGTGTAGAGCTGGAAGTTGTCGTTGTCGAGGTCCATGATGTGGAACGGGACCTCGTGGGAGCGCAGCTGGAAGTCTGTGCGATACTGCCCAATCCAGTCGTAGTTTGCCTGCTTTTCCGGTCGGAGGGATCTTTCGAGCGGTATCAGGCCGATGTTAACCCGATGGTTTTGGTGCTTGTTCAGGAAGGCCGCCAGTCCCTCACAGGCTGCTTTGTTGTCCCCCTCCGACATCATGAAGACCTTGGGAAGTCGGATGGATCCGTCCGGATATGCCGATTTTACCAAGGTCTGTCCTGCCGCTGTCACCAGGGCTTCCAAGATGCTGGGGCAAGTCTTGCCTTGCCATGTGCAGCGCGAGGTCAGGGTGGCCCCCGGACATATGACAGCGTAGCCCGAAGCAAGGGTCCTCACGCCATAGCTCTGGTGCAACTTGGTCTGGTTGTTGTAGAGGAGGTGCTGAAAGGTGCTGTCCACCAAACACAGCACTGGCGTTGGAGACGGGGCCCTTGGCGCGGCTGCCATGGCTGGGCGGGCTAGGCTCTGTCTCAGTCTGTCTCAGTCCAGAGCGATCCTATGGGAGAAGCAGTGCCGCTACGTGAATTAGTTGCAAAGAGTTGCTTAAATGAGATGTGAGCTAGTCGTAAGTGCTTTGAGCTGGAGGGCTATGATGTGCTCCACGCAGGGTGTCCGCAGCAAGCTTGTGGCCCTGCAGGGGAAGAGCTGGGCAGCTGGTCAGTTGTGGCTCAGCGGCTGTGGGGAAGATTTTTACGCATCCTTGAAGTATTAGCTTCCGGTGCTGCCGTGGTTGGCAGGAATGAATGCTCTTACGGGAAAAGGTGAAAGGTGAGATTCGTGAGCTGTGTCAGCGGCTTGGTAGGTCAGCTGTCTGGTCTGTACAGGTACTTGATGTACGGCTGCAGTGCAGTCTGTACTTTGGTCTGGACAGTGTCCCGTGAACGGCTAAGCAGTGCTTGCCCTTTCCTGCGCGAACGAATTTGGGAGCTGCTCAGCGCGACACCTGCGAGTAGGCGAACACCGCCCATTGTAGAATGCGACGCTGTTCAGGTGGCAGCGCCGCCAGCCAGGTGCTGAGGATGACCATGTCGGCGTTGCTCATCATCATGGAGCCGGTGTGCGTCGGTAGTAGTGGAAGAGGTGGAAGCTCAAGTTCTGGTGTGCCTGGCGCTGGAGGTGAGCTTGCGCTCGCGTCCGCCGGTGGAGGAGGAGGATCAGCCCAGATGCCTTGTCCTCTTGACATCAACAAGTGCTCGTAGTCGAATTGGGCTGGAGCGTCTCTAACCCTCTTCTGTCCTCCTGTATTGGAGGGCACCGGGCTGGCCGTCGTTGCTGGTGGTGGGCCCGTTTCCAACACAAGGCGGCCGTTGCTGTTCCCGTACATTTTGTACGGGTAGACTGTCTGGTTGACCTTCAGGTAGGACTTGCCGGTTGTCTTCAGGTCACACATGAGGGTCCATCTGGCGGAAATAGCCGTGCGCTCCCAGCTGCCCGTGCCCTTGTTCTTGGAAGACTGAGCCTCCTCTACCATCCTGCCGTTGGCATTGCCGTAGAAATTGCTTCTGAGGCACTCCTGGGGAGTACGTTCAGCGTCTGTCATGGGGGGTTGGATCGTAAGCGTTGAGGTGACCGGGTTGCCGTCCTTGTCCCACAGGCTGACCTTGAGGACCAGCATGAGATTCTTAGCGCTTTTCAGCCAGGATCCCGATGGCCACATGGAGGTGGGGTGTGCCGGGGGTGTCTCCGCCTTTGCCTGGGTAACCCACCGTCGCATGTCATCAGCAATTTCACTGGAGATCGCTCCCGTGGGTATGTCGGCTCCCATGGTAGCCACTGGACCTGTAGTGTAGTGGAGGAGAAGCGGGAAGATTTGCTTGCTGAGCGTCAGCGAGAGGCGGTAGAGGTCGCCCTTGCCCATGTGGTATTGCGACTTGTCCACCCTTGGCGGCCGGTGAAGGTCTCCTCCTCTGACTTGCGCCCCGTACCCTTCCTGTATTGAGTAAAGGGCCTCTGCCGCATTGTCGCCCAAGTCAATGAGGACCCACTGTGGGCTGGTGTGGCTTATTGACTGCGACGACATGATGTTGCCCAGGTGAATGTCCGCATGGATGATGCCGTGCTGGTGTAGCACTGAGAGGGCGCACTGCATGTCCTCAGCGATGGTGTCGAAGAGCTCTTTCATGTGCCTCTGGTCCATTTTGTCGTACCATTGATGCTCCTCCGCCTGGAGTGGGTTTGGCAGGTATACCGGAGTGCCGTCTTCATTCCATGCTGAAAAGGGGATTCGGGCAGGAGGACAGTGTCCTGGTGCCTCATCCTTGTCCCCCTCAGCAGTGCTGGGGATAGTCTGCAAGGTGGTTGTCGATCCTGCTCGGGCTTTTTTCCGGTAGAGGTGCTGCTTGATGCCTTCCTCAACTGTGTACAATGTGAGCATGACCGCAGCGCCGATTTCAGTGTGCAGGATGGTCTGAAAGAGGGGGATCGTCGGGAGACGCCGTAGGCGGTGAATTTCTTTTTGCATCTCGGCCTCCCGATTCTGTTTTGCACGCTTGACGACCAGTCGATGTCCCTCCGGGGTCGGGTAGGCCAGCGTGGTCACGAACGCACTGTTGCCATGGCCAATTTGCTGGCCCATAGGCTCCGTAAGTGCCCTGGCGATGGAGCTTTTGTGCAGGGCAGTGATCCTGCCCAGCATTTCCTCGTGCAGCTGGAATTGCTTGCTGCGTTGCTCAGCTCCCGCCATGGCCATTGCTGGCTGCAAAAGAGCTGAAGAGGAATGTGCCTGCCGCTGTGACCGGACTTTTGAACATGATCTGCCACAGTAATCGCAGGAGAGAAGTAGAAAGAGGAGAGAGAAAGAAAGGTAGGAGGCAGAGGTGAGTGGCAGCAAATGTCTTACTAAGATCATGGGTCAGTGTTCTCTCGCTCTCTTTTTGACTCGTTTTCTTCGAAATGTGCCAGGCTTAAAAATCAGTTGCCTCGGTCTTGCTGCGTGAGCCAAATTAAAGAGGAACGCTCCGGTGCCTCACACAGTGTGTGTTAGCGAGCTCGGCAGTGCCGCGACTCTCACTTGTCAATTGCTTATTTCGGTCGCCAGTGCGTTGTCGGCTGCTTCTTGGACCGCGCTTTCGGAGGAGAAGGCGGCTTCCGTGTCGGGCGTGTCAGCTGGGGGCCAGTGGCGTCCGATGTCGACTTGGTCTTTGTGGAGCTGGATTGCTTGTCGTCGACGCTTTCCAGGCTGGAAGTGGCTTGCTTAGCTGCTTGCTCAGCTTCTCGTTTGTGAGCTGCAACGTTCTGATGAAAGAGGCGCAAGTAGTACTCGTACTTTTCCGGAGGGAATTGGTTGTCGTCCACAATGAAGGGCATGACACGTTGTAGCGTTGGCAGGGTATACCGGGCTGTTTGCACCCCTACTGTCCGTATACGTTCATGCTCGATTCCCAATACTGATAAGGAAAAGATATCCATCATTCAGACACGAATATCCAAATGTATCAGTAGAAAATGGGTTCCCCGAAAAGATCAATCCTTCACTCCTTTTATTCAACACGAGTCGAACTGGCGAGTAAACCAAATCGGTGCCGACCCGAAGGCAACGGGGATCGACGACGGACACAGCCCGAAACAGCGGTCCCGGGCAATCCGAAAGGTCGAACCCAAACCCGAAACGGGGTCGAAAGCACACCGACAGAGCACACACACAACCGCCAAGGCAGGTGCAAGGGGATGGTGGTGGGTAAGACAAAATGCGAGGTCGAGACCTGCCGGTCCCAATCGAGCAAGAAACTGCCGGACCAAAAAGATTGGAAAACATGCCAAGCAAAATGTGGAATCCTCAAGAGAAAATCTTCATGTCATGCATCGCAAGAAATTCTCAAGAGGAAAACAAAAGCTAGGCATGCCGGCCGGGCAGGGCGGGGGGGGCAAACACCCTGGTTTAAAACCGTGTCCGTTTGCACCCCTACTGTCCGTATACGTTCATGCTCGATTCCCAATACTGATAAGGAAAAGATATCCATCATTCAGACACGAATATCCAAATGTATCAGTAGAAAATGGGTTCCCCGAAAAGATCAATCCTTCACTCCTTTTATTCAACACGAGTCGAACTGGCGAGTAAACCAAATCGGTGCCGACCCGAAGGCAACGGGGATCGACGACGGACACAGCCCGAAACAGCGGTCCCGGGCAATCCGAAAGGTCGAACCCAAACCCGAAACGGGGTCGAAAGCACACCGACAAAGAAATCGTTTCACGACCCGCCAGGGGAAGACCCCGAAGAAAGGAAGAAGGAAAAAATCGGGAAACCCAATGCACGGACTCCCAGGTCCGAATGAAAGGCACTCTTTTCAATCACCCGCAAGATCTGGATCAGACTACGCAAGCTGCTCGAGGTAGGATGGCCAGCGAGCAGATGCAGGCGGAGGGCCCAGCCGGAGCCGAGTGGGGGCACGCAGCAGCTCTGCGAGTGGTGGAGCACAGCGGTCTTCCAGCGCCAAAGGAGGAGTCGAAGTGCCGAGGCGGCTCAGCTCGTCGGCCAGCACATTGCGGTAACCCGGGATATGTTCTGGAGCAGCTCGAATATTGAAGCTTTGCTCGCACGCATAGAACCTGCGAAGAACCCAGGCAAGGGAACGAACAGACGACAACCCTTTGTGAGCAGCTGCTTCTGCTGCCGAATTATCGCAGCGCAGCGCCACCTCTAGTGCCGTACGGCACCCAGGAAGCGCAGCATGAGTGACCCACAAGAGACAAAGCTGAGCCAGCAATTCTAAGGCGGCAATATGCGATTGCAAAGGTGCAGGCATGACATCGCACAATCGCGCCACATCCTCAGCAGTCAAGGTGACACTAAACCAGGAGCATTTCCCGGAAGGCCAAGAGATGTACCCGCCGAGGCCGCACAGGGACGCATCAGCAAATGCGTCAGCTTCGGCAATGAGCAGAAGTGGTGTCGGGCGCAGCAGTGAGCAGGATAGGGGTGCACTTTCGAGTGCCATCACCCAAGCATGGATTGCTTCGCGAGCCGGCTCATCAACCACACGGTAGGGATGATCGGCATCTTGCACGGTAACCCAGAGGCGGTGCTTGCGAAACGGCGTATCCAGGAGCTGCTGCTTGGACGTGACGAAAGTGTTAGCGACGCGGATCACCCGCGCCGACTTCGGGAGGGACGCGTGGCCAGTGGACTGCCGGATGACACACTCGTCGTCGCAAGCAGCCAAGAGCCGATCCCAGAGTGCAGGTGACACCGCAATGGAGGTGGATGGCAACTGGGTCAGGACCTTGTACACCGGTGAGAGAAGAGGTCGCATCCAGACCAGCAGGCCAGAGAGCCACAGCAACCGACCTAACGCTGACTCGAGGTCACGCACCCGAATGCGTTTGCAAGAAAGCAGGGATCGCAGCTGGTCAAGGATGCGGGCACGTTTCTCCCACGGAAGCTCGGCAGTCCAAACATCGAAGCGAAGATCCCAGCCAATCCAACGAATCGACTCGCCCCAGGTGCACTTGTTCCAACTCAGTGGAACCCCCAGCGACATGAAGAGAACGAGCCAGAGGCTGGCATGGAGTGGTGCTGTAGAAGAGCGGAATGCCGCCAAAAAATCGTCGACATAATCCCACATCAAGTGAGGAAGACGTATGACCGCATGCGAAAGACGCATGAGCATACCGGCTATTCGACCCCACCAGAAAGCCGATGCCCTGGCTCCAAAATTCAGGTTGTTGGAGATAAAGAAGCGTCCCAGAAACGAAAAAGCGACGAGAGCGCGATCCGCCCAGGCCAGCAGAACCCGCCGGTGCGCTTTGCGAACGTCCAGAGAGACCCCCACCCACGGCTCAGAAGGAACCTGCTCTGGGGCGCAAGCAGCGATGTCGCAGAGCCGCGGATTCAGCATGTGATTCGGGATCTGGCAAGAGCCCGTAACCCCACTAATCGAACTATCAACCACCAAGCGTGCCGAGCGGCCCTCGGCCTGGACAAACCCTAACTTACCGCAGGCGACCTGCGGAAAGGTGGCCTGGATGGCCTGCAACGAGGGGTACTCGGAAATCCAGCCTTCTGCCAGCTCTTCCTCGAGCATCTGCAAGACCTCTTGGGGATGATCAGACGCAGACTTCCAGGATCCGTCGCAGATCACCAGTTCCGAAAGAGGATGCACCTCATCCCGCTTGGGCCAGTGAACCGAAGGTTCGAGCAAGCAATCGACTTCCAGACGGACGCCGGAAGCCAAGTCCGGGCAGACGCGGGCCTCCGGGTCCTGGCAGCACTCCAGGAGACGTTGCAGGAGATGCAGACGAAAAGGCTGGCCCTGCGGAACCTCCAAGATAGCTGGGCGCTCCGACGTGGGAACCTCGAGGAAATCGCACAGATCATCCAAGAACGGCGCAAGCTCAGCCGGAGAGATGGGAGCTGCATCACAGCCTGCCCGCAAAGCAGCTGAAATTTTTAGGCAAAGGCCAGAATCAAAAAGCCTTTGCGTCCAGTTCAAACGGAGACTCCGAAGGTAGTCAGGGCCGGATGGAGACAACCAGGCCGCCGTGCTACGAAGACCGCCGCCATCTTCCACCCGCATACGCGGCTGTGTCCAAACAGGCGCCGCCGGAAGCACCGAACGCCATGCATCCAGAGGAACCACCCGATCAGAGCGGGTCACAAAGCGACTGGCGAGTGAAGCCAGGGACTGAGCCAAGTCCGGAGGGTATTCTGCCGTCAAGCGTGAAGCAAAGGATCCATCAGCCAAGCGGCCCCGTGGCAAGGGCTCATGCGAGGAGTGCCCGTGATCGCAAACGGACGCGATCTCCAAAATCTCGGCCCGGTTAGACACAAAGAGCCAGCGCTTTGCCCAAGGACGACCAACCTTGCAAGCGGCCACCTGGGCCGCGAACGGGGCGACCGATTGCAACCAAGCCTGCATGAGCGGGTCCTGAAAAGTCAATGAGGAGACTGGGTTTTCAAGAACTATGAAACCACCCGAAGCAGCTACACGGCTCAGGACCTCCCGAGTGCGGTCGTGCAATAGTGAACTCTCTTGGGCGGAGAGGCCGCCGACCATGAGTTGTGCAAGCAACCATCGATTTCAGAAGGAGTACGAACCGGTGGCGGTCCCGCAGGTTTGAGACGCAGAACCGAATGGTCAGAGCAGACCGGTGCCGCACAAGCTGCCCCGACAAGGCCGGAATCTGCAACCCGGCAAAGCAGCTCGAATCTGTCGTCGCGAAGGAGATCAAACTCAGTGGCGAAGATGATGTCAACAGGCTCGAAGCGGTCGGCCAGAAGCGTAGCCATTGCCTCCGAAAGCGGAGCACGAGCCCCAGCGAAGAGATCCAGGAACAAGCGTGGGGCAGATGGACCTGGGAAAGCCGGGCCATCCGAGCATGGCGAGGACGGGGAAGAGGCTGGGCCCTGACACGGCAGGGAGTTGCAGCCAGCCTCGACCCTGTGTTCGGGATCAGCAGATAGAGAGGGGCATGGGGATGAATCTGGCATTAGCGTCCACTGATGGGGAGCAAGTGGAAGATTATAAGGTTCCCGGGCAGACACCAAGGCCGTGTCGAAGGGGGTGGGAAGCCGGAAGCCGAGGTCACGGAGCTGAGGCGCCAGGTGCGCGATTTGATCAGGCTCTGCGACACAGACTTGCAGAGTGTAGGCAGCCACCACCACACGGCGGTCTTGTGCGGCAGCGACGGTGTGGAAACAGTCCCGGGCATTGAACACGACGGGGCCCTGAGAGGGAGAAAGGCGCCGAGCAGCAAGAGGACCACTGGGGCACTCAAGAACATCCGAACCGTCCTGGCACTCAATCAGCAGCTCACCGCCGCGGAAGCGACTGATGGGAAGGACAATGTTCGGGATGGCTGCGTTGAGGCGATCACGATGAGGAGCCGATTCTACCCCATCGATGATCACAAAACTGCTGTGCAGAAACGCGGGTGAGAGCATGGAGATAAAACGATTAACTAGTCTCACAGACTGAGGATGGGAGACTGTTGCAGGACGAAGATGTGCTCCCTTGCGAATCGCCAAGCCTGCAGAAACGGATTTGCCCACAGCAAACCTGGCGTCACGATCAGAGCACTCAGCCAACAGCAAGTCAGCAAGCTGCAAAATTGTAGAGGCGCAGGGTGCCTCTGCACGGAGAAAGAATTGGGAAGCGAAATCTTCAGCTGAACCAGGCAAGGGAGCCCCAACGTCGGGCAGGCAGACACCGGTCGGATTCCCGACCACAGCATCCAAGGGTGGCCCGAGAGCCCCGCTGACCCCCGAAGCCACCCCAACCTGTCAATGGGCTGCAGCACTGTGGGCACTGGCTGCATGGTCCGCGCCACATGGTGCACCATTGGCCATCAAGATGGGACACTTATGGGAGTAGCGGCAAGACTTGTTCTTGCACTTGGACGTGTGGAAGCGAATGCAGACCCCTTTCCCAGAGATCTCCCGAGCCCAATTGGTGGGCCAGCGAGACGGGGTCACCTTGTCCTTGGCAGCAGACGAGGGAGAGGATTTGTTCTTCTGGGCTTTGGCCTTTGGCTGCCGGTGCGACCCGTCACGACTGGCCGCACGTTTGCGTGAGGATCGCTCAGAAGCAGGTGCAGGAGTCAACGCCGCCTTCACCCGGGGTGCCAAGGCTGCATGCATATCGGGACGAATGTGCGTCATTTCGGCAATCGCATCAGCCAAAGACCAAGCGTTCTCCTGCTGCAAAGCGGAAACTCCAAGCCAAACCACGCGATCCGCTTCCATCACCTCCTGAAGGGAGGGGGAACGAAGACTCTTGTCGACTGGTTGCGCAACCGCCAACCCCACGAACTTCTCCATAAGCTTGCGAAGTGGAAGCAAGTGCACCGAATCCAGCAAAGCGAGGCCGTTGCACATGAGACCAAAGAAGCGACGTACAATCGGCTCCACTGGTCCTTGATGCGGGATCGGAGCCTGCAAATCATCGTCCGAAGACCCTTGGAGCAACGTCAGCAGCATGGCATTGTCGGTGCGAGGCTTGCGACGTTCGGTGAATGCCACAGCGTCTGCCTCGCTGGTGCGAGAGCGCCAGGGGACCCAGGGGAGCTGCTTGGCATCCAGCCCTTCCTTCAAGAGCATCAGAAAGGGAAGCGACGGTGTGAGCTCGGCTGTGAGGAGCTCGGAAGGGTACTTGGTCTGGAAGGCAGTCTTAAGTTGGGACACTTCGGCGGCAGACAGGCGTGTTGTCTTAGATGGCGACAACTGCTGTAGAGGAGATGTCGGATCCGGACTGCCAGACACACCAACCATGTCCTGACATGCCTTCACCACACGTCGCAGGCCTGAAGCAGCAGGGGAGAAAAGTGCTTCCCCGGGGATGTGGTTAGCCGGGCGGCCCAGAACGGCCAGGAGAAAGGGTTCGAGCGCATCAGGCTCGGGCAGTGCATGAGCAACCAGCGCAACGGTCGTATAACCCTTGCCCGTCAGTGCCTGTTGGACGTCATCTGGAGTGCCCCATTCCTTCATGGATGCGATGAGGTAGCTGGGGTCATCGACTCGAGCGCCTGCCATGACAGCTCCAAACGCCACAGGGCTAAAGACCCCGAACTAGCAAGAAACCCCCGACTGAGCCAATGCACGGGCGAATCGGCAGAGAAGCAGAGACAAAGCACGTGGCAAGTGTAATGAAGGTGACAACGCCTGGGCACGCTGCAGGGACAGGACGTGCATGTTCCACTTTAGCCCAACCTGTGCACGACTGCGAGCAGTCGGAAAATTTGAAACACCAGCTTGAGCACCTCAAGTCCTGCCGACCCACCGCGGGTGGGCCGCAGGGGGGTGCAAGAAGAAACACAAGCTTGCCCGAAAAACTGTTGCAAGGCAGAGGAATCCCGACAAGCGTGTCGAGCAGCCCTCATCTGTACGCCCGCAAAGGGACGAATCCCGAGTAGGGAGCAAGCAAGTGTTGCATAGTTGGAGCAGCAAAGACAAGCGTGTCTTCAGTCCAACCAGGCAGAGCCAGATAACGGAGCAAGGCAGAGGCGTGAAGTGGTTGGCACAACCATTACGCAGCCAAGGCTCTCTGGACAGATTGCTCACGGCAGCAGCCATGTTTCAAACAAAGCCGGCTACCTGCTGGTACTTCGGAGCAGCGCATCAGATGACCTTCGGCCAAGCAACCGCGAATCCCACAGCCTGTGCGGAGAGAAGGCTCCCCAGGCTGTGTCGGTCGAAACTGGCACGCTGGATGGCTAGAATCACAGGTCTTGGCTAGGTGCAGAACATGACTGACTGGGTTGAAAAGGAACTCAAACTCCTCTGCATCCTCTGCCGCCTGCCAAGCTGCACCAAGAGTCGGATCTGGAGAACTGGAAGAATTCGCCTCGTCCGAAGTAACCGCTGGGAGAGGTACACATGTAGAGGCGGGAGCACCATCCGGAGCGAACGAGACCAGGTCAAAGGTGCCAGAGGTCGAGGACGAAGCCGCTGCACGTACCAACCCAGATCCAGGATCATCGTCCGCAGAATCGCTCGAGGAGTCCACGTCCAACTCCGCTGGTGGTCTGGCACTCAAGGCCGGAATGTCACCACCTGGCTCGGCCGGGGCAAGGGCAGGCACGGTGAACGGCACATCAGGCAAGGGTGGCCTAGAGCCACGAGCGCTCGGACGTAAAGGGCGAAAGCCCGCCGCAACGGCTCGCACCACTTGCTGCTGCAACTCCAAGGGACCGGCGATGTCATCACGCCCATACAACTCTGGCATCGCCCCGGAACCGGAGCGATGATGACCTTGCTGACGACGAAGATTCTCATCGAGCAGCAGCTGTTTCGCCACGGACAGGAGTGTGACCTTAAGAGAGTGGACCCCGATAAGGTCCAAATCTGGACGCTTCTCGGCCGGCGTGGAAGAGTAGCAATCCCGAAGCAAAGACCGCAGGAGCAGAATACCCCTGTGTCGAGAGAGAGGACCCAGCAACTGGGGTCGCCAGGGGTCGTCGCCGAGCTCCGACAGCAGAAAATCCGGCTCGAAGTTGGGGTGCAAAGATGTGGTCGTATGCACTGCTTCCTGCAAGAGCTGCACGAACACCTGGCCCCAACCCGAGCTGCCCACTGGGCGGGACGTAAAACCGCTGGCCAGAGCAGCCCAAGGCATGGAACGCGATGTCGTTTTGGTTCGCGTAGCACAACCCAGGACAGCAGATTCCACGGCATGAACCTTGGCTGGCGACGACCATAGAGCATCCGACCAGCGCAAACTAGCCAGAATGCAAGTCAGAAAAGCCCCACATTGCAAGCGTCGAGCGGGTGAGAGATTCACGTCCAGGATCTGAATCTCCAGCCAGATGACAAAAGACAGTGGTAGAGGAGCGGTCTCACGACGTTGAGTTGCCACCGCCGCGCGAGCATAAGAAGATACAGCCGAGGTTGCCAGTGCTGAAGCCAACGACAGAACCTCGAGGCGGCGTGCCACAAAGCGTAGGCCCTTAATCCAACCAACTGCCGATTGCGACGTACCCCGTGCATGCACCTGGAGGAAGTCGAGCAACACCCGCAGGCTGGGCGAAAACGGAGACTCTGATACGACCGCGCAGAAGGAGACCCACTGATCCCAGCAGTTGAAGTAGGCACTCAAAGTTGCAGGCGCATAAGATACGACCAGACGCACCACGTGTGTCTCACCCCCAGGCTGACGAAGAAGTTCCGAGACCACGTCACTGTCCTTGCGTGCAGAGCGAGCAATGCCCAACCACCGATCCAGCTGCGAATTGCGAGCATTGAGAAAAGCTTCCTGCATAGTCGAGACCGACCGAATGCCCAGATTCCCAAAGGGAGGAGCCGGCGGAAAGCAAGGGCTCGATGTTGGAAGCGTTCCCGAAGGTGGTGTAGTCCATGATGGCCGAAGATACGGTGACATAGAAGTCCGTAGCCGAGGACGCAGCACCGGAGCCGCGCAAGCATTTGTAGTAGTCGCCTGCAAAGGAGCTCGCACCCGTGGAAAAAGAAATGGGGCCCGACTCGGTGCTGCCACAGGGAGGCGAATCCGAATGGGACGGTAGGACTCCGAGAGCAAGCCATCCTGCCAGCGAGATGGTCGAGGCAGCATGATGTAGTCAGCAGGCGTACAGGACCACCATGCAAACTGGGAGAAGGATGGGGGACCACTAACATCCCGAAAACTAATGAAAACCCCCAAAACGGGCAGCGGAAAAGAAGCACGTGAACCGTTGCAGCAACAGGTGTGCAGAGAAGCCCTGATCGGGGACGTCGCAAACCTTTGGGAGCTGAAGCGCTGCACCGGATCACGGACTGTACAGGCCCGGAGGCATGTGGCCCTGACAGGCACAGGAGCCGTAGTATAAAAACCCCTTTGCAGAGGCCTAAACAACCCCAAGGAATCAACCTGAACCGAAAGCCGACGAAACCGGAGAAACCCTGAAGGGAAGGCCAACGGTGTGCATATGGAAAATTCGCACGCCGTGGCCGACCTCCGAATAAAGCTGCCTCGTCAAAAGAAAAAGCAGCCGCCGTCGAATCATGACCTAGGATCATCAGAGGAAGTGTCGCGAGGAGCTGTCATAGACTGCTGCAGTGCCGCCATTTGGGCCTCCAGACGTGAGAGCCGCGATGTCACTGAACTAGAAGCTGTGGAAGAGGACTCGGAAGCATTCACACCACCCAAAGCTGCTTCGAGGACGGCGATGCGGTAGGTGGTCCCCACGGCCCACGTATCTGGTGGAGGGTCGACAGGGCAGGGAGACAGAGGGATCCAACCAGCCAGGCCGTTCAAGAGCCGCTGATGGGTGTCAACCATCGCTGACAAGGCACGAACCTGATCTCGAAGGTCAGTAATCCAAGGAGCAGGAGGCACCACGGGAGCAATCGGATCGAAGCGAGTCGGCCCGCACAGCAAGCGCGCCTCCAACGACTCCAAAGCTGAGCCAAGGGCTGCACAGCAAGCGTCGGTCTCCTGCAATGCGAGGATGACGGCGACATCCAACGGCGGCATGCCCGAACCTTGCAGCAAAGGCAGAGGTGACTCGTAGACGAACTGGCGAAGATGGTTGAACCAAGCGCGTGCCGAACCACCAGCAGCAGGGAGAACGTCTCGAGCATGAAGCTGATTCTCCAATGCCTGTACCCGGAGGCGCAAGGAAGTGAGCTCATCCGGCATGCTGGGAGGAGCAGAAGCAGAAGGCAAAGCCGGCGATGTCGATGCCCTGAATGCCGGAATGTCATCATCACTGCTAAAGCTGACCACCGGATCGTCTGGTAGAGGGGCCTGATGTCGAAGGCAGACGTTGTGTCTCACATGGCGGCGCGAGCGAGGTGGCATGAAAGCGACTCACGCAACACTACTTAGACTCCGACAAGGCCACAACAGCAAATGTCCCCCAAGCCCTGAACAAGCGTGAAGGCAAAGCCATCCATCAACGGCTCCCTCACTGATCGAGCCAAGCCGAGCGCGGCAAGGCAACGCAAATGCACTGAGACATCAATGTGCCTTACTGCAAAGCTCAAGCGATGAGCAGCACGTCAAAAGCAAGGGTAGCATGGACGTGTCATCAGAACTTGCCAGCGTGGCCGGATGACAAGCAACCCAAGACCGCGACGGCAGTTTTTGCAATCCAGTGCACCAACTGAAAGGCTGGGTACCAAAACGCATCGCTGAAAAAATGCGACCTGTACAGAGTACCTGGTGTGAACTAAAGCCACAAGTTGCCCAACCATATCCAGCTGCCATACGGAGAGACAAGGAGCCAAAAGCCAGAACTGAGCGCAGCAAAATCCCAGCCGATGTCGAGGTTCGCCAGGAAGAGAACTTAAGATAGGCGACGTCGAGCACGTGGTGGGCTGCCAGATGCCGATGAAGGACGTTCTGGGACCACAGGAGCTGAGTCATCGCCCTGACATACAACCGCATCTGCACCGGAAGCAGGCGCTGCAGCCGGCAGTGGGCAATCATCAAGTTCCCGAAGATGACACATGAAGCGAGCAAACACCTGCAGAAGAACCTGTATTGGCCAAGGTGCGCCAGGAAGATTCGAATCTTGCACTGGAAGAGGCACCTCCCGCAGTCGAGTGTACAAATAATTGCAAACCTCCAGAGCAGCAGGATGATGAAGTGTCAACCCCGAGAGTGCAGTACGAAAAGGCGTCTGAAAAAGCGCCGCGGCCTCCGTATGACTCTGCAAGAGATCCACCAGGTGATCAGCCAGCTCAAAGTCCGGAGATGGTACCAGGGCAGAAGCTGCATCCTGCGACTGTGGTTGCGAGGCCACGCCAGCATCAGCATCAGGCCCGCAGTCAGCTTCCAGGGAGCCAGCAGCGGGTTGAGCAACGAGGGATGAAGCCGACGACGGAAAATCCTGCTCGGCCCTGGACCACGCATCTAACGCCGGGTGCTGCACAGCTGGTGGGAGAGCCACCGTCTCCGGCCAAAGGCGGCGACGCCTCCGCGTGACCCCAGCGGTGACCAAAAGGAAGCCATGGCACAAGAGAAGCACTAGAGAAAGTGCTCGCATGTGTCAACTAAGACAAAATGCGAGGTCGAGACCTGCCGGTCCCAATCGAGCAAGAAACTGCCGGACCAAAAAGATTGGAAAACATGCCAAGCAAAATGTGGAATCCTCAAGAGAAAATCTTCATGTCATGCATCGCAAGAAATTCTCAAGAGGAAAACAAAAGCTAGGCATGCCGGCCGGGCAGGGCGGGGGGGGGGAAACACCCTGGTTTAAAACCGTGTCCGTGCCTAGCAGCAGTTTGAGCCTTGTGCTCGGGCAGCTGGAGTCTGTGCAAACAAGCGAAGAGGAGCAGGAGAGCAGGAGAGAAGAAGGAGAAGAGGAGAGAGGACTGGGAGAGAAGTGGCTGCATCCTCACTGTCTCTTCCGGTGGCGAACTCAAGGAATGGGGCATGGCCCTTAACTGCAATAACCATGCTGCACATGAAGCGGGTTCTGTATTGCCAGCTTTCCAGAATCCCAAACAGACGCTCATAGTGCACACTCAAAGGGATTTTGTGATGTCCGCGCTATTGCTTTGGGTCTGTTGAAAGAATTAAAAGTGGAAAGAAGGGCTGAAAAAATGGCTGCCAGTCTCTGGCAGTGCCAGAAGCTTCGGCCTTGCCGGGGCCTTAGCTGAGCAACAAGCAGTGCTTTAAGCAGCGTGCTGGGACAGTGTCCCATGGTAGCTCTGACAGTGTCAGACTGAGAGGGTGCTGGATCTTCTGTGTTGGGGTGGCTCATCCTTGCTCAGACGTGATCGGCAAGCCTCTGGCCTTCCGCGAGAGAGTTCCGGGCGGTCGCCGGCCGAGGAGTTCGCCGCCTTGAAGCTGCATGGCGCTCACGTAGATGCTGGCATGCTTCTGCAGCGTGCCCATGAGGTGGGGCTGAAATTCTATCAGAACATCTGTTTTTCTTGCTGTCAGCCTAGCTGAACAGTGCACCAGCTCTTGTTCGAGAATGGGGTTCGGTGGTGCTTTCTTGGTCAGGTCAGAGAGGACGTCCATAAATGTTGACCAGGCATTCTGGTTGACACCGTTTGGCATCTGTGACTCCTGCAGTTCTGACAGTAGCTGGTGGGCCACTGTCACATAGATTGGCCCCTTAGGATGTGGCCTGCCTCGGGTATGCTCTCGCCTCCACTGCGCTGTTGCTTCGAGTAGCTTAGACGCTAGTGGTGCTGAGGCTGTCATCTTGATCACCAGCGTGCTTTGGTGACTACTACTACTACTACTACTACTACTACTACTACTACTACTACTACTACTACTACTACTACTACTACTACTACTACTACTACTACTACTACTACTACTACTACTACTACTACTACTACTACTACTACTACTACTACTACTACTACTACTACTACTACTACTACTACTACTACTACTACTACTACTACTACTACTACTCGAACTACTACTGCAACTACTATTACAACTATTACCGTAAGAAGAGTAATGCAAATACTCGTACTGGTCGTTAGAGCAGTAGCAGCTACAGGTAGATAAGCCTAACATATACCACAAAAAGTTAACATCCTAAGTGGCCAGCAAAAGGCCGGCAAGGAACCCCTTAAACAAAAACTCAACTGAACGCTAACCCATGCTTTACAAACACAAGAGGGTACGAAAAAAAAAATGTTGTCAGGCAATGTTTATTGTGGGGCCTAGAGCGGGCCCTCGTCCGCACCCTGCTCCGAAAGCCGCTCTCCGCACGCTCCGCAACCCGTCCAGAGCCTGCTCCAGAGCCTGCTCCAGAACTTAACTTGCTCCTGAACGTGCTCCAACAATTGCAGCCCGCTCGAACCTGCTCCAAAGCCAGCTGCCGGAACCCGTGCCCAGCACCCCCCACCCTCAACCTTTCAAAGACCCATCAACATCTCCGCACTCCCCCTGTCCCAGGTTTCTTGGGACACCTTTGGAGATGCCTACTTTGGCCAAAAACTGCACGATTGGCAGCAGCCAAATCCTTTTCAGACCTCTTTGGGTGGTCCGTAGCCATGCTACCTAACCTCCACCTTCGAGGATACTCAATATGATTTCCTCGATCTCGACGACACCACCATGGGAGCAGGCATTGCTGGGAGCATCTCGCACGTCGCTTCTGATCGATACGGTAAAACAGCTCAAACAACGTCAACCATATAAGGAATATCCCCGATAACCTTTAAAGGAATAATTATTCCGTCTGACACAAGGATCGGATTTCTCTTCGGAAGCCAATGATATGAATATCCCTCTCTCATATCGTACCTCGATTCGCGGTGTTGAACTTGACGGTCTTTTTCTTCTCGGCAAGATCATACTCTTCGCTCACAGGTCTTCCCGTGAAATAAAGTCGATAGCACAGCCTGAATCTATCGTCCATTTGCTGACTGTTGGCCCAAGAGCGGGTGCAGCAAGCGGGTTGGGCTTTGAGCCAGCTTTTTACCCTTGCAGCGAACGACTCTCAGTTATCCCAAGTTTCTTACACTCGTTGATTACTGCATCTGCTATCCTGTCATAGTACGTCATAGAAGTTCTCCTCGTTACCAGCTTGACTGACTTCGTTATCCAGCGCGACCTCTTCTTCGAGAGATATTGCTCTAAGCGGTGCTTTCGCCTCTCTACTGCACCAACTCAAACGATCTTTACCAGGTTTCCCCGATAGAGGGTAACGACCAACCCAGACCTTCCCCATCCATCCCCATGCCGACCTGAGACCTTCTTCGTCTTTCTCAAAGCGCCGTTCTTCTCAAAGCCATTCGGCATCAAAATGCCCTTCTTTATGTCCGGTTGATCAAATTCATCCCCAATCATCTTCGCCGGCATAGCAGGCATCATTACACTGTCAAGACCACCTGACACCGCATCGGCTCGACCCTACCCAAAACTCCTCCCGTGACTCTGGAAGGTGCTATATCTGAATGTGACTAGAAGCTCTGACTTCCGACTGCTCAGGGAACTGGTCCCCGATCTCCTGCGGGGGCTTTTCGTGCATGTAGGAGCATCTCTCTTTCTTGCAACGGCCGTATCTGAAGAACTCATAGTCATAACAATATCCCGCATCTTTCAATATCCTCTCCGCGCTCGCACACAGGTATATGTCACGCGAGTCCCACAGTCAATCGCGGTGTTTGGGCATGTTCCTCTCGCTTTTTCTCCAGCAGCGAAGCTAGCATCAGCGTAAGACTCAACAACGTTTATTCTCCGCCAACATCGATGGAGTTCATTTCTCTCCCTCGCGCACGAAATGCCCGAGTAGGAGCGGCGGCCAAATATCTGAAGACCTCTTCTGCCGACTTCTGCCTTATTCACCACAAACCGTGGTCTTCGCGACGTCCACAATGACAGCTGGCTTGCACAGGATGCCAAGTCTGGCCTCGTCTTAAGCGCAACCCAACAATCACCGCGAAAAGGAATATGCCCCCGCAGGCAATGATCACGGAACGCTCGCGGTGAATTTTGTCTACGCGATCTTCTTTTCCTGAAATTCCAGTGTGGCAGTCATCCGCTCGGCAGTAACCATTTCATCAACCTGTTGCGTATACGTCTCACCAGTCCTGCGGCCCATCGCGCCTATACCTGTGACTGACTAACACGCTCCTCTAGAGTTGGCGCAAACATCGCAGACCAAGGAACAACCACACGTACTTGTTCTAAGGTTTCCAATAAACCATCATCACACACTAATAAAGTTGTCGGTTTGACCAGCGTGTGTCCCAACGCTCTCCAGGATTCGAACCTCTAGGATCACCCACACTAAACCCAGCACCATCCTTCTATGGACACTGAGGTTGAATATGGCCGTTTTTGCTTAGCTTGTAAAGTGAATGAACTTTGGGATATGTTTTTCGTTAGCTTGTAAAGTGAGTGGACTTGCAGAATTTCTGTTTCGCTTGGTACCCGCCCCCCCCCCACCCCCCACGCCCCCCACCCCCCCCCCCCCACCCTGCCAACCCCCCCCACGGAAGCGGCGAGGGAACCTGAGCGGAACAGGGGTTTAAGAAAGGTATAACAAAAGGCAGAGAGGCGTAACAGCTAAGAAACGGACACGGGGGGTTTAAAAAGAACCCAAAAAGGGGGGTTCCTTATGGAGACGCGTAGCCCTAAAAAACTCAAAGCCTACCCTAGAACCCGCAACCCGCAGCCCTCGAAAACCCTAATCCAAAACCCGAAACCTCCGACTGAACCCTAAACGCTCTTGACCCGTAACCCTAAATAGAAACGAAACCCTAAACGCCCTAAACCCGACGCTCTTCTTTGTTGCAGCGGGGCCTCACCCTAAACTCCCAACCCTAAAACACCCAAGCGCGAAACCTTTTATCTGCAGCCGAACAAACCCTAAACCCTATGAATTCTAAACCCGATAAACCCGATAGAACCGAAATCTAGAGCCCTACAAACCCGAAACCCATTGCTTTTGCAGCCAGACGAACTCTAAACCCTAGAACCCTTAAAGCCCAAACCCTAAAACCCGCAGTCCGCAGCCCTCGAAAACCCTCATCCTAAACCCTAAACCTACGACTAAACTCCAAACCCTCTTGACCCGTAACTCCGCAGACGGGTTCACTATCGGGGACGCGCTTGCATGGTTTTGACGCTTCACCACGCGCCCGCCCACTTTTCCACGTGGCCTGCGCATGGTTTTCGCATGATTTCGCATTGCCCTCTTACACTCTTCTTTCATTCTTTGCTTCTTCTTCTTCTTCAACAAGGTACAAACGACGGAAAGCAGTGACTGCGTTCCGCGCCTATTTTTCTTTGTGTTCGGGCGCGGGGCGAGGGGGGTTGGGGGGGTGGGGCGGGTTGGGGGGGGGTGGGGGGCGGGGGTTGAATTACATCCATCTCGCGCACGTTTCTTTTATCTGCAGCTCACATTCAGCGATTCAGCGACCAATCGGTTCTCCAATGACAAGAAATCATCGGCCTGCGTGGGGTTTCGGAGCATTGGCAACATTGTTGCGCGGAATCAGGTCTTTGGGGCCTTGGCCTTGGCCTGCGCATGGTTTCGCATGATTTCGCATTGCCCCCTTTCACTCTTCTTTCATTCTCTGCTTGTTGCTCAACATGGCACAAACGACGGAACGCTGCAACAGCGTTCCGTGCCGATTCTTCTTTGTGTTCGGGCGGGAGGGGGGGGGGGGGTTTATCTGCAGCTCACATTCAGCGACTGCCTCTGGCCAATCGGTTTTCCAATGAAAAGAAAAGCACCAATTCATCGGCCTGCGTGGGGTTTCGTAGCATTGTTGAAGCGCAGTGTGTGCGGAAGGCGAGAGCGTGGCGCGCAAATGTAGAAAACCAAAAGTTGATTTTGTTTGCGGAAGAAAGGCTGAGGGCACTAAACCCGAAACTCTGAACCCGATAAACCCGAAACCTGGAACCCTAGAAGCCCGAAACCTTTTGCAGCCAGACAAACTCGAAACCCTAGAAACCTCAGAGCCGAAACCCTAAATCCCGTAATCCGCAGCCCTCGAAAGCCCTCATCCAAAACCCTAAACCTACGACTAAACCCTAAACCCTCTGGACCTGACACTCCTAATTAGAAACGAAACCCTAAGCCCGAAGCTCTTCCAAGCTCGTAGCTTTTTTCGGCAGCCGAACAATCGCTAGCCGCTAAGCCTTCAAACCCTGAAACCCGAAGCTTGAAAACCCAAAAACCTGCAGGCCCTAAGCCCGAGACCTCAAACTCTAAACTTTAAACTCTAAACCCGATAGCCTAGAACCCTAGAAACCCGAAACCCATTGCTTTTGCAGCCAGACAAACTCTAAACCCTAGAAACCTGAAAGCCTAAACCCTAAAACCCGACACGCGCAGCCCTCGAAAATCCTAGTCCTAATCTCAAAGCTTGAGCAAGTTTGCCACCTCGAGCCAAACGTCCACTAGTTTCAAACCCTTAAGGGGAGGCTGGGACACAACCCTAAAGGCCCTAAAGGGGAACCCTCAAGGCTTAGGGATGCTCGCAAACTCGGACGTACTTCTTTTTTCATGCGGTGACATAGGGATTCGCAACATCCGACGGCTCACACTCCGGGCGGAGTGGATAGTCAAGAATGCTGAAGCATTGGACACAAGGAACGCGCTCTGGCAATGGGCACTGGAGAATATTTCTTTACGACCCTGTTGTGAGGGTCGGCACACGGGGCACAAAGTAGTTGCAAGTGAGAAGTGAGAAGGCTCTCATCCGCTGCACGCAACCACCTAAACCTCTTTGTTTTAAAGCGGACGCCTCTTTACTACATCAGTAGCACAGTAGGCCGTTCTTGTGGGTCTCGCAACTAGGTGTGAAACAGATCGCCGTGAGAAGCAAGAAGAACAAGAAAGACGAACAACACCACCAACCGAAGCAACAACAACACACCACCAAGCAACCAAGCGAAGCAGACAAGGAAACCAAGAAGAAAGGGCGAAAAAGCTAAGAAACTCCCCACGCGCTCAGAACTCAAACTTGTCGTTGTAGTTCCGAGCTGCAGTCGTATATGTCAGCCTAGCAAGAGCGAAAGTGCTGGCTCAGCAAATTTCAGTGTCCATCAATCACAAGAGAGGACAAGTTGGCCGGGGGCACACCCTTCCGGACGGAAGGGTGCACCCGCGATGCCCCATGGTGGTTAGCCAGTGGGGACTTCTTGATCAACATCTAGGACATGCCAAGAGCGACCTCAGAGCAAACAAGCAATAGGCCGAATCGCCGCAGTTACAACGATAGCCTGCGGCGCACTTGAGTAGCGCCAAGCGGTGCCCAAGCTGCTCCATGGTGATCAGCTAGTAGAGTTAGCGTTGGGTTCCGTCGCAAGGACACACTGCAAGAATTCTGCAGCTAGCAGTGCCAACATGTCGATGCCACGTATTGAGAGCGCTTACACCGTGCCCAGGCTGCTTCGCGGTGGTCAGCCAGTGGAGTTAGCGTGGGGTTCCTTTTCTGAGCCACACTGTAGGAATCGCAGAGCCACACTGTAAGAAGCCTGCAACTGACAGTGCCAGCATGTAGAAGCCACGTATTGAAAGCGCTCACCAGTACCAAGGACTTAGCAAGCAAACCACATTATATCAGGAATCACCAAAGCGATCCAGCAGACGCCAGACTTGGCATTTACGCGCAATCGCTTTCCATGGTGGTTAGCGACTGGGACAGTCCATGAGTAGCCAGCGGCTACCGATTCCGTAGTTTCACCCATCTTACACGTGTTACTCAACTTTGACGAAATACTCCAAGAGCAGCGCCAGGTAGTGCAGTAAGATCGTAAAAGCCGTTGCGTGTCAGAATGTTAGAGTGCTGTTACGTCTACACCTGGCAATTAGCCATAAACGCGGTGCCGCTCGGCTGAGAAAGAAAGGAGCATTGCGCATCACTCCAACTTATCAGTAGACTGACAGTCACAGTGACACCGTCAGCCAATGGCGCACTTGAGCAATGCCAAGCAGGGCCCTGGGCGCTCCATGGTGGAGCCAGCAGTTTGACATTACCCAAGAGGTGTAAGGGGGCTGGGCCCGCCCCCTTCGTACGAAGGGGGGCTTGAAGGGGGGCTTGAAGCCCCCCTTGAAGGGGGGCTGAAAGGGTCGGACCCTTGAAGGGGGCTTGAAGGGGGGGGGGAAGGGGGGAGGGGGGGGAGGCGAAGGGTCGAAGGCTTGAAGGGGGGCTTGAAGGGGGGCTTGAAGGGGGGGGCTTGAAGGGGGGCTTGAAGGGGGGCTTCAAGGGGGGCTTCAAGGGGGGCTTCAAGGGGGGCTTCAAGGGGGGCTTGAAGGGGGGCTTCAAGGGGGGCTTCAAGGGGGGCTTGAAGGGGGGGCTTCAAGGGAAGCTTCACAGGGAGGCTTCAAGGAGGGCCTGAAGGGGAAGTTTGAGACGCGAGCCTAAACGTCGCGAAGAAGGCCCAGGTGCTCGGCCTCGTAAACTGCTCCCTGCAACCTGTGCGAAGCAAGCCCAGTTATTAGGCCGCTTGAACTGCTCCCTGGAACCTCGCGAAGAAGGCCCAGTTAGTGGGCCTCTCAAACTGCTGCCGAAACGTCGCGAAGAAGGCCCAGTTATTAGGCCTCTTAAACTGCTCCCTGAAACCCCTGCGAAGCAGGCCCAATTATTAGGCCTCTTAAACTGCTCCCTGGAACCTCGCGAAGAAGGCCCAGTTATTAGGCCTCTTAAACTGCTTCCTGAAACCCCTGCGAAGCAGGCCCAGTTATGAGGCCTCTTAAACTGCTCCCTGTACGGGTTTCCGGGAGCAGTTTAAGAGGCCTAGAACCTGGGCCTTCTTCGCGCCGTTTTCGCCCGCATCTCAAACCCCCCTTTCAAGCCCCCCTTGAAACCTCCCTTTGCAGCTTCCTCTGATCCCCCCTTGAAGCCCCCCCTTGCAGCCTCCCTAGCCTCCACTAGAAAACATGGGGTCTTCGGCTTAGCCCCTTGCCACACGCACTCGAGATGGAAGGCGTCGGGTACTCGCAGGCCGAAGCCGCTTCCCCTAGCCTCCCGCTACAAGACATGGGGTTCTTGGCCGAGCCCGTGCCACAACAAAAAAACATATTCAAGCCAAAAACATGCTACTGTACGTCATTGCGTCGTAAAAACTCTCCACACCTCTGATTTTCGAACAATGAAAAACAAAAACAAAACAAGATTTCAGGGGGGTGGAATTTAACCTAAAATCTCTTCTCTCTTCTCTCTTGATTTTTCGAATAACGAAATACAAAAAACAAAAAAATTCGAGGGGCGTAGAATTTAGAATAACTTCCCTTCTCTCTTCTCCTCGGATTTTCGAATAATAAAATTTAAAAAAAGCAAAAAAGATTTGGGGTGGAATTTAGAATACGTTCCCTTCCCTACAACAAGTGAATGGGGGGAGTTCTCGAACAATGAAATGACAAAAACAAAACAAGATTCGAGGGGGGTGGAATTTAAACTAAAATCCCCAATCCCTCTTTCTTCTTCTTTGGTTTTTCGAAGAACGAAATACAAAAAACAGAAAAAAATTCGAGTAGGACGACAAGAAGCAAGGCATGGATTTTAGAACAATTTTTTTCTGCGGGAGGACGGCTCGAAAGACAATCTCGACTTCTCTGTCCTTCTCCAGGCACCGCAGAACGACAAAGAACGAGGGGGAAGGGCTTCAACCTTCGTTGAAGGAGACTTTAACGGGGAAACTTTAGAAAGCTTCAAGGGGGGCAAGGGAACTTCAAGGGAAGCTTCCAAGGGGGCTTCAAGGGCGGCCTTTAAGGGAGCTTTGGGAAAATCCTTTTTTTGTTCATTTTTGGTTGACCCTTCAAAGCCTTCTTCAGATCTAACCCTTTGAATCTTTCAATTTTTCAACGGTACTTCATGGCGTTGAAAATCGATCAGTGTGTGCCACCCCATTGTTTGGGTCCAGCAAAAAAGTTTCTGAGGCTCTTTTTCAGGCTTCCCTTGAAACCCCGCTTGCGGCCCCCCCCCTCTTTGCCTGCGACAAAGTGAGAAGAAGATTTCTCAGATTTGCCCCCCTCGTTGCTTGTCGTCGTTCTGCGAAGCTGTAGAAAAAGAGAAAAACAAGAATTAGCCTAGATTTTCACCCTCGGAGACTTGTAGCCTCTAGAAGAGGAAAGAGGAAGTGAATTGTTCTAAATTCCACCCTACATTCTCCTCTTCTTGTCTCTGCGTACCCTGTTGAAGAAAAGGAGTCCTTCTTCGGCCCTTTAAGAAAACCCTTTGAGGGAAACCCTTGAAGCCCCTTTGAAGCCTTCTTTAAGTCTCAATGCCAGCCTTGTGTTTAAAGAGTGCGTTGGTTCTTATGAAATTTTTGAATGCCTTCTTTCCCACGTGCTGGATTGTGCTCTTTGAGGAAAAGTCACAATTTGGCAAGCCTCCATAAGGCTTATGTTTCTTGTCGCCCAGTTCTTTCTTAGAGTAACTTGACTGCAGATTTTAAAGAGGTGCCCAGTTTGCTTTTTTCTTAGAATGCTTTTTCATGTCTGGAAAGATCTTGTGCCTTTTTAAAATTAAGCCAAGGGTTTGCCTTCTACTGTTGCTTTAAGTCCAATTGGGGCACCGTTTCCTTGCAGCGCAAGGATTCTTGAATCCTCTTTCTAGCGCATTGTGTTGTGTGCCCTATCAGGCGGCAACTAAGAGCGAGTGCGGCCAAGTTACACCCCAATGGGCTCTCTCCTTCAGCAAAGGGGTCTTTTAAGGGGGTTCACGTGGTAGCGGAGCTTGTGCCTTGTGGTACGAGCCCGTGTATGGTCTTTGGTTGTCTGTCAGGACTCTGTGAGTGCCTGGAGGCAAGTTTGGGTTTGGAGCCCAAGTGAGTACCGGGAAGCCTATCCTGTGAGGAGGCAGATCCGGACTAGGCTTGGAAGCAGTTGGTTCAGCGGCTGTTGAGGCACTTTGGAGCCCGGGCAAGGTGGTTTGTCTGGAACTGGATTGGTTGTGACCGATCTTGGAGGAATACGGTGCTTGGTAGAGTAGAACTAAGGTTCTTCAGGAGCCTGGACCATCTGGTGTTGGTGAGAGAATTTTCGCCAGAAGACGTTGTGGAGAGACTGCAGGCTGGAGCCTGAGTTCAGGAACTATGTTGAATACATCCCCACGACATACCAGTGGAGCTCATGTGAGGAGTCCAAGAGGTGGACGAGAGCGTGGAAGCTCTGTGCCCATCATGGATGCTGAGACAAGGCGAAGGGTAGACCCTTTTCCGGGTTTGGGAAATCCCAACCCACTGTGGGTGCAAGGTTTGGCACAAGGAAGCCAACCTGTGTATGGCCCAGTGCCCAGAGGTCGAACTCCCGCCAGAAGCCCTCATGGGGTAGCTACTGGAGCACCCCAACAGACAATGGGAGGCCCTTCGTTTCCCCCTGGTTTGCCTCAGCAAGCGGTAGGAAGTCCTTCGTTACCACCAGGACTATCCACTGGACCTCCTCAACCTGTGGTGACACCATCACAAACATCACCCGACGTGCAAGGGTTGACGAGACAAGTGCGAGAATTGGAAAGCATGATGCAGCAACTGGTTGTGCAGCAACAGCAGTTTATGCAAACGATGACTTCGTCCATGGTGCAGCAACAGCAGCAGCATCAGCAGTGGATGATACAGCAGCATCAGCAACAGCAGCAGCATCAGCAGTGGATGATACAGCAGCATCAGCAACAGCAGCCACAGCAACAGCAACAGTTGAATCCCCCCTTACCTCAGGATGGTGTTCCTGAGAACATGCCCAGTTCTTCTTCGGGATGTCAAGGTGCATCGCCAGTGGGTACTCCTGCGAAGGGGACCCAGCTTTTTCGGATGGCGAGCCCAAGTCCCCCACTGAGACCTCCACCTCTGGAGCAAGAAAGGGAAAGGGATGTGTTTGCTCGATCGGACAAATGGTTGCCCAGTTTGCCGACCATTGACTTTTCGTCTTGGAAGGATCGCATCTCTGAAGCTCTTGGATTCTTGACCTGGATGGAGAAGCTGACCAGTTGGGTTGGTTTGGGTTCAGAAGTGTTTCCCAATGAGCTCATGCATGCGGTGAAGACTCAAGAAGAGTCTCGGCTGAAACAGGATCGACTTACTGTGGAGCAACAGAAGAGGTCGACGAGGCTGATGCACATCCTGCGACAGACTTTTGCAAATCATGAGAAGAGTTCTCTGATTTTGCAGACATATGTTGAAAGTGAGAGCACTTATCAACAATCTGGTTTTGTGGCTTTGAGATTGCTGGCGAAGGAGTTTTGCCTGAAGTCGCGAGCTGAATGCCTGTTCTTTCGGTCGCAGCTGGTGAATCAAACCGTGAAAGCACCCAGTATTCCGGAGATCATTCGAAAGATTGAGCATGAGTTGAACAAGTACACCAAGCTGCTCAATAGTCTTGATCCCGATGTGCATGCTGGTGGTTTGCAGATCCAAGAAGCGGATTCGGTTATGGTTTTGCTGCGCAGTTTGCCAGATCGGTGTAGAAGCCATTGCTTGTTGCATGGCGATAGTGAATCGTTTGAAGATCTGAAAAGAGTTGCTCTGAAGTTTGAGGTGCAACAAAGGGTGTGGTCAGAAGCCCCTGGCACGAAGCTTCAACCTTTTCGAGATCCCAATGAGGGAAAGGGCAACGAAGGAAAACCAAAAGGCAAAGGAAAGGAACAGAAAGGCAAGCGCGAATCAAGCAAAGGTGCTGGCAAACGAGCTTCAAGCCAGAACAAGAAGGATGTGGAGTGCTATGTGTGTGGTGGAAAGGGACATTATGCCCGCGATTGCTGGTATAAGGAGGGAGATTCAGGCAAGAAGCCCAATTCCCCCAATGCTAAGGCGAAAGCCAAGGCAAAAGGAGATCCCAAGAAGAAGCCCGAAAAGGGAAAGCCCAAAGGAAAAGGCAAAGGAAAGGGGAAGACAGTTGCTGAAGTCTCCCAAGAGGGTGAGTCGAGTGACTACCAGCTAACTGGAGGTGAATGGAATGAACCTGAGTCAGAGGCCCGAGTGGAATCTGTGTTGCAACCTCTGGAAGGATTGCTCGATGAAGTGAGAAAAGAGTGGATTCCCCGGAGTACTGATGAGATAGATTGGTCATGGGAAGTTGAGACGAGAGTCCGGATTGCCGAGTTGGAGCATCGGATCTCTACCGATTTATCTCAGATGTTGCCATCTAAGTCAGTTCGGTCTTTGATGAAACCTCCGATGAATCAAGTCAAAAGCATGGAAAAGGATGATGCAAGCAAATGGTGGTTGATTGACTCAGGAGCATCGGTGACTGTGATTGCGAAAAGATACTTGGATGAGTTCCAGATCTTGGATCGGAAGGCGTTGGGACCTAATGAGAGGTACTCAGCAGCCAACGATACCCCGGTGAATGTCTTCGAGCGAGTTCGCATCCGAGCCTTGCTGCCTATGTATGAAGGAAAGCAGTATCTTGGTTTGACATCGGTGTGTGTGACTGGAGTTGTAGCAGATGTGGCTCACAACATCTTGAGCACCGAGCAGATGGTGAATACTGGTTGGGAAGTGAAGTTCACTCGAAGAGAGATTTCGCTGCGACACGAGAAGAAAGGAGTCATGGGATATGGAGTATCCTGGGCTGGATGTCCTTGGATCTACCTGCAAGGTGATGCTGGAAAGCGAAAGAAAGTAACCTTTGGAAGAACTGAGGTTCGACCCATGGATGTGGATGATGGCCAACGACCGATGGAGGTTGATCAGATGCAGTCAGTGCAGTCAATGACCAAGAAAAAGCAAGAAGAAATGGAGCTGCATCGGATGCGAGGCCACATTCCTTTTTCGTCCGAATGTCCTCATTGTCGGATGACAAGAGGAACAACCCAGCATCGTCGGACCAAGGATGCTCAAGACCGACCCGTGGCGTTGCAAGCAGATTTCTGCTTCATCAACCTGGTAACTGGTACTTTTGCGAAAGACCAGCCGACGGCTCCCAACATGAAAGTACTGGTCATGACTGAAATGTCAACCAGAATGATTGGATGTCTGTTGGTAGGGACCAATGCTGACAATACCTCCAGCTGGATTCGTTATTGGATGAATGCTTTCGGACTGGACATTGCAGGGTCTGCTGTACTGTTGAGGACAGACAGCGAGACAGCGGTGAGCGCCCTCATCAAGAGAGCCAATCTGGGGATTAGGATTGTGACCCAAAGAGCACCTCCGCAGGGACATGAAGCGGTTGGTGGTGTGGAAAGGGCAGTGAGAACACTCAAGGAGTTGTTCAGCACGGTGAGGTTGGATCTACGAGCGCAGGGCTTTGACTTGAAAAGAAGTCCTCGAGCGTTTGAGTTTGGTCTGATTTACTGTGCTGCAATGCACAATCACCATGCAGCTGCCTTTGATGGGAAGAAATCACCCCAGGAGTTGGTACTACAGAGATCCCTCCATGAGTGTGGATCGTCGTTGATAGGTGCTACAGTTCTGGCTGAGCTACCGGATTCGATGAAAACCACGGCGCTCTCCCGGTTTGTGGAAGCAGCCTATGTGTACCCTGAAGTTGGTGGCTTGACTCATGTTGTGAGTGCCATGGTGGATGGTTGTCCAAAACACTTTCGAGCAAAGTCCATCAAGCACATCGTTCCGTTGAAGATTGGGTTGGAGCATTGTCAACATTTGCTCAAGGAGCATGATCCATCGGATACATTGGCTCCCCCGATTCTGAAGGAGAAAGAGGATGGTGTGCCCGATCGGATTGAAGGTGAAGCGGACAAGGCCTTTGAGGGCCGAGTGTCTGATGGACCGACCACGACATGAGCAAAGTTGGACCTCCAGCTGCATGGGTGAAGGAACATGGTGGCACAGCGAACTGTCCTGCGTGTGGTCCAAAAAGAGGAAAAGCCAACCACAATGCTGAATGCCGAAAACGGTATGATGATTGGTTGAAAGCTCAACGACAACGGTTGGAATCGAAAGAACCAACAGAGGAAACTCCAAAAATGGACCAGAGAAGCTCAAAGGATGCGGGGGTGATGGAGTCTGGAAGTGAGCCTTCACTCCTGAAACGCCCGAAGATCACCTATGAGAGTCGACCAGATCCCAAGTTGGAGGAGAAGCAAAGCGTCCCAACACCTGCGACAGAAGTTGTGGATGTTGACATGGAGGATTTTGAGGATCCAAGTTTGCCTTACCAAGGGATTCCAGATGAGGCAATGGAACCTGGATACTTCGAAGGAGAAACTCCCGCTGAGGATGAAGCGATCCCAATGGAGGAAGAAAAACCTCAAATGGATGTGGATTCAGTTCCAAATGAGTCCAGTCGAGTTCCCCGGCGTTTAGAGAGTTTAACTTCAGATGTGAACTCAGTTCCAGATGAGTCCAATCGAGTTCCCCGGCTGATCAATCGTATTTATTTAGACCCAAGACTCGATGTGCCTCAAGGTCCTATTAAAATGGTAAGCAGTGACGAGAGTCCGAAGTTGGTACATGTGACCAATTCGATTCTGCTCAACAAGAATAGCACTTTCCCGGAGTCCATGAAGGTGTGTGGATCCCAAGTTTGGCTGGCAAGACCCACGAGTGTTCTGTCTGAGATAGATGGATGTCCATTAGATGTGGATAAAACAGTGGAAGGCCGGCGAACTGAGCTGCAGAGTATGACTGCTCACAAAGCAGGGAGAGTGGTTGGAGCAGACGAGGCTCAGAAGTTTGCTCGTCAGCATGGGATAAAGATCATCCCAACCCGATGGGTCATAGGCCCAAAGGTGGTGAATGGCAAGGAAGCTGTGAGAGCTCGGTGTGTGGTGCAAGACATCGCAAAGGGGAGCACAGCATCATCTTTAGGACTGAGTGCTACGACTCCTTCTTTAGAAGCGTTACGGACGCTTTTGGCCATTGCTTCGGTAGATGCTATGGATATCGCAACTTTGGATGTTAGCACTGCATTCTTGCATTCCCCCCTTCCGAAAGGATCGAAGGCGATTATCCAATTGCCCAAGGATGTTTCCGCCTGCAAGGACTATTATGTCCCGGTGTTTATGATTCTGGATCAAGCCATGAATGGTTTGAGAGTTGCCGCCAAAGCTTGGAACTTGAAGCTGGCGACAGTTGTGAAGAAAGTTGGGTTGAAGCAATGCCCAACGGAACCTTCCGTCTTCGAGGGCACTGTGAGAGGGAAAAGATTCCTCATGTTGTGCTATGTGGACGATTTGATTCTGTGTGGCACTAGAGATGCCATTCGGTTGGTGACCGACACCCTGAACGGAGAGTTGAAGATCAAGGAAACGGGTCGAATCACTTCCACTGGTGGAAAGATCACCTTTTTGGGGCGAGAGATTGAGAGACAAGGGAGTCATCTCAGGATGCGAGTGCCCCCGGCATACTTAGATGCCCTGTTCGAGACAGAGTTCTGTAAGGACCTGAAGGTGGTTACTGCTCCTCCGGACATCGTGAAAACGGTCGAGAAGGGCAGAGCAAGTGGTTCGGATCCTGAGTTGAGTGACACTGCAGCTGCGAGGTACAGAGCAGTACTTGGCCGGATTGCATGGTGGGGTCAGTCGAGACCTGACCTGAGTAGGTGGATGTCCATTCTTTCGCAAGGACAGTCCAAGCCAACAGCATGCTTTGAGCAAGCATTGCGACAAGTGATTAGGTTCCTAAAGGGACAATACCATGCATGGCAGTACTTTGGCCCTGATGGGAATGTACCGGACAGTGGGCCGGCGCAGCTGGAAGTGTATGCGGATGCCAGTTGGGCACCCCAAGCGTCGTTAGGACGAAGATCTGTGTCGGGCATAGCCATCTTTTATAGAGGATGCCTGATCAAGGGAATCTCTCGAGTTCAAGGGTGTGTATCGCTGAGTTCTTGTGAAGCCGAGTTGAGAGCCATCTTGACTGCGGTACAGGAGAGTGAGGGACTTGCGACTTTGATCGGTCAGTTGGCCGAGTCAGATGTCACGATCCGATTGCACACTGACAGTTCCTCAGCGAGAGCGGTTTTGCTAAACCGTGGGTTGAGTAGGCGAGTTCGCCACTTAGACATCGCTGTCTGCTATCTTCAGGAGCGGATACAGGAAGCTCAGACCTTGAAGGTCATTTGGTGCCCGACAGCGGGAATGATCGCTGACGTTCTTACAAAGTGCTTGAGTCAAGTGACATTCTGTCAGCACCAGCAAGCTATGGGTATATACCCTGGTGAAGATGTGCAGCAGGTGTGGAGGATCTGTGGAATCCGACCAAGGGTTGGAGTTCAGGCATGCCAGTGTGCCGAGGCAACTGGATGCAGTGTGGAGCAAGTTGGATCGTTGAAAAGTGTGAAAAAGTGTGGCGAAGTTTTTGAAAATTTCCACCTTAGAAGTCCCGAAACCCTTCGTGAAGACTCTTCCCCTGAGGTTCAAGAAATGGATTTATGGTCCAACCGCAAAAGCTTTGGTTCAAGCACCACGGAAGCTAGCCCTAGCCTGGAGCCTGTACCTTTGGTGAAGGACAGGAAAATGGCAGCTGAAGACAGCAGGAAGGGTGAGCAGGGTGCTGAGATGAAAAGCCCCTTTTGGTGTAAGGTTTGCAAATGGTTGTTCAGATCCGAGCATGCTGCCGGGTTGAGCTGGGATGAAAGTGGCAAGCCCAAGTGCGAAAAGTGCAAACAGACTGTGACAGTCTCTGGCACGGATGCAAGCCATGCATTCCATCTCCGAGAGGCAGAGAAGGAGCGCCGAGCTGCTGGAAAAAGGGGTGATAAAGGTGAAAGCCGAGGCTCAGGCCAAGCTGCACCGAAACCCAAGGCCATGCCGAAGGTGATTGAACGGATGGTCGACGTGTTTCCGGAGCTGGCGGATCCAGAGCCGCCGAAGTGGTTCGGTGATGTGTCATGGAGTATCTGCCGGCGCGGAACTCCAGTGGATGAGCTAGAGCTCAAGGACGTGGTAGGCACGCTATCCGACAAGGATATGTTGCGCTATCAAAGCTCATACGAGAAGCTGGTGAAGCCCATCCAGGAGGTGTGTGAGCTACAGGAGAAACCCACGAAGATCTTCGGAATCTTGGATGTCCGTGGACAGATTGGTGGCAAGGCCATCATCTGGGAGATGGCAGTGAATGAAGGAGGACTGTACATGGAAGTACCGCCGGGAACGTGTGGCCTGGCGATGTTGAGCTTCGTGAGGTACTTGAAGAGAAAAGGGATAGTCCCTGTTTTGCTTCTGGGTGAGCACCAGGACCTCGGAGTCTTGCGGATGGTGGATCTGTTGTGCATGCTACCCATTTTGGGAGCAGAGAGGATCATGGAGGATGAAGCTGAGAGCTCGTATTATCCCCCATGGGTGTTGCGCTGGAAGAGAAGTGCAAAGGAAGGATCCTTGGTGTTTAAGGAACTGGTGGAGCGAGTGCGAGTGATTTCGATGTTGTCGTGTGATACACTTCGGATTCACGAGCCGGAGCTGAGGGAGAGACCAGTCCCCAAGTGGTCGTTTGTGGCCTACAGCCACTACAGATCCGTGATGGAGTCTGTTGCAGGATTCTTGGAGGACCTGGAGAAAAAGAAAGAGGAGATCACCGACATGCAGAGGGCGGCAAGCTGGAAGAAGGTGGTTGCGAGTGAGACTCGAAGCGGTGTTGTGTGGATCTGCAAGTGTAAGTGGCACTTGCCGACCGACTATGTGGTGAGGTTCAACTTGACGTTGCCTGCCGACATGTGGCAGCAAGCCTTTGGGATCATGGGTGAGAATGTTGGGAAACTCGAGAAGGAGGAAAAGGACCTGAAGCGGATCCTCAAGGCTGCAGCGGAACAGCAAGACCGAGAGTTCGAGGAAGCTGAGCGAAAGCGCAAGCGCATCGCCGACCTGTCAGCTGCCGAGGAAGAAGCTGCTAAGAGAGCAAAGCTGGAAGGCGAAGCGGTTCGCTCGCCTGTGTCAGTTGTACCATCTGAGTTGGATGCAGCAGCTATCGCGCAGATTGCTGAGCGTGTGAAGGCAAGCTTTAGTGTTGCCGATTTGGAGCTGATGTTGGAAGAGAAGAAGAGAAAGGTTGGAGACCAGCCAACTGAGAGGCCTGCGGAGACGCCAGCTGAGCCTAGCCGATCTTCGCAGGATGTGATGATGGAAACGAGGACGGCTGAGTTGGCGGAGATGAAGGAAGCCGCCAAGGAGCGCCGCGCCAAGTTGATGGAGTCAACTGGAGCTGGCGAGAAGAAGGGCGAAGAGGATGAAGAATGAACTGAGATGCTAAGTGATCTCAGTGGTTGGGTGGGTGAGTGAAACCCGCAGCCATTTTTTTGGAAGCCATGGCCGCGTTGCCGCCATGGAGCGCCCGCGATTTTTCTGGTTAGTGTGAGCCCTTGTTTCAGTGCATGAGAAGTTTGCAAAGAGGAGGCAAAATGATGATGAAACTCAACGAGGGACTCTATAGCCCCTTCTGCAAGGCGTCTGATTGCCACCTCTGAAGACGTTTTTGGCTGATGGTACGCTGGAAGAAGCGAAACTATGAAGCCAATCTTTTCCTGAAGGATCAGCTAGCCGATGCTAGTTGGTGAGTTTGGTGACCTGGAAGATGCGAGACTGAGGAGGAGTACCACGACAAGGTCGAGTGCTGAGTGGGAAACATCTGAAGCTTGCATTAATTCGTTTTCACGTGTTTGTCACCACGAACTCTTGGATTCGTTCCAAGACAACCCTGCCCCAGTGCAGGTGGATGCAAGTTTAATTCGTTTTTCACGTGTTTGGACAACGAACTCTTGGGTTACCAGTGATGTGGACCCAGGACAACCTGCCTGATGGTGGGATCTTGCATGAGTTTTAAGTTTGATGTCAGAGATCGACTGGTGTGTTGTTTGTTTCGTTTGGTGGCGAGTACGCACCAAGGGAATGTGGCCAGGGCATCCCCTTAGTGTTGAAGTGCCGAGCTGGGCTTGGACTTCAGATCTTTGACATGAACCCTCAGCAAAATGCGGGGGGTGGAAGATTGTGGCTGATCAGTGATGTTTTTGTCATGTTTTGGATCAGCTTGTATAGGTTTGTTTTGCTTCGGAGTGATTGGGAATCCGTGTGATCCCATCCTCGATGGTTTATGCCTCGTTGATTTCCAAGGAAATCATACGAGTGTGTTTTTGCCCAATACGCTATTTAAAGTGAGTGTGCAGTGTGTAGGAACTTCGTTCTGAAGCTGAGTTTAAGCTCACAAGAGAGAATTCGTTTAGTTTGTGCACTTCGTGACTTTTGGCTCAAGTGGCTCTGACTGTGAAAAAGAGAGAGCTGTCCGCACTTGTGTGAGAGGTCAGGGTTCGTGCTTTCAAGGGAAAAGGTACCAGAGGGACCTTCGGTTTTTCACGACACCTGCCCCATCCAGCTAGAGCCAAAAGACGAAGAGCATCGGTGCAAGTCTTATCTGCGTGCCACAACAGAAGGCTGAGGCTGCATCGGTTTTTTTGAACCTGATGCGACAGCAGCACGGAGTTTGGTGGCAATAAAGTGTAAACATGTGGAAATTTTAGTGGTTCGCTTTGCAAGCAAGGCTTTTGTTCGGAAGCTTCAGCTGTGTAAAGGTAAACACAAGATTGTAGTTCCCCTTTCATGTTTTGTTTTGTTTTGTTTTGGGCATGATTTACACGCTTCCACGCAAGTTTTTGCAAATAAGCAGGAGGTTGGAGGGGCGCAGTTTCCCCATTTGGAACAGAATGCTCGCATTAGACTTTTGAAACTGTTGCCCAAATCTTCCACCAAAGGCCTAGCAGGTCACAAAAGGTCCAGCAAGTGTTCGGCCTTTTAAACTGCTGCCTCAATGCCCAAACCCTCCAAAAAAGGCCCAGCAAGTATTAGGTCTCTTAAGCTGCTTGCCTAAACCCTCCGCAGAAGGCCCAGCAAGTATTACGCCTCTTAACTTGCTGCCCAAAGGTCAAACAAGTATTAGGCCTTTTGGGCTGCTGCCTAAACTCCACAAAGGGGGGAGCTTGGTTGCGGCTTCATAGGGGGGACTTTAAGGGGGCTGAAAAGAGGGCTTAAAGGGGAGCTTTTAAGCCCCGTAAAACGGGGGAACCTTAAAAGGGGGCTTTAAGGGGGCTTTAAGGGGGGCTGAAAGGGGGGCTTAAAGGGGTTTTAAAAGGGGCGCTTAAAGGGGGGCTTAAAGGGGGGCTTACAGGGGGGCTTAAAGGGGGGCTTCAAGGGGGCTTAAAGGGTGCTTTAAGGGGGAGCTTAAAGGGGCTTAAGGGTGCTTAAGGGGGGGCAGGGGGGGCTTAAGGGGGGGCTGAAGGGGAGGCTTAAGGGGGAGCTTAAGGGGGGGTTAAGGGGGGGCTCAAGGGCTTTGACCCTTTGCCCCCCCCCCCGAAGGGACCCCCTTTGCAGGGACCCCTTTGAAGGGGGGCGTAAGGGGGGCTTAAAGGGGGGCTTAAAGGGGGGCTTAAGCCCCGCTTTGCCCAAAGGGGGGGGCCCAGTCTCCTTCGAAACCAGAGAGGTGAGACTCTAAACATCCATTTCCCTTTACGAAAAGAAAGAAGGGAATGTATTCTAAATTCCACCTCCCTCGAATCTTGCTTTGTTTTTTGGGTTTCATTCTTCGAAACCAGAAAAGTGAGATTCTTTTTAAAGGGGAGCTTAAGGGCAATCCGCCCCGCTCGCTTCTTCTTTTGTGTTTTTTGTGTTCATTACTCGAGTTTCAAGGAGCAGAGAGTTCATAGCAGTGACGTGGCGCGGGGCTAAGCCGAAAACCCCATGTTTTGTTTCAGAGATGATTGATATGCGTCCACGCGAGCTTGCCCGGCAGAAAAAAGCGGGGGGGTTGGGGGGGGCGCAGCCCCACCCATTTGCATAGCAGTGACGTGGCGCGGGGCTAAGCCGAGAACCCCATGTTTTCTTTTGTTTTGGTTTGGACATGATTCATATGCTTCCACGCGAGTTTGCCCGGCTTAAACAAGCGGGGGGGTTGGGGGGGGCGCAGCCCCCCCCATTTGCAAACACGATGCTCGCATTAGGCCTCTTAAACTGCTGCCTAAATCCTCCACCGAAGGCCCAGCAGGTATTAAGCCTCTTAGACGTCTTAAACTGCTGCCCGAACCCTCCACAAAAGGCCCAGCGAGTATTCGGCCTCTTAAACTGCTGCCTAAATCCTCCACAGAAGGCCCAGCAAGTATTACGCCTTTTAAACTGCTGCCCAAACCCTCCACAAAAGGCCCAGCGAGTATTCGGCCTCTTAAACTGCTGCCTAAATCCTCCACAGAAGGCCCAGCAAGTATTACGCCTTTTAAACTGCTGCCCAAACCCTCCACAAAAGGCCCAGCAAGTATTAGGCCTCTTAAACTGCTGCCTAAACCCTCCGCAGAAGGCCCAGCAAGTATTACGCCTTTTAAACTGCTGCCCAAACCCTCCACAAAAGGCCCAGCAAGTATTAGGCCTCTTAAACTGCTGCCTAAACCCTCCGCAGAAGGCCCAGCAAGTATTACGCCTTTTAAACTGCTGCCCAAACCCTCCACAAAAGGCCCAGCAAGTATTAGGCCTCTTAAACTGCTGCCTAAACCCTCCGCAGAAGGCCCAGCAAGTCTTACGCCTCTTAAATTGCTGCCCAAAGGCCCAGCAAGTATTAGGCCTCTTAAACTGTTGCCTAAACAGAAAATCTTATGGCAAGATGCTTTCTCACAATGAAAGGTCATTGAAAGCACGTCAGAGCTGTGTTTTTCATGGCTTTAAGTTTTTCTTTTTGTGATTTGAAATATTTGGTTGTTTCTGTGCCGTTGATTGTTTGAAATTGTTTTTGTTTCAAGTGTGCATGTGTTTTGCCTGTTGGACGTCGTCAAGCAAAGGTTTATAAAAACATGATAACAACGTATTTTCTTTTAAAAGACTTTTCCAGCTCTGGAACTGAATTTTTTTCTGTCTAGGGCTTTCAACAAGTGTTTCCTGCAGCAAGATGTTTCCAAGAACAGAAAAATTTCTGGACCGGATTGTTTCCAGCAACAAGACGTTTCCTGCACAAGAGCACTTACCCGTGGGCTGTTGATTAATGGGTCTGCAGAAGCACCCGGACCGTGCTGGAGCCAGATAGCAAAGAAAACATGTGAACTCTCGATTTAAAAATTCAGAGATTCGCCCCGGACTCGTTCTTTTTCACACTGTGGGACGAACTTCGGGCGAACAATCGCTTCCACAAGTCTCCTGTGTCGGAGCATGTCCAATGTCCGTTATCATTCATCTGTGCATCTTTCAAGCCGTCAAAGGACGGCGAATGCTCTCTTCTCGACTTTCTGCCTTCTGATGACACATCTTGTGAGTGTTTTGAGAAAAATGAGATGAGGGTTTGCAGCCATTTCACGAAAGCTGTCATTTTGAAGAGCTGTCACACGTGGTGGTGCATCCGTGTTGAGAAACAATTTGCACAGGTTGGACCAGCGCTGACAAAGATAGTGGTCTGACTGAGGCAACACGAACAAGAGTCAGGTGGGTGGGTCAAGAATCGAACAGGTTTCTCGATCCCCGGGACGGCTGGCAAGCTCAAAGGCAAAGCTCATGTTCGAGGCAAGTCAGTTGTGGGGAAAAGTTGGTCGAGCTTTCTTCCCGACCCCTCTCAGAGAGGCAGCACCTCAAGGATGGGCCCAATGATCTTTTTGATGAGGGCCCCAGAGATTCCCCTTTCGAACTTGACAGGATCGCTGCTACACCCATCGTCCGAGGACATGTTTGATCGATGAAGAGCCTCTCGACCAAATGGTCAGAACATGGAGGTCAAAGAAGAGGAATGGGGGCGCTTCAGTACCTGCGACGTTCTCGGCTGACAAGAGAGTGCCGATGGTAAGAAGAGCAGCAAGGTTTGTTCTTACCAAGTGCCGCAACGAACATGGTGAAACTCATTCCGATTCTTTTCCTTTTGTGGCGGAGACGATGTCAGAGCAATGTGCAGTAGGCGTCAAGGACGCCTGTTTAGAGGTACCGCAGCAAGAGTCTATCATCACCGACTTGCCCAAAGACTGCTGTCTGGACAAAGAGTACAGTTTCTAATTGACAAGTTCAATGCCCTGAGTCTTGCGTTGAGAATCCAGCAATCATACGTGTCTCCGAGGGACCGATGATCTTGCCTGTTGATGACGGCCTGACGCTCGCTCCTTTGACGTGACTCAAACAGACGTACATTCCCGCATTGGAGTCAAGATCTCAGTAGAGATTGCCTACAAGACGGAGATGTCTTTTCCTTCTTGAAGAGACAGCACACTATTTGGAATCTGAATTTTTGTGGAAACTTCGAGCAGCTACATACGACACATGGCCGAAGTACTTGATGTCAAGCATGGATCGAAGTAGAGCCAGTTTGCCTGGCCTACAGTGACAGATGCAGCAGAGGTGGCGATCCCGTACCATGACCCGGACTACCGTCTTGCTGTGCTGCGTTTTGTGCATTTACCGAGCCTTGAGCTGGGCTAGGGATCTTCATGGTTTCGACATGAACAGACTTCTGGAGATGAGTTCGCAAGATTTTGCAACAAAGATGATCATGGGTTTCATCTTCCTGTGTGGACGCTGTGTGGATTGATGCCGGAGTGTACCATGGAACAGTGCATGTGTTTTTTTCTTCTTGGGGTGGTATGGACAATGCGTCGCTACATGCTTCAACTGGAACATGAATTGCAATCGACGAGCACTGAGCCAGTGAGTTGGGAGCCGATGCGAGTTCGTTCTGATGCCAATGTGAAAGTCGTGATACCCCAAGAGCTCTATGTAACACGTCACGGCGAGTGTTTTCACCGCAGAAATTGTGGAGCCCTGAAGAGCGCCGCCAATCCCCCAAAGAAGCTGAGTATGCTGATTGCAAGGACATGCTGAAGCGTACAGAATAGCAGACAAAAAATCATGTGAGATGTGCAGTTCGAGCACTGCAATCTCAGGCGGGGTGATGAACTTTTACGTTCCCCCCTAGCATATCTTGTGTACAGATTTTCTGGTGCTTTCACACGTCTTTCATGTGCCAGGAGTGCATTGCATGAGTTGGATGCTGTGACATTCAGGCCCAAACATATGTGGAAAAGACCGTTCGTTTTTACAGAAAGGAAACAGCTGGAGGCTGAGGAAGAATAGCAGCGAAAGAAAACGTTGCAGGAAGGCCAGCGTGTTCCAAAGACGCCGCCGGAAGAAGATGAAAAGAAGGAGACAAAGGAAGAACCGAAAGAAGGTTTCCGAGACAAGCCTGATGAAAGAGGCAAAGGAGAAGATCAAGCGGAAGAAAGAGAAGGAACAGAGGAAGGAAGAGAAAGAAGGAGAAGCTAGATCGAGAAAAGAAAAAGCAGAAGGAGAAGGAGAAAAAGGAGAACAAGATCAAGGAAGATTCGGAGAAGCGAGCGATTGAAAGAAGGAAAAAGAACAAGCAAGTGATTGAAGAGTTCAACGAACACATGAAAAGGAAAAGGAAGCGGAGAAGGTCGAGGACCCAAAGACCTTATTGCTGAAAGGTGCTTGAAAGTTCAAAGCTGAAAGTGTTTGAAAGTCGTGAGAGATGAAACATGCCCAACAACGCAACAGTGAGAGCTGCCAGATTTAGCTTTCGCACAGTTTCGTTTCACACTTTATGTGTTCAAAATGCGAGAAAAGTGAAGGATGGAAGTAGCCAGACTTGTGAGAAGAGTAGGCCAGTACCACCCTGAGTGAACATCAATGATTACCGCTATCCATGGATGAAAGAAAAGCCATCGTTCCAAGACCGCATGAAATGTCAGTACAATCACGATCGTGATCGACAAAGTCGAGATCGATAACAAGATGGTTAAAAGTTTAGCAGGAGAACGAGAAGATGAAAGAAACAAAAAGAAAAAGAGTTCGTGGTTGAAAGGCACCACCGAAGTTCGTTGAGGGTGTAACAATTTTTCCCCTGCAAGCCTGAACACGACACATTTCACATGATATGTTTAGGTTAAAGGTAGCTCAGTGTGCAGAGCGTGACAAAGTCTGCCGAGCGTCAAGAGTGTGTTGAAAGCAGGTTGGTAGTTAGCCGTTAAATTTTCTAAGCATCACACTTCCGTCGATCGTCCGCTGCATCTTGTTACTAGGGCGAGGTGAAAGTACGACGCATTTTTTTCCCACAAGTGAGGGTTCAGTCCTCCATTAGACAGGTGCACACAATCGTGGATTCCTGGGTTTCCCATGTGAAATTTGGTTTCGATTGAAACGTTTTGCCAATGTCAAGAGATACGATTCCGTCTGGACTCGACGTGGAAAGATCTTGCACGCTTTCTTTCGCACGAGTGAAAGTTTAGTACTCCAACCAGCAAACGGCAGGTATTGCGCGTTCAGAGTAGTCCCGAATAGGGCTAATCAACCTTGATTGTCCCTGATCCACCGGGGCAACCCATGATAGTTCCAAAAAAGCCCATATGGATCGCCGATGATCCTCACATGGCTCTTGTAGTCCGTAATGCAAGTTTGTCCAGAAAAGCCCCCGATCGTCGCAAGAGCTCCCCTTTGAGAAGTTCGTCGCCGCATGTCGCCGCAGCATTTTTTTCTTGGACGTTGAATTGGAAACAGTCTTGCAACGCACATGCCCAACGGATTCAAACATCCTTTCCATGTGCCATCAGCGAAAGCCAAGGTCCCTAACCCTAATTGGTGCAAAAGAACATGCTTTCATTTTACAACACTTGACGGCCCTTGCCAAAATTCCGAAAGCGCTCCGGGAGCACTACAACACTGGTTGAAACTTAACCTAGAACCCAGGCGAAACAGCCACACGTGGCTTCCCCACCCCGCACGAATGATAAGGGTAGCGAGGCGCAGAAAGCACATTGCCCTGAACAACAATCCCAAGGACCTTGGGATGATGTGATTATGCCGGGTATGCGAGAAGGAAGGGGCTTCGATTCCAATGCTTTTGGTTTTGATGTTGCTGGCTCATTGGCGCTTCCGATTCAGTTGCATCACGCCCAATTCCGTGCTGAAGACAAAGTTTCATGTTTGCTTTGTGTTCGTGTCAGCTTCTCATGTCAGCCGTGTTTGCATTCGTTTTTGCATCGACTTGTTTGCCGCAAGAAAAGCACCCAGCAGAGTGGCTCCCTCACGTTGCAATAGTGACCAAGCTTTTGTCATTGCCAACAACCTTAGCGGCGTGTGGTTGCACGGTGCATGCTCATGTTTTTTTCTGATGATGGCATATTACTCGGTTGCTCGGGTGCACGGGATGCGGGTGCTTTCACTTCAAGTATAAGGTTGTTGTCATGCCGATTGCATGCTTTGACACGACACAGATACTTTGCTATTCACATACTCTAAATGCGGCGGCGTGTCAGAGTGCCAGCATGGGAAATATAGGTTCCTTGGATGCAATTGAGAACTTGCATATGTGTGTGTTCATGATTGTGCACAAGCATTGTGAACAGCCAGCCGAAAATAGTCAAAATTGTTTGTCACACAGCTGTGTGCGTGCTTGCATGACCACCAGTTTGGAAATGAGGCAGCACGTGCATGCGTGATTGGGCCCGCACGGATGATGCGGAACAGCCATTGGCCATGGGCTTGGGGACAAATCAGCCAAACCATCAATGATCATTACTGTCATTACGTTGGTTGTCATGAGTTGTATTCTGCATCTGGGGTTCCATCAATGTTTCAGGTCAAGTTGGTGCCGCTTCTCTGTCCAGGGACCGCCAATGCTACTTCACAGGTCAGCGTGGACAGAAGGAAAGTGGTTTCACTGTCGTGGCCCTCTAAGTTAATGAGCACTATTGAGTGCATTTGATGTATGTTGGTCATGGAGTGTGCAGCCAACAACGCCAAAATGGTGAACAACTATGCAACCTTGTTTGGGGTATTATTGTTCATGGTTCCAGGTATCCATCGAGCGGGTTGGAGCGAATGGGCAGGCCATCGGAATTCGGTTGTGCTGTGACGTCGGCATCTTTGACAAAGTCATGCATGTGCATGTCGTGTCATGTTGACTGTTTGAGGACTCAGCGGAGCCAGCAGATTCAAACATAGAGCTTCCAGTGGTGTTCTAAGCTCCTGAAGAAGTGAAAGCCTTACGGTACTGTGACACTGGCGTGTTGAACCAGCTTGCTCTACGCGTCCTGTCAGGTCAATGGTAACCAGCAGATTTTTTTTCAGAGCCGAACTTACTGGTTGTGATTAGAATTTGTAGTGGAAGTCGGAGTGCAGCATCAATTTTCATGAGTCTTGGTGTTGCAGATGCGACTCAAAGCGTGGCTAGTTTGCAGGCAAGGCCACAACTCGTCTAGCTCCAGATCCAGCTGGTCTGGCAAGGCGTGTTGTTATGGCACACTTCTTGCACAAGTGTGCGTGACAAAGTCTACAGTCTAAAGACAATGTAGCTCAGTCATTTGTGAGTTTGGTAGGATCCCACTAGCGTTCCTCCGGTGCCAAACTGGTTTCAGGTGGGCTCTTGAACAGATGTTGCTCGCTGTCCTGTGTATCAATCTGCAAGTCCGTGTTGTTAAGGTGTATGACAAGAGCAAGGGAGCTTTGCCCAAGGAGTCGCCCCGTTTCGATGAGGCAGTGGTCGTGAGATGCCACCAGGATGCCCGACACAAACTGTTGATTGCTGAAGGGCTTGCTGGCAGGTTTCCACTATGGCTACACCTCGGGAGCAGGTCGGTGGTGAATTTCGAACTCCAGGACGATTGATTTCATTGGTGAAAGGCTTCTCATGATTTTCTCTCTCAATGGTTTTTCATGTGCACCGCACCGCGAATTGCACTGGCCGATCGTCGTGAGGACCCACACCCCGAAAGGAGTTCAAAGCTCCAGGCCTGGATGAGGTGGCCCTGCATGGTGCTCTGCAATGCCCTGCATGGTGAACACTGGGTGAACTTTTCTGGGTGAACATGATGCTTGTGATGCTTGTTTCGTGATGATCTTTCTTGGCAGTGTCAGGGCAGACGCGACGGGGACATGCACTACGAAGGGACTTACCTTGGAACCATGAAGCCAGCTCCCCAAGAGAGGCTTGAGTTTTGGGTATCTTAGCTTTTGGAATGGTGTTTTTGCGTTCCTTTTGTTCTTCATTGCGTTCTTCCTTTAAGCCATCGGTTAGATCAGCAAGGGTCACTTTGTAGACTTCCACACAGCTCGGAGAACGTCGATGCCTTTGCGCAGGATGAACTTCTGAACATAAGCCCGCATTCAGAAAGCAGTCGCATCTTCAAAAGTCTTGCAGCTTGTAGAGAAAGCTGGCGCGCGCGCGATTGCAGCTAGTGCACGATGACGACAGTGAAGGCAAGGAGGACACAGAGATTGCAACAGATGATGCGTTTCAGCCGCTTGACCCGACGCAGAACATCGACCACGGTGACTAGTCCTACCGATGCTCGCAGATAAATGAGCAAGTTTGCAGAGAAAAAAGGAGACGGGTAGATAAATGATAAGTGCGATATACGTATCCGCATACGTCTTCGCTGAAGGCATGGTCGAGGGCGCTTGAGAATGCCCAACTACGTGTACGAGGCAGCTGCCACTGCATGCCGAACAACGAATGGTTCTATTTCGCTCAATGCCAGGGCGAGTTTCAAAACGATCTGAAGCACGGGCCTTCCGCCATGTATTCCGCTCGCGGGTGATGGGGAAGGGTGCGCGAGCGACACTCGAGCGACACTTCCCAACCCGAAGCCCGAAATTCACCAAGCTTTGCCCGATGAAACACCGATCAAGAGCTGAGCATCCAAGGATTCCCATAGAGGAATGCAAGCGTTTGACACACATTTGCGGTGTCAATGAACACTGTGACATCTTAGGATTCCCAAGAGTTGCTTCAACCGTGGCAGGATTGGCATCCTTCTGTGGGATGATGGAAGACGCTACGAGGGGGGGCGGCGAGCTTACCAGCCTGCTCTTGCTTTACAGACGTGCTGATCACTGATCCATCGTGTTTGATGGCCTTTGTGGAGACTCCGTGATGAGCGTTCCTGGTATGCTCGAGGTTCCAGCAAGGACAGTTCCATGGTGCGGCCGCAGCACACCTAGACAGAACTCTGGAAATAATAGAAACTGCATGCTGATATACGAGTGCTTACTGTCTGGGCTCCACTTTGGTTGACCCTCATTGGTTTTCGTTTCGGTTCCAGTTCAGGTTGTCGGCTTAGATTGGTCCGGAGCTGTATCAGCTGTGGCTCGTGTTTCTCTCATGTCTCCGAAGTCTTATTAGTCTCCACTCAGTCTCAACTCAGTCTCCTCGAGTCAACAGGATGTGGCTTCCCAGGTGCTCCCAGGAGCTCTCAGGTGTGTTTGGATTTTTTGGATTGGGCGAAGTTCGCCCGCACTTATTCGTGCACACTGACCCAAGGTTGACATGCACGCTGTCTGAAAGGCTTCTCCTTTGGTGATCTTGCTGTTGAGTTTCAGCTAGTATTTCGAAACCCGGGATGAGGTCATGCACTGGCCCGATGGACGACGGTACATCGGACAGTACTCCGAGGTAATTCGGATGTCGCCTGGAATGTCCACATGATCTAATTCTAACCCGATGTTCAGGACAGAAAACATGGGGAGGGCACCTTCTCATGGCAGGTCCAATGCAATGCTTGTTTATTGTGTTGCCAGCATGTTGGACATGGAGCCGGAAGTTGTGACGCTTGGCGCGGGTTTCGTGGTAGGATGGACGAAGATACGAAGGACAGTGGGCCCGAGCCTGTGCTTTCAATGGCAAGCAAAGCTCAAATGTATTTCTGCTCTTCGTGTGCTTTGCCGATGCTCACGCCAAGGGTTTGGTGCATGTGGCCCTAACGTCTGCCAGGTAGGCATCGAAATCCAGGGAGAGACAAGTTCGAAACGATACAGTATGATGCATGGTAGTGCTCGGATACTTCGACGGTCTTGCCATGGAGTCCGCATGTCGCGGCGTCCTGTAAGTGGAACTTGCAGATCACGTCGACAAACCTCTGCAACGATGGAGTTTGCAATGCAAGGCCTGCGAAAGGCAGAGCGAGGTAGCACTAGCAGACAATCCCATAAATGTTTTCCGGCTTTCGTCAACAGATCTTCAGATGCAAGTGATGCGCACATAAGGTAGCTGGCAAACGACATGGCATCGGGACGTACACCAACGCCAAGGCAGATGACATTGCTTATGTAGAATCTGAAGAGCATCTGACTCAGAGAGTGCTAAAGAGTGCTACGAGTCGCACGCTGTCAGGGTTTCACACGCCGTGGCACCTGGCAGCTCGATCGACCCATAAAGTGGGAGGAACGATCTTGATCGGAAGCCTTATCTCGATGTCTTCGCAGCTGTTCGCATCTTGCGGTATGCTTGCAATTGCATCCGTATGCATCAGTTTTCAACTTCAGGAGCCGACGGAGCCGGCCACGACGCCCAGCAAACTTCAGGCGCAAGTCCCATCACGCCAGCCAGAGCCACGGCCTCAGATGGCTGTTGCTTCCCCTTGTGAGGACACGGCCCAAACTGTAGGGAGCCGAGAACTTTACTTCAGGACACTATCAGCAGAAGAGGAGGCCGTGTCTCCTTCATACCTGGGGAGAGACAAGCCTTCTTTCCTGGGTCAGATCGAGGGGACATACGCAGCTTCTGATTTTGAGAAGCAGCGTCATCCGCGCGATGGTTCCTTGACGCAGGTCCTCGAAGTCAGCACACTCTGAGCTAAGGGTTTGGCAGGTCGTCTGTCTGCAACACCTACACCTTGAGCATGCGCAGTTGCAACACATTAGGCATACTTGCTCATGTTCTGTCACAGCCACTTGTGCCAGCAAACCCTGAAAGTGCGAAAAAGTGTCTCACTCAGCTAGCCGACATCAGCTCCATGGCCAAAGTGTCGAAATGGTTGTTACATTGTTTGCTGTTCACTGTAGTTGCTTCTTCCTTGGTTGTGGAAGGAAGACAACGGCAAGAGAATGAAATGCATGGCATGATATGGCATGCCAAGCTGTGCTTGCATCCTGGCCCTAGCTGGCATTGAAGGCATGATCGAATGGAATCGCATGGAGCATTTCTTGGCCTGGTACTGGAAGCCTAAAAGTCTTGCACGAGGCCAAATTGCAAAACGAGCCAAGAGGCATGAGATGGGCAGAAGCACAGGACTCGGCAGAATCTAGCAAACCAGTTGCGCTGGTGCTCGACATGGCTTGAGAAGAGCTGCGAGGTGGCAGTGTGGCAACTTGTTTCACGTTTGTTTCACATTTGTTTCACGTTGGTTTCACGTTTGTCATTTGAGTCGGTCATCCAAGCAGGGGCGGATCCCCGGACTTTGCCCGGGGCTTCCGTTCTTTCCTCACGGAGCCATGGCGAACGGCTCATTTCCGCAGACTCCATTTTCTGTCGCTCTGAGACGTGTCTCTGTGTGTGTGTGTGTGTGTGTGTGTGTGTGTGTGTGTACGTGTTTGTTGGTACCGAAGGTCTTCGAGAAGTCTCTGACGGCCATGGTCAAGGGCATCCGTGCCCACCGTGGCAAAGAGTCAGCTGGGCTGGCGTGCTTGATGTGTTTTTGCCAATGGACTCGTTTTGTACCCTTTTTTTCGACTTCTTGGTTGTAGACGCGGCAGGAGTACATCAACTCTTGCATCGCTGAGATTAAGAATGAGGCCTGCCCAACGTCGCTTTGAGGAGGGACTGGGGCGGGCCACTCAAGTTTTCAGATTTTTGAGTGACCCTTCTCGAACTTGCCTGATGACCTCCATCTTATCTCCTACCACGCTATATGCCATGAGTGGCCTGGGCCTCAAAGCCTTTTGTCCTGCTCTTCTTCACTTCAGACCATTCTGCGCTGACCTGCTTGCGGCTGTGCGTTGCAGTGCGTGGGTTGGGTTGGAGTTCGCAGCTCTCAAGGGCTGATCTGTGCGTTCGCGCTTGGACGGGGAGTGGATCTGGTCCCCAGAAAGGGAAGTTTGAGATAAATTGAGAATCAGGAAGGATTGAAGTTCTGAGAGTGGAGCAGTCTCACATTTCATTTCTGTGACCGGAAGTCATTACATCATTACTTTCATCCGTTGCTGGCAAAGTTGGCCAGGTTACCTCCAAGAACATGGCGACAAAGTCCATGGCTGTTCTGAAGGCAACTCATTAATTGTCCAAGACGCAAGTTCAAGCAGAGATTCAACCATTGTCGTGAGCGGGCAAGTTGAAGCTTGGTTCAGCTTGCCTACCTCAACATGCTGGGCTACGATATGGGATGGGCCACCTTTGCCGTCGTGGAGGCTGGACGTTCCTGGTCTTGGTGTCGGAAGCCATTGGAAGCGATAGGTCATGAGCACAAACCGTTTTGCAACTAAACGACCAGGGTCCAGGCCCCAGCTCCTCCGGTATTGTGTCATGCGCTGAAATGCGCTGTCGCCGGAGCTTTAATGTCACCTTAAGGTACCTTGCCTCCAGCATCGCCTTCACTGAACAGACAGACGTGGGGCTTTTGACCATCAATCTCTTCAAGAAGGCTGGGCAGCCTCCTTTCACATGTGCGTTTGATCCAGCACTTGTGAGGACTTTGGCTCTCAAAGCGAGTACCAGACTGGGATGGCAATCAGCTGCTTGAGCAACATTTGCTCCCCAGAGGCATGCATCTGCTCGCATCTTGCCAAGTTGCAGCGTAATAGCGAAATTGGGCCTGTCAGATTTCGAAAGACATCATCACCGACCTGCTTTCTTTGTCACGACCCCGCTCCGTAACTAGATACAGGTAGGCCCGAAGTGCCATAAGATCAGGTTGAGCTCCTCGCGGGCGTATATCAGAAAGATGCTTGGTATCGATCTTTTCCGTCGTATATACCATCCTTGTCTCAAGGTTCTCCATGGTTGAAGCAGCTGAGGAAGACGGTGCTGTGTCTCTACAGGATATTCCTGAAGGCAATGGTGCTCGAGCCTTCGAAGCTCTCTTAAAGCACTCTTAAGCGCTACTTGAAGCACCTTTTTGTAGAGCCCCAGGCTCCCCCTGCCGTGCCGCTGTACCATGCCCTCGCTTCGTATCTGCTTCTGTGGCCACCAGGATCCTCCAGCCCTACGAACCTGCTTTCCGAAGTTGAAGGACATCGTCGCAGAAGTCGATTCTTTGTCGTTGGTGGTTCGCTGTGTAAAAGAGTGTGAGGAGCGGCTGAGTGATGAGGATCAGGCTTCTGGGTGCTACCGAGTGCAAGTAGTTTGGATGGGGTGCTGTCTCAAGCTACAGGGCGTCCTCACGGCGACGGTCAACACCTTCCTAGAGCTGGCGAGGAAGAATGCGAGGAGGGTGTGAATGGTGTGAGCTTTTTTCCTCCATTCATAATTTTAGCGCTACGCGACCCGCCTCGGCCCGGCCCAGCGCATCCGCGTGAGAATGGTGATTCCGCAGCGCGCAAGTCGCTGGACCCCAAGCAAGAAGGGTTGGGTTTAGGGTTTAGGGTTTAGGGTTCCGGGTTTATGGTTTATGGTTTGGGGTTTAGGGTTGAGGGTTAGTTTAGGGTTGAGGGTTTAGGGCTCAAGGTTCACCGTTTGGGGTTTAGGTTTTTTTGGGTTAGGGTTCAAGGTTCAAGGTTGAAGGTTGAGACGGTTCGGCTTGGATTGATCGTAAAGTTGAGCCAGGCCCCTCAAGCGGGCAGGGAGGAGGGGGGTGGGGAGGGGGGGCTAGGCGGGGCTTCAACTGCCCCTGGTCCTGGCGAACCGTCCGCTTTCAGATTGTGGTCGCCCACTGGGGGTACCCGGTACCCTTTCCAGGTAAAAAAAGGGGTCCGACATATGGCTTTGCGGGGAGGATTAGGAGGGGGGTGCCTGTTCTGACAACCTATACACCTTCGGCCCGAGGCCTCGGCGGATTGGTTTGCATCCAGGGTCCGGAATGCACCGTCAGGAACTACTTGTCCCTGGTTCCGCAGCTGTACCATGTGTTGGTTGGCCTGGCCTGTCCATGGAAAGTTTCCAAGTGCCCGACATGCGAAGACAGCATGCCCATGCCAATCCCTGCCAGGTCAACACGACCAACAACTGGCTTTCAATCAAGCTGTTGAAGGCGTGCCGACTCCGTGGCAGATTCGATGCAGACGTGTAGCACGAGCACGAATTGAGTCGAGAATCCAAGGTGTTCCAGCTGCTTTCACCCTTGGAGCCTCGCCTTCCAGCCAAATTGGTGGAGCCCATGCCTGAGTGACGGAGTGCGCACTTGCTGTGCCCAAGTGTGAGCAGGCACACCAACCGGCCGCAATAGCGCATCGCCATGCCGAGGCCGTTGACAAACATTCTCAACAACACGAAGGCTCAAGCTACCTAAATGCCTAAGCCGCCAAAGGAGATCCGCAGAGCCTTTACGTGCCTTCTGCCCTGCTGCCCTTTGCATCCTGGCTTGGCAGGCCCAAAGTGTGGAGTTCGAAGCCATTCGTTGTGTCGTTCGCTCCATGCCAGAAGGCCATTGGCAGAAGCCTGTAGTACAGCCTCAGTGACGCGATTGTTGCGCAGTGTGTTGAGAGATCTGCGTGAGTGCACATGTACGTGCACATTATATTGATTTTTTTCTCACGCTCCTGTTTGGAAATGATAGCCGAGTGGGTACCAAAGCGTGGAAGGCACGGCGATTGTTGCTTTGGCGATCGAGAAACTCCAGGCGTCTTTAAGAAAAAAACGGTGCAGAAGAGTAATGTCCCCGGGTGCAGCTCGCCCAAAGGCCTTCCTGAACTCTTCGGACCGCAACTTGAGGCCTTGTGGTTCTGCACGGCTCTTCAGGTTTCCGTCTTAGTTGCGGATGCAACGGGCCGAAAGGTACTTGGCTTTGGACTTGTTCAAAGAAGTTATCGAAAAGTTCAAGGACGAAAAGAATCGACCTGGTGTTGGTAAGCCTGCGTGAACCAAGACGTGTGTGACACCTGCCAGGACAAGGCCCCTGTCAGCGACTTGCACGACAAAGTGCTGACTTCCATTGAAGTGCGGTAGCTGAGCTGGTCGTTTCGGAAGATAGTGGGGGAATTTTTCGTGGCATGCATGGGATGTTCCGGCGGATTCCAGGAGTCTGATGTGACTGCTCGGCACATTGCGCCGGGCAGCTGGCGGTTTTTGGTCTTAGTGAAGGCAGCATGTTGAGAATCTTCGAGCAATTTCGAGGCTTCAGCTGTTGGACAGAATTGTGCATCCGTCAAACTTCCAGGAGGCTGGAAGTTGAATGAAGTTGAGAGGAGTAGCCAATTGGGCGCTGGTGCATGTCTTAGCATGCCAATGCTGCCCGAGGCAGTGCAGCGTCTCCTGGAATTCAGCAGGCCTGAACATCCGCTCGCATCCATTCTCCAAGAAGGGGGCTGGACAGTTACAGCCTAGGAAATCCATGCCAAATGACGAGTTCATCGGAACAATCTTGCGCATGGGTGCACGAGATCGCTATGCCTTGGTCGAGGCAGCATGCTCAGCCTGCAAGTGCACCCCGACATGATGTCACATGCACTTAGGACTTTGCGTGGTACTTGCTGATACTTGGTGAGATCAGCAGGCTCATCGCCACTTGGTTCTGTTGATTCAGGCTTGCGTCGGAGATGCAGCTGCCAGGAATATGGACTCATCATATTCGGACACTGTGGCAGAGCAATTTGTCGATATTTGTGTTCGAGTGCCTCAAGTGCGGACCTTAGGTGCAAAAGATTGTCCTTTGTTGATATCGTTGCTGCTTCGACACCAAATGTCAAGGTACGGCCTTATGCTGCACGCCTGCTACATTGGGTCAATCTCGGCCTGCTTGGCTGATGCAGTTGAAGCCAGGTCACGCTGGCCTTGAGCCTCCTGGATTCTCCGCAGGCACTTTTGCCCCTGGCCCCCAAGCAATGGTTCGAAAGCTGTGCCGTGAGATGCGGTGAGGCTGGAGACGAAGGCACAGAGAAAGCATCCGTTGGCCCCGTGTCCAAGTGGCCTCAGCTTGTTTGTGGCATATCCGATCTCGCCCCCCGCTAGAGCCCCCAGTCCATTGCCAAGACGTTTGCATGGAGCCTGGAGCCTGCGCAACCAGCACACGGCATCAACCATCAACAGTCCAACAGGGCTCCCATAGCCTGATCCCAAAAACAACCAAAGGGAGAATCTGGGAGAAGTCGAAAAAAACTCAAGTTTGTTTGCCAGTGACCTGCCAGTGCGATGATTGGCGCCTGTGCCTGGACCCTGGGCGAGTACTGTGGTGACCTGGAACAGCCTGCTGAGGTGCGCTCAGCTTCGCAGGAACTATCAAGAAATTCGAACAGTTTCCAAACGAACCTGATAAAAGGGAGCTGCCAATCAGCTTGTGACTTGTCATGAAAGATAGCTCATTGGGAGCTTGTGAGCGTTCTTGTCTACTATCTCTCATGGGTCAGAAATAAGTGCGGGCTCCCTTCCTGTCCGTGTCTCCATTCTTCTGCTAGCTTCTTCGTTTCGGTCTAAAAAGCGCATAAAGTTGCGACATTGAGAGTCACAATCACCTCCTAGCTGCCCCTAGCTTGCAGGCCAGCTTCCTAAGTGGGGCACGATGTCTCCTTGCCGGCAAAGGCATCCAGGCAATGCCGCTCTTCAATTTCTATCGAGATGGCTGTACATTTCATGCGTAACAGCGTGTGTTGCGTAACTTGGGTTCGAGCAGGGCACGTAAGGGCAAGTGGAAGGCTTTGGATGCCTCGATTCAGACGCGATGTGTCTGGGTGGGGGCCTTTGCGCTTTGGACATGCGTTACTGCGCCATGCTTCAGGTGTGGCTTCATGGAGCTTCATGTGACCCCAACAAACACAGGCTGCGACGAAGCTGTACATCAATTCTCCGCACCATGCTCCAGGGGTGGTACTGCTCTCGTTGACTGATGTTGACTGGTGGTCAGGGAACTTGGCCCGCTGACATGTTGCATCAGGTGCCTCAGCTACATGAGCTTTTGAATGCATCTCTTCCAGCCTTCGTTCGCTCAACTCATGTAGACGTCCCGACCTTGGTGGTCGCAGTGCATGGGGCTTGAAGCTCGAAGTACTGGTGGCAAGGTTTCTGAGAGATCGTCGCTGGTGCTTCAAATGGCTAGCTTCTTCAAGGTCTTTGCCGAGCTAGCTTTGAGTGTGCATGTTTGGTAGCCAGTGTGTCAGTTACATCTTCAAGCAGAAAGCTATGTGAGGCGGATGGCGATCGCATCACAACAGCGAGCGCTGTGCTGTCTGATCCATTGCTTCCTGTGAAGGCTGACGCGCAGGCACCGGCGATGGCATCGTGAAACATTGTTAACAGCCAAAGTCCGACAAAACACTTTAGTGTTTTGTGCTGCAGGTGGTTCTAAGAGCTTTGCAGTATGCTGTGCTAAAGTCTGCTTCATTTTCGAGATATGCTCCGGAGCTGTAGGGGTCGTATCTGCGCGGTCGACAGGGTTTAGGGTTTAGGCGCTGCTGTTGCTTCTTTCGCCAGTCCTTTGGGTTTTGCAGGCACAAGTCCAGCCGTCGATCGACCTCGACGAGCCCTTCTTTGCTCAAGAGGCTAGGGGGGCATCTGTATGGTTATTATGACGAGAGGTCTTTCAGCTTCATTGAGTATTGGCCACCCGCCAACCCCAGCAGCATTGTTGTGCATTATGGATTCCCAGCAAGGAACGGGTAAGCGATGACGTTATTTGGGCCGATATCTTCAGACATTGCTAGGGAACCATTATTTCCTTTGTGATTTTAGTGCTTTGTCCTATGGCCTTTAAATGCGCTTCATTTCCTGAATGCTTAAGGCGGGGCATGTGTGCAAATGACCGAATCGCAGCAGCTCGATGGCTGGTAATAGCATACTTGTCATGTAGGGGGCCCGTGCTGGAGAACGGTTTTCCGACTTGCAAACAGTTCGCAAATATTATATTGGTTATGAGCCTGGGATAGAAGATAAGAATGCTAAAGGACGTACAGTTAGTACAATTAGAACCCTTGCAAAACCAATCTAGTTTCTGCACCAACGAACCCCTCAATCTTTATCTGGGTTTAGTTTCTTTGTTGCGAACTGAATACTAGTAGCGTTATGCTATTATCTCCATTAGAATATGTTTACGACAGCCCATGTAAAACATGAGGAACGCAGTGCTTTAATGGAGCGCGCTTACTATGAAGTTTTGCGCCCTTTCTATTGTCTTTATTTGGGCCCTGACATGTTATTAATACAGAAGGGCCTGCCATGGGGCCTGCGTTTTTACATACTGTATTGTCATGTAAAAATCTTTCGCTTGGGTGTGTCTCTATAAATATTTTGTCGACGAGAGCGCACGCATGATATGAATTTACAAGCAGAGTAAAAGAGCGCGCGAAAATAATATTATCAAGTGTGTGAACGAAGACAGCGCTCATTGATTCTCTGATTGCCGGCAGAATAATAAGAATCATATACAATTTAAGAGAACATTAAAGGGCAAATATGTAATATCTAATATCTTCGGGACACGCATGAGTACGTCAATGTGCCCTTTACGTGAACGAAACCAGCTATTTGCTTCATAATCTTGTTCGCGGGCCAGCAGATCTTTTCTAATGTGCCTTTTTTTGTAATCTTTATATGGGCCCCTGAAGATACTAAGTGAAGGGAGTACGTGAACAAGAAAGTGAAGTGAATCCATGAACAAGCGAACGCAATGAGCGACCAAACGGATCAAGAAAATAGAAAGGAAAACGCCCATCCAATGCACAGATGTTACCGTATTAATGGTAGTGTAAAACCCGACATAATATAGTAAGTTTAAGGGGCTTCTAACAATTGTTCTCTTGCCAGCCATAAAATAGTATTGAATGAGGGGGTCTTTGCGCTAAAATACGAAGTTGATTTCATAGAAGCGTGAGCGAATAGCAGTCCCTCACCCTCAAGTTTTCCGGAACACGAAATGTCCTTTCAACGCTACGCGACCCACCTCGGCCGGGGCCTTCACAGAGTTGCTTGTTCTGCTCGCTTGGACCAAAATAAGGACAAAGGGGAAGGTGGAGGTCAGTCTGGGAGTGGAACACTGGCAGAGGGGGCGGGGGCGGGGGTGGGGGGGCGGGTGGGGGGGTGGGGGGGTGGGGGTGGGGGGTGGGGGTGGGGGCGAGGCGGGGTCGGGTGGGTGAGGGCGGGGGGGGAGGTTGAGGGACCATTCAGGCAAGAAGTCCCAAATGAAGAATTGCAATCTGCACGTGTGGTGTTGGGGAGGGGATTAGAGGTGGGGTGCCTGCTTTGACGAAAACGTGTAATGACCATTGGCTTGAGCTTCGCAGTCGGTGTGGCGTGCTGTTTTCATGGGTCGTGATTGTCATCATGCAACACATCGAAAGTTATGAGAACAACTTATCCCAGCAAACCCAATAGTTCCCCTGAACATCGTTTTCCAAAGATTTCTGCTTGAAGAGATCCATTAGCCACGGCTTGCCGCCTGAAGTTGCTTCTGTTGGGAAAACACAAGCTGGCTGCTCAAGTGCAGGAGGCGCAGCCCTCATTTCTTCCGGTTCGCGAGGGCCTCATGGCGGCGTGTGCATATCTTGCGTTGAGATGCGCAGCACGCTTTGGCTGATTTTGCGATATAGGTGCAGACCCTACGGATCCGTACTCGTTGGCCTCAACCTACAAGGAAATGCTTTGCAAACCCAACACCAAGAAAACACGAGCACACCGGAAGAGCTTGAGTTTTTTGTCAGGACGATCTGGGCTTTCTCGCAGCGCAGGAGCCGAAATCTGCCGCGGGGTGCGCTCCTTGCCGTCAAACACTTCGCAGTTGTGCGTCGAAAAGAGTTGAGGCCACAATCCCAGGCATCTCAGCCATCGATTTTTTACTTGGGTCAGTCCAAGGACAGGTTTTGATCAGAGCATGTGCGCACAGCGAGCAGTTTTTCCTTTGCTTTTCTCCAGGAGCAAGGACAGCCAGAGGGGACGGAGGTGCTTCGTATAAAGGAAAGATGAAGGGGTGCAACGAGTGGAGTTTGCTTCGACAAGCTTTGCTGCAGGCTGAGCCGGCCGATGCCCAGGTGACGCAGGCTGACAGCTAGACTCTGTTAGACAGAATTGTCGCTGCTCTCATCATGGAACCATGAGATGGAACATGATGGAGCGCTTGATCATGCTTTCTTGTTCAGGTGAAAGATCCTCTGGCTCAAATGCGAGAACGCCTGGAAGCTCAAAGGACATCAGCAGCCTCCGCGCCAAAATACCAGGCCTGTGGGTGCCTGTCTGTGTGGAGTCATGTAGAGTCTAGGCCCTCAAGCTGGGCGTCCGCTAGGTGATGAGAGAAGAAGTCTCAGTCCCAGGCTGAACAAAAGTGCTTGCTGCCTGCAACCGTAGACTCCTTCCTCCACGAGCTATCGGAGCATGTTTTCAACCAGAGAAGAGCGTTGCCACCACTTGTGGCTCGGCAGGTCTGACCAACAGCGTGGGCCAGGCAGAATTCCTACCATTTTGCAGAATCTTGCACTCCTACTTCGAAAGATGTGTGCACCTGCATTCTTTCGTAAAAGAAGTGTTTCTTCCTCTCTCTCCTTTCTTCCTCTCCTCTCCTTCCTCTCCTTCCCCTCCTTCCCCTCCTTCCCCTCCTTCCCCTCCTTCCCCTCCTTCCCCTCCTTCCCCTCCTTCCGCTCCTTCCCCTCCTTCCCCTCCTTCCCCTCCTTCCCCTCCTTCCCCTCCTTCCCCTCCTTTCTCCTTTTCCTGCTCTCTTCATCGGCTCGCGGCTGAAGACCGGAGTTGAAAAGCGAAAGAAGATAAAGGCAGATACGGCGCTCGGAAATCCCGGAAAGCCCCTCCATTCTCTCCACATTTCCTTTCCTTCTTCGTTCGCTCTCTCATCCCTCTCAGAAGTCTCGAGGTCCCGTCCTCGAGTTCGACGGCCAGCGCGCTGCCCGCTCCTCCGGAGAAGGCCCGGGAAAAGAAAGGCACTTTTTGAACCTAGACTTCTTCTATCTTTGCTTTGGTTTCTGGACTCCTGTGCTCTTTCGCTCTCTCTCTCTCTCTCTTTCTCGTTCCTGGCACGTTCTGCCTGCTGTGTTCAAGAACGAAGCAAGACACAGGAGCTCGCAGATCTTCATGGCCGGCTATGGACCTGCCACCGTGGGCGGCATGTCGCCGTATATGCCTGCGTCCGATCGCCCAACCTAAGGAGCCCAAGCAGAGTACTCTTTGTTGTGTTTCGATTGCATGATTTCGACTCAATGGACCTGACGATCGAGGAAGCAGCAGTTGCGCATAGATCTTCGCTGTGAGCGAACAGACGTGGATCCTTCAATGACGCCCTGCCCTGCTTGAGGTCGTCTGCCTTCGTTTTCAAAACTTCTGCTTGCCAGGGTCGTCTCCGACGTGATGATGAGCTTCCCAGCTGGGGTTTCCATCCAAGAGGCTGGCCTCACTGTTTGCTCGTGTACAGACATAAGACGAGAAGGTAGGTCTCAAGCAATGCACGCAGCTTAGTTTGGAGGATGTTCTGTTTTTCCCGAAAGCATCGCGAAGGGTTCTTCCGTGCAGAGCCCAACAACATAGAGTTAAGTACACAGAGTGAAGTGCATAGAGTCAAGTGCATAGAGTTAAGTACATAGAGTGAAGTTCACAGAGTTAAGTACATAGAGTTAAGTGCATAGAGTGAAGTGCACAGAGTTAAGTGCATAGAGTGAAGTGCACAGAGTGAAGTGCATAGAGCGAGGTGCATTTTAGTGCAAGAGTGAAGCGCATAGAGTAGAATTCACGAGGCTTTAGTACAACAGAGTGGAATTTACTAGATTTTTGTACAATTTTAGTACAATTTCATAGAATTTACGAGATTTTAGTAGAGTTTAGTAGACCTTCGTACCCAGTCCTACATTTCTTAATTAAAATTACTCTTTTAAGGCGGCGGGCTGGGTTGACGTCGTCAATCGGGATTGCAACCCTCTGCGGGTTTCGGCGTGGTCGCGGTGCTAAAACCGTCGTTTTTTTTTACGTTTCTTTCGCGCCGCGGACAATCATCTGCGGGTTTCGGCGTGGTCGCGGTGCCAAAACCGTCGTTTGGCCGCGGACAACCCTCTGCGGGTTTCGGCATGGTCGCGGTGCTAAAACCGTCGTTTCTTTTTTTACGTTTCTTGCTTTGCGCGGACAACCCTCTGCGGGTTTCGGCGTGGTCGCGGTGCAAAACCGTCGTGTTTTTGCGTTTTTTTTGTGACCGACAACGTCCTTTGTAGTACAAAAGAAGTAGTACTGTCTAGGGCCGGTGTGCTCTTTTGGGCTCTCAAAATGATCCTCTGGAAGTCGACTTTTGTAGTACAGACGTAGTACGCTGGGGACACCCGGAGCTTCCGTGGCTGGAAAACCGACTTTTGTAGTACAAACGTAGTACGCCGCGACGCCCGCAGCTTCCGTGGAAATACCGTGGGACTCGAATTCCGGGACATCGAAACCCTCGCAAATGTCGTGGGACTCGATTTCCGGGATGTCGAAACCCTCGCCAATATCCTGGGACTCGAATTCCGGGGCCTCAAAAAGCATATATCGTGGGGCTCGAATTCCGGGGCCTCGAAAACCTCGCAAATATCGTGGGACTCGAATTCCGGGGCTTCGAAAACCTCGCAAATATCGTGGGACTCGAATTCCGGGGCTTCGAAAACCTTGCAAGTATCGTGGGGCTCGAATTCCGGGATGTCGAAACCCTCGCAAATATCATGGGGCTCGAATTCCGGGATATCGAAACCCTCACAAATATCGTGGGACTCGAATTCCGGGGCGTCCAAACCCTCGCAAATATCGTGGGACTCGAATTCCGGGGCCTCGAAAACCTCGCAAATATCGTGGGACTCGAATTCCAGGATGTCGAACCCTCGCAAATATCGTGGGACTTGAATTGCGGGTTTTCGAAACCCTCGCAAATATCGTCTGCAGCCATGGAAATGCAGAGATTATGTTCTCTTGGCTTTGCACCGCCTGCAGAACTCTCGCTAGTTTGGACCGGTGCTTACTCGCCTCGACGCTGTCTTGCGAAAAGGTCTTTCGCGTGTGCCAGCCCAAAAGATAAAAAAAAGTCGCTGCTTGGACTCCTGCCTGCACCACGAATGCGTATGTGCCGTCACACATTTAAGCCGGATGCGCGTGCATGCTGAGTTCTTGCTTCCTGAAATGCGCTCTGGACTATGAGCTTGGACTTCAGAGCGACTGCCGATGATGCTCATGGCTGACGGCTATCGCTTTGGATGTTTTTGTCTTTTCTTTCATGGCTTCGCGTGGTTTGGACGTGCGCAGCCGAGTCGGGTGCATATAAGTGAAGTTCATACAGTTGCTCAAGTGCATTAAGGTTAAAAATATCGAGTTCAAGTCCGTTAACTTCAGATGTGTTGAATGCCGATGAAGTGTATAGAGTTGACCACAAGTGCATGGCATTCAAGTCAACACACTTGAATGATATATGGCATTCAAGTCAACACACTTGAATGCTATGCAGCTCTACAGCGTAGCACGTGCAGTATACAAGTGCAGTATACAAGTGAATATGCAACCATGTAAGTGCATACACTTGTCCAAGTGCATGCAGTTCGAGTGCAAGCAGTCAAGTGCATGGAGTCAACGCACGGCAAATCGATGCTTTCGGGCCATCCCTCTTCTAGTGTTTTCTTGGAGGGAGGCTTGGCTTCGTGGCGTATGGAGGTGTCGATAAACTGGAGGCTCTTCTTATTCATAATGTGGTTTCTTCGTTCATCTTACATGTCACTTCGTGTTGCATCATTTCTGGTGCCTGGTGCAGCAGGGGCCGCGGCATCATCTCACTCGTTTTTCGCTTGCCATTCTCGGTGTTTGGCGCAAGTTGGATCACCTCATCTTCATGCATACATGCCTCTCTACATGAGACTGCAGGTTACGCCAATTTTTGTCTAGAAGCCAGCTCGCGCATTGGGGCACACCGCCTATGGAGTGTAAGTCTTGAGAAAGTGATGGGGCTTCTTCCGGCCCCCTTAACAGCCTTGTTTTTGTCGCAGTTCGTTTCATCTGCCCTTACCAGGACAAGTCTGTGTGTGTGCACGGCCTTGTCACAGCCAGGTGGAGCCGCCTGGGCAGCTGACTTTGGTGCAAGGACCGCTGCAGCAACGGTCTGCCAAGGCAGGCATTCAGTGGGTTAACAACCAGGCTGCTGAAATAAACGCCACAAACTATCAGCTGTTTTGCATCATCAGAATGATGTTTGCTTGTTTCAATTCAGTCCCCAACATACCCCAACTACATCCTAAGTTGGCAGAAAATCTCCGAGATAGCCTCCATGAGCTGACTTGCAAGACGTTGGCTGGCAAATGCCCCTCGTGGCCACAGCAGTGGCGAAAGCTAGTTTTTGGAGGGTGAAGGGGGGGAGGGGCGTCCCCATGGTCGGCTCCAAATGTCCCTTGGTCCTGATTCACCGTCCGCTCCCAGACACATGTCGGCTAGGGGGGGGGGGGACCCGTTCCTAGAAAAATGTACCAAGATTTCATGCTACGGCCCCACTTCTGCGGATGTGACCGCAACATGGATGGCAGAGTAGTATCATGTCTCAGTTAGTGAGGCAGCCTGTTGCCACATCAGAACCATGGTATCATGTTGTTTCATATCTTCGTGTGGTATGCTTGCTAGTCAGCAGGTCATGCAATGATAGTCCTTGCAGCAGCACCAGGGGAAGCGTCACTCTTGAACACAGTCCAGGTCATATGATAACATGAGGATGTTCCAACATGTAGGTGTATGCTGCCAGGTTAGATCGCGCAATTCTTTGCTGCCTTGCCACATGAATGTTCCCTTCCCGGCCTCCTTCTTTCTTACTTCTCTCTGTGTCTTCTCTCACCCCATCCCTCGTTAGTGTATGCCAGTGTTATGGGTCAGAGCTCTGGGGTGTTTATAGCGAGGTCACCCGAGGTCACCCTAAAATTAACGGAATTAGCCAGCTCTGAGCTGCTTTGGAGGTGAAAGCTGTCATAGGCACTACGTCATTCAGATCACCAGGAGCTGTGAGCTCAGTGTTTCGGGAAAATGTCTGGTTGACAAGCTCGAAGGGGATCAGGCAACCCGTGACAAGAGCGAAACAGCCGTCTGCGGTGTGGCGCATGTGCACGTAGTGACAACAGATGAACGCCAGCGTTTGCCGTCTGTTCTCTGGTTCTTCCTATTATTGACGTGCTCGAGGGGCCAGCAGAAAGACAGCTGGAGAAGCAGAGAAGCAAGTACAATTGCACACAAGCCAACCGTCGGCTGGTTGTTGGGGTTTGCTACGGTCTAGCTCCCAAAGGAATTTGTAGGCCTTTGCTTACCTTGCTCTTCAAAAAGTGGCCAATTTGACCTTTGCTGGAACAGGGATGAACAGAGCAATCATCGAGTTTTCCTATGTCAACTGCGGAAATGTGAGAGAGAAGGCTGCTCAGCTCCAGGTTTCTGGCCCGTTGGTGAGCACCACAGTTTTGGTACTCGAGTGTGGCAGTCTTGAAGAATCGAACTTTACCTTCCGTGTAGACTCCTCTCGACTCCATGGCCGTACCCTGACCGAGGGTTTGCAGCTGCAAGAATCGCTACATTCGCTCGCAGTCGGCCCTGGCAGCTGACAGTCAGGGCAGGTGATGTGTATGCAGTATTATGCAGTGTGTAGATTCGTGTATGTTTCTTTTTTACGGGTCAAGGGTGTGCCTCGCCGACCACTCAGCTCAGTGGTCTGTTGATGTCTGTTAGCGTCAGTATGTTTCGATGCCCGGGCTTCCGACGAGGGAGCGGAGCCTCGGCCAAGGGCAATGTGCAATGTTTCTTGAAAGCGTTCTCAATTGCTCCGAAAAGGAAGGCACGTCCTAGAGGGTCCTTTCTGATGTCCGCACGCTCTAGGGAGAAAGGGTGTGTGTGTGTAGATGGCGACTCTCACTGGATGTAACATCTATGGCAAATCATAGTGGCAGGGACGTGCGCAGCCAAGCTGTTGAAGGTGGGACGAGATCGAGGACGTTGGACCCTGTAACAGCGAACAGTTTTGTTCTAATAATATGAGCTGGGCATGACTTCGATCCTGAGTTGGGCATGACTTCCATCCTGATGATACAGTCGTTGTGCAAGCCGAAGAAACAATACCCCTGCAAGTCAAGTGCCGTGGAGTTTATGTGCCTCAGCTGTTGTTTTTACTTGTGCCTCGGAACCTCATTGAGCCTTGGGTTTACTGAGCCTTGGAATGATCTGTTCGGCAGCCAGAACAGCCATGCCGGAGCTCGCAGACCTCGATGTTGCATTGCGGTTACCGCAGTCTGTTCAATTTTAAACTTCAAAAATGGAGACGATGGCGCGGTACGTGGGCATCTGCTCAGAGTGTGTGTGTGGGGTATCGTCCTGACAGTATGGACAGACATCGGTTTGGTTTGTGGACACGCACACACACGTGTTCCGACACACTTGGACGATCTGAGTGCAGCTTCCAGTTTAACGAAAGCTTGCAATCTTCACGTTTGCAAATCGTTGGAAGCAATTCTTGAGTTGAAGCAGTGGGACTAGCGCGACGAGCAGTTAAAGAGGTGTAGTTTTGTTGCTAGGATGCAGAAGCTCGTGCCACCCCTTTTGAACGTAAAACCAGAATCAGAATCGGCTCGGCGGGTCAGGGGAACGGCCCTTGTCTGTGCCATCCACTGTACCGTACGGAGAGCTTGCAAACTGTCCTGATCCACAGTTGTCGAAACATGTGCTGTGTGCTTCCATGGCATGCTATCAAAAGCCTTAGCTACTAGACGCAGAAGCGGACATAATCACGAGGCTATCGCAGGCTTGAGATCATCGCACCTGGAAGACACCAAAAAGATGTGTTGATCGCTCGAGGTCATACCCTTGCGCTGTGAAATGGAGTATACCCTGGCAACTGAAGGTGCGACGTCCGAATCAGCAAGCGTTGGCAAATTTTGTGCTTGAGCTGAGAGTGAGGTGATGGAGTATCCCTTAGCAAGCCGTTTGAGAGCGGGCCTTAGTGCATAGCAAGAAGCAACGCGATTGCTGTGGTCCGTAGTGTCTTTGATAGGGCCATGGTGTGCTGATGATGAGGTTGCAGCTGCCGGCCACCAGCTGCATCCTCCTCAGATTATGGTTTTCTTCTCGCAGCTGCCATTTTTTTTTTTTTTCGTCAGTCCTGGTTCCGCAGCCGATGACGGAGGACAGCTGCAAGCGCTTTGTCCTTTCGTCCAGCAACTGGGGATACTTCCCATCAGGATGATGTGTCTGAGTACATGTCGCAGCATGCTGCAGCACTGCTGAGTCACAAGGCAGTCCAGGCGAGCAGCAGCAGCGTTTCTTAAACGACTTGGCTGTTCGGAAGCTCGAAACAGGCCATAACCTTCAGCTCCGCAGAGCTGGACTTGTCCACCTTGGTGAGTAGGTGCCCGGTGAGTTTTGTGCAGCTTCCGAGCCTTGTTGAGTTCTGCTATGTTCTACTCTTCCAAGCGGGTAGGTGTGCCGGCCTGTGTCATCTTGCCGGCATCCAACAAGCTGTTTCTTCGCAAAGCAAGGCCTTGGTTTTTGCTTTGAACAGGTCTGCTGTAATGCCATCTTAACCATAGACCTTGCGCTGCAGGATCTCAAGTTTATCCTTGTGGGATCCTGCCTGCCTCCGACAGAAGCGCCACCAGAGGACCACTGGCATCGTTTGCCTCTTGAGTCGGCTTAGTTCACGGAGCTTCCATTTTGCAGGGCCAGCCGCCGCCAAATGCAAAGATCATCTGCATGTGCGCGGCCATGGTGAGGCAGGACTTCCTGTTTGTCTTGCAGGGCTGTGTGCCGGCATTTCTGGCATTCCGGCATTGCCGGACCAACGACTGTCAGGGACACTGAGTTGGAGCTTCGTGTGACGGTGAAAGCGTACGAGCAGGCAGAGGGCGCACAGGGCGCACAGGGAGGATGCAGCAACTGCATTCAACATGCATGCAACATGCGACATGCAACATGCAACTGCAAGAGCTTCAAACCTCAGGAGGTCGCTGAAGAGATCGGTTTGCATCTTGCCGGGCACATAGCCTGGCCGGATGGACCCCGAGTTTGCGATGAGTTTGCGGAATGAATACCCAGTGCTCATCCGAACGCCAAAAGACAGAGACTCCAAGGCAAATACCTTTCGGGAGCTGGTGGAGGGAAGGTTGAGGCCAGAGACTTCCAGCGGAGTTTCTTGACATCTTTTGACATTTCTCGACTTCTCTTGACATCTCGTGACATGTGTCGCTGTATCGAAGCGATCTCAGGATGTAGTTGGCTATGTTGGCTGAAGCAGGCGGGCAAGTATGCTGCGCGAATGAGCTTGTGTCGACAATGCTGCTTTCCGTCAGGCGGCTACTTCTGAGACGCAGATCGCAGGCAAACCTGGGATTTAGGCTAGCACAAAGTGACTAGAAGTTAGTTTTTAGTTTTTCTTGAGATCCTTAAACAGCCTTAAGCTCTCAGCGGCCAGGATGCATATGCGAATCAGTTGCGCTTGCAGGCGCACACACGTCGCACAAAAAACAGGAGAGCCGGACTCCGTTTCAGCATCGAGGTCGCACGTGCTAGACACATCTAGACACTAGAATGCGCAGAACCATGTGGCGCGATGCCCAGGGCATTGATTAGGGTGATTGTGCAGAGGGAATAGACACGAGCCCTTTCACCTTGCCCGTTCCGAAGAACATGGTAGAGTCTTTGTCCCATTGAACAGAAGAGCTGAGTACATTGAAGGTAGCAATGCAGCGCATTCCGACGTCACTCAGTCTACTAATTGCTACAGTCATTCAAGTTTTACAAGTGGTGTGGGGGTTCAGACTGCCTGGAAGCGGGGGGGGGGTCAGACCTAATATGCATGGCACGGATTGCACATGCTCATGGCCCTTTGATATGTTGTGGCATCATGTCAACCTTTGCATGTGCAGCTCTTTTTGCCAGCATGCTCAAGGTGACCACTTCACACTGAAAGCGCTGCAATTGGAGTACTCAATCCCTACTGTCTGATGCGAGCTCCTCGTGCAGTAGAATCCAGGTATTAAGATCGTTTCGATATCGGGGGCGTCGCCCGAGTCCGGACCACTGCGCTTCCGAGATGCCGCTCAGACACTTGCATGTCCTGGTGACGGCGCTTGCTGCTTCGATATTGGTCCCAGCCGCCGCTAACGCACCTTGCTATGCAGACCAGTCGTTCGAGCTCTGTCTTTTTCGTGCATCTGTGTGTGTTTTCTTAGTTTGAAACATATGACCTAAAAAGAGCAGCAAGTGAGCGAGCGAGGAGGAGGCACGTGAACAAGCGAGCGTAGGCCAGCAAGCGAGCGACCAAGCGCAGCAAGCAGTATCTTGGCCATAGAGGCTACTAAGTCGTCAGTTTGCTCGTCTTAAGCAAGCCTGACAGCTCCACAGACTCTTGAAGTAATCCCAAGACTGACAGGACTGATCCGGCGTGATCTCTTGAAACTCCAGAATGAGTTTGTTTGTGAGTTTGTATGAGAGTATTTGTATTTTGTTTTTGGGTCTCTGGGTGTCTGTGTGTGTGTGTGTGTGTGCGTGTTTGTGTTTGTTTGCATTGAAGAGGCGCTCCCGAAGAACTCCAAGGCTTACAGGCGCCTGGGCAGGGGCTTTCGCTTTTGTGTTTTGGCTTGGAGATCCGCTTGAGAAGAATCTTTGGGGACGTCCGACAACGGCAAACGGAAAGCAGAATCAGTATGTCTCCTCGAAATAATCAGTCGTCTCAGTTCCTGGCAAGGATGTTGGCCTGTGATGCCTGCCGCATCGTGATGAACAGGCAAGATCGGCACCGTCTCATAGCTTTCACTCATCTTCAGTTCGCATTGCCGGCATTGCGCTGCATGCATGCTGCTTGGAGTCAACAGAGGCTGTCAAGAGACGTGAAGTATCTCACCGAGACACGCAAAATATGGCCTGATGAAGCCAGTGCCTCAACTGTTCGAAGTGTTGGAGGGATGCACGACTTGCAAAGAATGTCCTATTTCGCACGAATGGGGCAGATACTTTCACGTTGGGCCTGGTACCCTCGACAGGTATTGGACCAAAGGTTGTCGATCTCGTGCGAGGTCTGCCTCTAGGACTTGAACTTGCATGCTGGAAGCTGTCCAAGCTACACCCTGAGGATCCAAGCCATCCAAGTGGAAGTGGTGTGGACAGATGTCCCCCCCCACAACCTTCGCTGTCTGTGTGCACCATGCGTGCATTGCTCTGGAAGGGTGAGGCCGGCATTGTGTGCCCGTCGTGAGGAAGCTTGCAGTCTCTTCATGGAAGAGTCCGCCAATCTCATCAGGAAGGAGGCCCGATGGGGATGGCCCTGGCTTTTCGGACGGAAGCGCGCGCTCGAAGCGTGGTCACAGGTGAAACTGCGCTGGGACGAGGCCTCTGAGGAGTTCGGCGCTCAGCCAACTTCAAGTACGGACTCAGCCGATGGCAGCGCAACAAGGCACAGCAGTGGCACAATGCACACGCAAGGTTTGAGGAAGATATTGTTGCAGCAGAGTTCTGTTCGGAGAAGGCCTTACATGGCATCACGCTTTTGATGTGTCAGATTGCAAATCAAATTTCGGCAGGCCCGGATTTGTGATGAGGATGCAAAAGGCACTTGCGTGCTGTGTGCGTGCTCCGTTTCAGTTGCGTTGTTGAAGGCTTGCTCCTCCTGTAGCGTGAGCCATGCAAGGCATCAGTCACATGATTGACGAGGCTAGTAGGAAAGAGAAGCTTCTGAAAGAGGATGCAAAGCTTGCTGTGGGATGGTCATTCGAGAACATGCAGTTATTGGATGTGAGCACCACATGTGCTTGCAGGAGCGCGAGGAGAAAGAGCGCATCGCCAACAAAACCGCGAGCAAGTGATCACTTGGATTAGCTGAAAAAGTTCAACGCTGCATTCGTGGAGTGGTGTGGAGTGGTGTGCCAAGGGGAGACTCCGCACACGGCAAGCGTTTGTTGGGCAAATGTTGGCCCTCTTCCTGAGTGACCTTTGACGTTCGCCCCGGGCTCAATTCCTGACGATCTTGCAGTACAACAATTAGAAGTGTCCAGACGAGGAACAAGGAAGGAGCAGGCCTTCTGCATCCCTTGTGATCACAGGGAGTCTCTTACAGGCGTGTTGTTTGCCACATGAGAAGCCCATCTGTTCGTGGATGCACTGACTGATGGGTGGTACCCATGGCCGTCCTAGAGCGGCCAACAGCGCCCCCCAGGCACACTCCTGCACACATGTCTGATGATTCGAAGAGGGTTGTCACGTTTGGCGTCCAAGGGAGGGAGCATGATTGCATCAGTGCGCTTAGAATGAGAGCTTTTGCCAGTGTTCACGAACCACACGAGCTGCCCGTTCGAACCCTGCAAGTGGTTGTGGAAGGTTGTGTACGTTGCAAGAACTTCAACAGAGGGGGCTGCTTGGCACGTGGGTTGCTTGTAAATGATGCAGGTGCGTACTGCTTCGCGTCGTTCTTCAGGGTTCCGGTCTCGTGTGCGAGCCGCTCTGCTGCAAGGGCTCTTAGAATACTCTTAGATGGGATGCAGAATCTGTGATCTGGCCTTGTGTGTGTTGAGGCCTGCTTGGGGCTCGAGAGGAGGTGCCTTGACGACACTTGAACTTCGGAGATGTCAGATATCGAAGGGCAAGGGGACGATGACGCTGGCGGGTAACCCCACCCAAAATTGTGTCCCGCTGGCTGCAATCGGAGAACAGGGGTAGATGGAGAAAGGGAGCCGGATAGGGAGCTAGGTACAGAGCAAAGACTGGAAAGAACCCTCTTGAATGTTGCAGGGACTTGCCTCCGATTCATCCACTGGCCGCGCCACTGCTGGAACAGAAGCGGGACACAACTGGCAGGCAGGGGTCTAGGGATCCTCATTGTAGTGTCATTCCAGCAAGTTCTTCGTAGACTCAAGGACTAAAGTCCGCGTAGGTCCGCTGGATTTGTTGACTCAGGCAGTACAGGACCTTCGTTTCTCAAGCCGAGGCAGGAGGTCCTGTTGTGTCCCTGATCGTTCCTGTGCTCCAGTCGCGACTGCTTTGAACATCTTTGAACACTTTGAACATGATGCTTGAAGCTTTGCAAACTTTAAGCCGTAGCGCTTGTGTCTTCATGGGTTCCCCTTTCGGCGGCTGCGACGACCACCGCGATCACATGTTATCGCATGCGATCATCCTGAGGCTGGCGCGGTACCAGATGCGGTGATCCATCAGATTCACTTGGATGTGGCCGGGCAAACGGGCAAAGCAGTGGTAAACCGAGAGAGGCAGAGTCTCAGAGAGGACCTTGTGGACAAATCTCTAAGGCCAGGACCTTCCCGGCCATTCCTTCACAGCACGGTGACTGGGGATGGCCCTCGGACAGTGCTCAGGCCTTTGAGCGTGGGCAGAGTCCCTTTTGGGTGGTTTTGTATTTTGCTTTTTGAAGTTGCTTCTGCTGTCGCTCGTGCTGTGTCTCGTCGCTGAAGGATCGCGAACAACGGCTGGCGCGCACTCTTCTGGCCTCCGAGTGTCGTCTCATGCTGTGCAATGTAGTATCGTAGAACGCTTCATGCCCTGTGGTTGTGCAGAGCCCTAGGTTCTGCAGGGTCTTCTGATTCGTCGAGCCCACCAAAGCTCGGCTGCTCGTCCTGGTGTGTAGCTGATGGCTGATGATTCGTCTGTACAATGCCTTATCTCAGGCTTGCCGATGCTGCTAAAAATACGCCGGTCGTGGTGTGGCGCTGCGGCAGATGATGCGTCATCGAGCGCTCCTCTCATGCGCAGGTGCCTTGCAACAGGACAGGCTGAAGAGGGATAGACTCTTGTGTCGTGCAGGCAGTCGCTCTCCCTGGGCGCGGATGGATGGGCCGTGGATAGCATGCCAAGCCTCGGCATCCAGGCTTGAAATTGGACGTATCAACAGCCCGGCTCGTGCTAGGATGGTGTGGCACAAAATGAAGCAGCAGCAGCGGCAGCAGAAGACGTACACGGATGCAAGACGGACGTAGTACCCAAGCAGTTCTATCTTTCGGCATGGATAATCGAGGGGGTGAGAGCATACTGCATCATGTAGGGTGGGGTAGGCTGGGAGAGGGGGGGGCGGCCCGGTGCTCTTTTTCTGCAACCAGTGTACGGTAGGGTTCATGTTCCTTTCAAGATTTCCGATCTAACCGGATGCCCTGGCCGGGTCCCTGCGCTCCTTGTCTCCGCTTGTCTCCCCTTTCGTGTGTGTGGCCTCGGCCGTCCCTGGACTCCTTGTCTCCTCTTGCCTGTTGTCCCCCTTCATGTGCATTGGCTGGGTACTACTACTACTACTACTACTACTACTACTACTACTACTACTACTGCTGCTGCTGCTGCTGCTACTACTGCTACTGCTACTGCTACTGCTACTGCTACTGCTACTACTACTACTACTACTACTACTACTACTACTACTACTCCGACTACTACGACTACTACTCGTACTACTTCTAGTACTACTAGTAGTACTCGTACTAGTACTACTAGTACTACTAGCATTAGCACTACTAGTACTAGTACTACTAGTACTAGTACTACTAGTACTAGTACTACTAGTACTAGTACAAGTACTAGTACTACTACTACTAGTACTAGTACTACTAGTACTAGTACTACTAGTACTAGTACTACTAGTACTACTAGTACTAGTACTACTAGTACTAGTACCAGTACTAGTACCAGTACTAGTACTACTAGTACTAGTACTACTGTACTAGGACTAGTACTGCTAGTACTAGTACTACTAGTGCTAGTACTAGTACTACTAGTACTAGTACTATTAGTAGTAGTAGTAGTACTACTACTACTATTACTACTACTACTACTACTACTTCTTCTACTACTACTACTACTACTCCTACTACTACTACTACTACTACTACTACTACTACTACTACTACTACTACTACTACTATTGCTACTACTACTACTACTACTACTACTACTACTACTACTACTACTACTACTCCTGCTGCTGCTGCTATTACTACTACTACTACAACTACTATTACTACTACTACGACTACGACTACTACTACTACTATTACTACTACTACTACTACTACTACTACTACTACTACTACTACTACTACTACTACTACTACTGCTACTGCTACTGCTACTGCTACTGCTACTGCTCCTGCTCCTGCTACTGCTACTGCTACTGCTACTGCTACTGCTACTGCTACTGCTACTCCTACTACTACTACTACTACTACTACTACTACTACTACTACTACTACTGCTACTGCTACTGCTACTGCTACTGCTACTACTACTACTACTACTACTCTACTACTACTACTACTACTACTACTACTACTACTACTACTACTACTACTACTACTACTACTACTACCCGGCGGCGCGTAAACTGAACCCTTTTCGTCTGTGAAACATGTGTTTCGCCAAGGCGGCAGCTCTATTTTGTGGTTAAAGAGTCATGTTTCCGTTTAAGGCTAAACCCTAAACCCTAACCCTAAACCCTAAACCCTAAACCCTAAACCCTAAACCCTAAACCCTAAACCCTAAACCCTAAACCCTAAACCCTAAACCCTAAACCCTAAACCCTAAACCCTAAACCCTAAACCCTAAACCCTAAACCCTAAACCCTAAACACTCTCTAACCTATGTATATTTAAAAGCTAATGGATTCGCGGTTTTCCACCAAAATTTCCCGGACAAGCACCAAACATTCCCGGACAAGCACCAAAAATTCCCGGGCAAGCACTAACAATTTCCGGACAAGCACCAACACTTCCCGGACAAGCAACAATTCACGGCCAACCACCAAAAATTCCCGGACAAGCGCCAAAAACTCCCGGACAAGCACCAAAAACTCCCGGACAAAGCACCAACAATTCCCGGACAAAGCACCAACAATTCCCGGACAAGCACCAAAAACTCCCGGACAAAGCACCAACAATTCCCGGACAAAGCACCAACAATTCCCGGACAAGCACCAAAAATTCCCGGACAAACAAAAAAAGTTTCCGGACAAGCACCAGAAATTCCCGGACAAGCACCAAAAATTCCCGACAAACACCAAAAATTCCCGGACAAGCACCAAAAATTCTGGGACAAGCACCAAAAATTCCCGGACAAGCACCAAAAATTCCCGGACAAACAAAAAAAGTTTCCGGACAAGCACCAGAAATTCCCGGACAAGCACCAAAAATTCCCGGACAAGCACCAACAATTCCCGGACGAGCACCAAAAATTCCCGGACAAACACCAAAACTTCCCGGACAAGAAGAGGATGATCAAGGGTGGGGTGGGGTGGGGCAGGCATGGGCCATCAGGGCTGGTTTTTTAGGGTTTAAGGCCTACTCTGGGCTGGCTTTAGGGTTTAGGCCCCACTCTGGGCTGCCTTTAGGGTTTAGGGCCTGGCTTTAGGGTTTAGGGCCTACGTACTCGGACCTGGCTTTAGGGTTTACGGCCTACTCTGGGCTGGCTTTAGGGTTTAGGGCCTACTCGGGGCTGGCTTTAGGGTTTAGGGCCTAGTCTGGGCTGGCTTTAGGGTTTAGGGCCTACTCGGGGCTGGTTTCAGGGTTTAAAGCCGACTCTGGGCTGGCTTTAGGGTTTAGGCCCTACTCTGGGCTGCCTTTAGGGTTTAGGGCCCACCCTGGGCGGCAGCCTACTGAACCCAAAATTTTAAGGTTAAAACATAAAGTAAAATGTTTTCATAATGTTATGGGATCCAATGGGTGGGTGGGTCGATATTCGATACCGGAGTAAGGAGCTCTACTAGTGAAATGCTTGGACTTGAGATGCTGAACCCTAAACCCTAAACCCTAAACCCTAAACCCTAAAACCCTAAACCCTAAAAAGTGTGTACGGTTAAAGCGCCGCTGGCTACTACTACTACTACTACTACTACTACTACTACTACTACTACTGCTACTACTACTAGTACCACTACCACTACCACTACCACTACCACTACCACTACCACTACCACTACTATTACTACTACTACTACTACTACTACTACTACTACTACTACTACTACTACTACTACTACTACTACTACTACTACTACTACTACTACTACTACTACTACTATCATTACCTCCACTACTACTACTACTACTACTACTACTACTACTACTACTACTACTACTACTACTACTACTACTACTACTACTACTACTACTACTACTACTACTACTACTACTACTAACTACTACTACTACTACTACTACTACTACTACTACTACTACTACTACTACTACTACTGCTACTGCTACTGCTACTGCTACTGCTACTGCTACTGCTACTGCTACTACTACTACTACTACTACTACTACTACTACTACCACTACTATTACTACTACTACGACTACTACTACTACTACAACAACAACAACAACTACTACTACTACTACTACTACTACTACTACTAATTTTTGGCCGAGCGGCACGGGCCGGCCCCCGCCCCCGACAACACGAAGACGAGACCTCGAACCTCGCACCGTCTTACTTTCCCATTTTCTTCGTTTTCTGCTTTCTCGCTCTCCGTCTCTCCCTCGTTTCTCTCTCTCCCTCCGTTTCCTGTTCTCCTCCACTCCGCGCGCGTTGGTTTGGGTAGCCCTAAATAGCCCTATATTCAAAATACACCCAGGAAAGGGAGCATGATGAGCATCAGCGGCCTCCCCCAGGCCATCTAAAACGGCCTACACACTTGAACGCTGGCATGCCAACGAAACACTTGCTCTCTCTCTTTCTCTCCTTCTCTCCCCCTCCATTTCTTTCTGTGTTTCTCTCTTTCTCATTTTCTCTCTTTCTCCCTTTCTCCCTTTCTCCCTTTCTCCCTTTCTCCCTTTCTCCCATAGGGTTCAGGGTTTCTTGGGGTTTAGGGCTCAGGGCTTTTTAGCGTTTAGGGTTTAGGTGTTAGGATTTAAGGTTTGGGGATTAGGGGGTTTTAGGGCTTAGTTAGGGTTTTTTAGGGTTAGGGTTTGTGGTTCAGGGGTCTTCAGGGTTTAGGGCTTGGGGGTTTGTAGGGTTTAGCGTTGAGGTTTTTTTTTTGGGTTTAGGGTTTGGTTTTTTTTTCGGGTTTAGGGTTTAGGGCTCAGGGGTTTTAAAGGGTTAGGGTTTAGGGTTTGATTGGGTCAAGGGTTCGGGGTTCGTTTTTTTTTGTTTTTTCTCAGTATTATTTATTTATTAAATTTTGGGTTTAGAGTTTAGGTGTTTTAGGTGGTTTTAGGGTTCAGGGCTCAGGGGATTATTTTAAGGTTTGAAGTTGAGGGCGGTTTAGGGTTTAGGGTTGTTTGGGTTTAGGGCCCACGGGTTTTAGGGTCTGGGGCTTTTAGGGTTTTAGGGTTTAGGGCTTAGGCTTTTTAGGGTTTAGGTTGTCTGGGTTTTTAGTGTTTCGGGTTTTGGTGTCTAGAGTTTAGGGGCTTTCAGGGTTTTTTGGTTGTTTTGGGTTTAGGGCTCACGGGTTTTTAGGGTTTTAGGGTTTGGGCCTTGTTTAGGGTTTACGGTTTTTTAGGGTGTAGAGTGTTCAGGGTTTTTTAGGGTTTCTATAGGGTTGAGGGGTTTTCGGGTTTAGGGTTGTATTTTAGGGTTTAGGGTTCAGGGGTCTTAAGGGTGGGGGTTTAGAGGAATTTTGGGACTGGGGAGAAGGGGGTTGAAGGCAAAGGGACCCAACCAATAGAACGATAGGGGTCTATCGCCCGCATAGGGGTCTATGCCAGAGCCGCCCCCCTATGTCTTATACCTATGGGAGGTGCCTGTGTAAAGGTACCTGTCGGTTTCCAAATAAACCCTGAAAGATAGGGGTCCATCCCCTAAGGGTAGACGGGTAGAGGTAGGGGTCTGCATTTTCCGATAAACACCTATAGATCAGGTACCTATCCTAGAACAGATAGACAGCTACATAATGGCCCTATACTTGAATTTTCTAAGGTCTTGGGGCCTCTTGGCTTTAGTTTGGCTTTAGTTTAGCGTTCGGCTTGGCTTCGGCATGCTGTAGCTAGCTTTTGCCGTGGAGGACTCTAAGGCTTACACATCCCTACACCCTCAACTCCGACAATTTTATTCAAGCCCTGAAGCCCGCAATTAAGCGGTTTTCGCTTTTGTTTTTCACATGTTTTTTGTTGTTGTTTTTGCGTGTTCTGTTTGTGCGTTCGCGGGTGCGTGGATGTGTGTGTGTGGGCGTGTTTTCGCATGTTTCCTGCAATTTTTGCGGTTGATGCGACGCTTTCGCAATCAGGGTTCCCTGGCCCAAGCCAACTCCTTGGGCTTTGTCATCCCCGCTCGCATCAGAGCTTCGTCAAGGCCGACAATCGGTCCTCCCAGATTTTCCGATGTCTCCGGAAAGCTAACTCGGTACTGGCCCTTTCTGGCCATCTTGGCAGTTTGTGATTTAGGCCAGTTATCCAAGACCGGTGCCTTCGGCCCTCCACGCAACTGCAAAAAAGGGCCGTGCCGGCACATGTGGCCACCCTACGGGCACAAGCGTATATTTTCGAAAAACTGAAGCTTCCAACTGCAGGCTTCGTATCTCTTGTGCAGACTTCGCCCTGTGTACTAGCTATTTGTGTCTACACTAGCAAGCCTTGGCACAATATGTCGATAGGTCATGTCATGTCAGCCAGTTTGAGCATTGTCCCAAGGTGATCCTGTGCCGACATATGTCCAAGGCTGCAGCATGATGGCTGCCATGTGCCTGGGTTTTACCGTGCCCTGGCAGTAACAAAATTGCACGCGTGGTGACAGCCACTGTTGCATGACACTCGGGATCCGCTAGATCTTCCATAGAGATTCCGCAGCTCCCGCCAGGCAGGCCGAGAAGAAGAGGGCTTCTGGCTATTCATCCATCTTCTAGAGGCATCACATGGATGGGTGGATGGGCGCCCTTTGTTAATCACAAGCTCTCATTGATATGCCCCACCAAGACGGAGCGCTGGACCGTGCATTCATTGATTCATGGGGGTTGCCGAACCAAATTGATTTTTTTTGGTTTTTGTTAATCCAATGGCCGGATGTTGATGAGCAGCAGCATAGGAAGACAGGGAGGAATCCAAGAGCGCACCTCCAACAGAGCGATTGCCAGAAACAGCACCACAGGAAGCGCCAAAGGAGCAGGGACCAATGCCTCGACCAGCCCGACAAGAGGTGCTTCGCCAAGCGGGGTGCTGGACTATGCCGGATCAACGCCATGGCAGTCGCCACGAAACCAGAAAATGCCAAGACAAGAGCGTGTGCCCGGAGGCTCTGGATGCGAGACCACATGGGACCTCGGACCGCATGGGACCACAAAGCCCCCCCACCACCCTTCTCGAATACCGGTGCTGAACCCAAGCAAGGCCTCATGAACACTGTGTACGTGTTCGTTCCTGAAAGCCTGTAATCAGCAACTGGCTGCCTCCTTCCCTGTCTCTTAGTGACTCAGCGTCGTTCGTGCGCAGGATGTACTGGGGGCAGATTTCTTTTCTCGGCAACCTGCCCTCGTGGGGTACCATGGAGACCGGGCAGCGGTTGCAGCCGCTTGACAGAAAAAAGACATGGCCAGAACAGTCTTTGTCTGGTGTGTAGGCGGCGGCTGCAAATGAGTGTATATGAGTGTATGGTGCTGTGAAGGCGCTGGTGGCTTTGCAGAGCCCCAGCTTGGCCGAGCTGATGGGCGTGCAGAGCCTGGGCGAGTCCATCTCCGCCTTGGCGCCGCTAAGTTAGAGTTGGAAGAGCTTGGAACAGTTTGGAATAGTTTGGAACACATCAACTCCGAGCAATTTCTGAGTTTCTGCGTGGTAAGGTCGCGCTGCCTCCTCTCAGGATGTGTGGACTCAAAGCCCTGAAGCAACTGGAAGGTAGTGGCTGCTTAGGGGGGCATGGCATTATGGGGCTCGTGGTGGGATGCTGGGAATCTGCAGGATTTGTGGGCTTCCTGTCGGGCCCGCCGCTTGTTGCCTTCTGGGAGGCTGCGTGGCATGGCAAGAGGAAAAATCATTTCAGAAATTGTCGGTTGCACAGCATCCGGATATGTACTGGACAGGAATTGCTCCAAGTGCGTTGCGCCGACTTCCCACGCCTTCCGCTGATAAGCTGGCTTGCAGGTGCTGTGTGCCTGTTTCTGCTGTCGCGGTTGATTTTCTTGAATGTCTACCGGCAGTGTCGCCGACCCCAAGAGCTGCGGATTGCCAGAGCTTGAACCGAGGAAGCCACCCCAACCAGAACCCTAACCACCCCAAAATCGCAAGCTCCTCAACTTGTGGGCGGTGAGGGTGGTGCAGCGGTGGGAGCGGTGAGGGCGAGTCCGTTTGGGGAGGGGTGGTGGGGTAGCGGGTAAGGGTAGGGAAGGGGGGACTGCGGGGGGGTTTGGGGTTGCGCCGTGAGTGTGGAGTGGGGGCGGTGCCTTGGGGGTCGTGGGCCCAGGGGTTGGGGTATGAAAAAGCAGGATGGGGACGGGACAATGGGTCTTCACTAACGCCGGTGCTCGCGGATGGGGTCGGAAAATACAGGACAGAGAGGCAATGCATCAATGCACAGCATGATTGTGTCATCTGGAGGGCTGGTGCACCATGCTGAAGGGCAGCTCACATCAGCCTTGGTGGGTTTGTCAAGCCACTTGGCCTGATCCGGCAGATGACGGGACATCCGCGGCTGCGACTGCCATGCTCACATGGGTTGTGATGATGGCGCGTCTTTGGGCCAGGCACAGAATAGGCATGGTCCAGCATCGCAAGGAACAGTCAACCCCACGCTGGGAGTTAGAATGTCTAGATCTGAACATATGGGCATCATTGAACTTCAGACGCTGGGGGGGAGTATTGGGTAGGAACGTTAAAGTCGGGCACTTGATGGCACTTGCATATCTGCGCTTTGTCGGAGTGGAGCGATCCTTGACTTGAGGCGATGAAGCTGTGCCAGTCTTCTTTCGGACAGTTCAGCAAGCCGCCAAATCATTGCCGAATAACTGGCGGCCGCGAGTACGAGTCTCACAGGTGGGGGGATGCTGGGGGCAAATCTCATACGGGGGGCATCATGGAGTGAGAGGAACAACATGGAAGAACTTCCGAGGGTGAGACCGGGTGAGATATGTTAGATTCCATCGCAGGCTCAAGTCCTGGAGCTGCGGCAGATTTCGAAGGCCTCCTTAGGTCCTGGCAGTTTGTGACTTTGTGACATGCCTTTTGCATCTGTGGCTGTTGGGTGCGAGGCGGCCGCGGAGAAGTACCGAATGGCACAAGAAGCCTTGAGCCTAAAGGAAATGCACGCGAAGAACGTGTCAGCCTCCTTGGACAGGCCGGGCTTGCATTGCTGCACTCCCACTGGCCCAATGTTAGCATCGTATACTGGCCATGCCCCACTCGAATCAATCGTTACAGCTATGAGTCAGGACATGCTCGGCGCTCCTCGATGCCATGAAGCTGGCCGAAGGTGTGGGCAGCACATCCGCCACAGCAGCCGCAGCCACTGTCGCTGCGGAGAGCTCGCGGGGAAAACCAACTGAGACTACACCTGCGCTTTTCTGCGTGTCGTCATGAGTTCGTTGTTTGGTGCATTGTGCGTTATTGCTGCTCAAGAGAAGAAGAGATGAAACCATGGTCGTTGAAAGGCAGAAGCCTATCAGACCCTGCAGAAGAGCTGTACATGACACAGATTGATACCCATTGGCGCCTGCACGACTGAGTCCAGTGCCCGGTGTGAGGCCATTTCGGGCTTTGGATTGGGGATCTGCATCTCGGGGATGAGACATGACACAGACGTGACACGATGAGACTGCAGGCACTTGAAGACGCCCAAGCGCCACTATGGAGTGATTCCCAGCATCACAACCCTGCAGTGTGCTAGCTGCTAGACCAGCCTTGTGCCCAACGTGAAGCGAGTCACGCATGAAAGGAGGCTTCCACGATGTTGTTCATGGGAATTTGCGAACCCCTCAGTGGTTGCACGGTTCTGCAAGTATAGCTGTTGACTTGACTTCAGCTTTGAGGTGCGGTCCTGCTGCTCGTGCTATCGGTAGCATGCAGCACTCTTGTCCAAGCCTCGTTTCTGCGCTTTCCCACCTTACCTCATAAGGGGACGATATGTCTTTGGTCTCTGCTGGTGTAGCACCAGCCTCAGTTGTCGCGAGAAGATGGAGACGACCCAGCAAAGGCGAAGGCTCCCGGAAAAAGTGCTGTCCCCAGAGACAACAGATTTTTTCTCCTGTGTCTCTTCAGAATGTTCTCCTTCATGTCCTTCCCTTTCCTTCTCCATGTCAGAATGGAGACCTTTTGGCTCTCCCCAGTCTCCCCATGCCCCTGACACGAATTGTGGATCTCAGGAAGAGATGGCCTGGCTCTTGGCTTGATCGTCGAGCTGCACAGTTCGCATGGGACGGCTTCCACACAAAAAGTTTCTGCAGCAGTGGAAGCAGTCTGAGATCGCTGTCGCAGAAGGCCCAAGACATTGCACGTGAGGTCCGCCCTCCGCTTCCAGGAAGAACAAGTTCGCCTGAACCGGATCCTGGGGCAAGCCTCCTGGTTCATGTCCATCTATCATGTTTCACAAGGCTGGTAGCGTTGTAGCCGCAGCAACCGCTCGTTTGCCACTCACGCAGGGCCACGACAGACGTCTTTCATGTCTGTACCGTGCATCCTTGTAGATAAACGATAATGTCCTGGGTGCACACAGTCGCGAACAAAGCTCCTCAAGGTTTGGTCTTACGTTGTGGCACGATGCACGCACCATGTGCTTGAGCTTGTCGCAGCCGTCTTTGACCAGGAACCCTTATCTTCCTTTGGAGGCATGCCGTCATGAGGCCGTTTCGATATCAGACGCTGCAAGATGTGGAAGCTCTGGACGAGCAAGCTGATGCACCCAGATGGCCGCGAGCAGGCCGATGGCTTTCCTGTTTTATCTTCCAGTTGATGCTTGTGGCCATGCTCGCCTTGCGAGCACCCGCTGGGGGCCCTGCTGAAGCAATTCATGGAATGTGGAACATGCTTCGAAAATTTAGCATGTTCCAGTTCAGCATGGCAATGTATGAAAGTGAGTTTGGAGACACAGATCCGTTTCAGTTTAGATGTCCAGTTCCTGGAACCATCGCTGGCGGCAGCGACAATTTGACTTGCTGCAGAACGTACAACAACAAAGGTTGGCCCTTCCAGTTTCGGGAGTGTGAAAACCTTGGCTTTTGCACAACTTGCTGGGTTGAGACTGAAAAAGCATCCATGCGAAAGCACTCTGCGATCGACTTTGCGGGTGCATCTTGGGCCGCAACCATCAGTGTCATGAACAAGGCGGAGGCGAAATCTGGGTGGTTGAGCCAGTCTCTACAAAATCTTTTCGGTAATCTAGCTACTCCTACAAAGAACCAGGTTGACGATGCACACGTGCGAGGCAGTTCGATGCGAGTGAGGATTGGCCATGGCATCATGAAGGGAGAGACAAATGCGTGTCCAGGTATAGATGACTGGCACATCGACATGTTGAATGAAGACAAAGAAAACATTCACGCACGCGTCTTCAAGTCTCCGCGAACAAAGTTGGCCATTGTTGCCTTTCGTGGAACACAGTTCAAGTCCATAAAGAACTGGGAGGTTGATGCTGATATTCAGCGAATACCACTAAAGTTGCCAAATGGCAAGGTGACGTATGTACACGAAGGCTTCCTGAAGGCTTTAGAACATATTTTGCCTCACGTGAAACGGTGGGTGGATGGCTACATCTTCGGGCTTTTCGAGGCCATTCCCAGAGATTGGAAGTTGATCTTCACGGGCCACAGCTTGGGGGGTGCCTTGGCGGTCCTGGCGGCGACGAAAGCGCATTTGGAGAGATGGCCTCGGACTCCTGAGGCTGTGGTCGCTTTCGGTGTTCCCCGCTTTGCCGATGCGGCCCTTGATGAGTGGTGGCGTGAAGAGGATCTCTGCCAAACCCTGCTCCGTGTGAATACCTACAACGACATGGTGCACGTCATGCCCTTCCAGAAGATGTGGAGTGCTCTCAACGTTGCCACAGGTGCCTATGACTGCTTCACACGGCCCGTGGACTGCATAAGACAGTCTACGAAGCACGTGCAACATGCGCTTACTCACCACTCGGAAGGACTTGGTTTGATAATCAGTGATCAGTGGGCACACGTGTGTCCAGAGAGTGAGATTCTGGTTCCAAGCCGTGTAAAGGGAGTCAACGAGCAACTGGAGGAGTTGTCTTTGTTTGGAGGTGTACTCGCTCATCTGAACGAGAACTGCCTATATGGATACATCTATGGAGTCATGCACAGCAACATCTCTGCTTTCGACAAGTATTGCAAGGTTTCCCCTTCGGTCTGTGCAAACCTGTCACATCTTGGACCGTAATCTTCCCAGGCTGCGTCATCGCAGTGGCGCACGCTGCATCAGAGCTGTTTCACAACAATGTAGGATTTGGAGTAGGCCCCCTGCGCAGTACAAAATTCACTTTGGCAGGTGTTGCAAGAGCGTCATGGTTCAGTTCAGTTCGGAGCGAAAGACCATCCTCGTTTGGATCTGGAGTGTAGTTAGGCCTGGCAACACGAACACCGAGTTGCCAAGTTGCCTTTGGGGTTTCACAACACGGAGGTAAACATTGCCTCTCTTTGTAGGATGTGTGTGTAGTTTCTGGAGCTTCGAGCTCCGACGCTCATGGCACTGGTAGCTGCGTGGCACTCAGGGGTTTGAACGCCCGAAAGGGCCTATACAGCCTCAAGAAAATGGTTTTGCGTGTGTGGGCCATAGATGTCGATCGAGATATACCCATCATGACATGATGTCGTTTCTTCAGACAAAGCAAGCCGGAACAGGGCACGCATGTACACTGTCGTGACGGTGTGCAGTGCATGTGGTCAGGGGCCATACTGTGCCATTGTCTCCTTGGGTCGAGCTCTGGATCTCAGGGAGGAGCCAATCTAAAAGGCTCGAGAAGGCCTAACTTCCACCTGGAAGGTTTAGGATTCTTCGGCTTGTTGTCCCAATGATGGCGGAAGACTGATAGTCTGTGAATGTTCGATGTTGGCCTGTTAGATTGTATTCCCCACACTTGGTTGTAAGTTCTTAAGTCAGCCCTGGCCCCCTCGCCTCACCTCCTCAAAGTCACCTCCGGGGTCCTGGTTTGTTTTTTGGGCCGGGTCTCTGGAGAGTCCCGCCGAATATCTTTTAAGTGCGTGTACGAGCCTGAAAGAAGTTTCGCTGAGTATCCCTGGAGTGCCCAAGGTGCAGCCGCAGAGAGTCCCAACGAATCCCAACGAATCCCATGCCGTTTCCAGAGAAAAGAGAAAAAGTCCCTCTGAGTTTTAGAGTGCCCACTCCGGAATAATTTTAACGCTACGCGACCCGCCTCGGCCCGGCCCAGCGCATCATGGTGATTCCGCAGCGCCCAAGTCGCTGGACCCCAAGGTTTAGGGTTCCGATTTAGGGTTGAGGGTTGGTTTAGGATTGAGGGCTTAGGGCTCAAGGTTCACGCTTTGGGTGTGTTTGGGCTGTGTAATGCATCCCCGGCCGTGCTCACACCAGTTGAGCCTAAAACCCGTGGTGGCTGTGGGGGCGGGGGAGGGGGGGGGGTAGGGATGGGGGTAGGGGGGGGTTGTAGTGGGGGGGGGGTAGGGGGGGGCGTGGGGGGGGGGCCTGCTGAGTACTGGCCTGCAAAAAGTCCCGTTGCGTACCGCAACCCGCAGAGTATCCCGCCGAGTATCTCTCCGAGTGTCCCTGCATTGCCCACATTGCCCACCCCTAGAGAAGCTTGCAGAGAGTCCAGAGTATCCCTGGGGTGCCCAAGCCCGCGGAGAGCACCCCCAAAAATCCCACAAAAACACTCAGCATCCTTGAAGCCGGCATGCCCAAGAATTTCCGCATGCCCCAAAGAGTCCCACAATCGCACACAATCACCGAGTACCCCTAAAGTGCCGCCACCCCGGGAGAATTCCGCAGATCCCGGAACGCCCCCAGACAATACTGCGGTGCATTTGCGGAGTCCCCAGCCCAGAATCGCGCGGAGAATTCCACAGAGAATTCCACTTTGATCTTGGAGAGTAGCCCGAGACTGCCCGACCTCCAGAGAAAGCGGCAGAGAGACTCCCTTGGGAGTGCTCTTCATCCTGCAGAGAATCGGAGCAAAGCTCTTCAGGGATATCACCATAGCCCACAGGTGCATCCCTGCAGTGACACCTGGTCTAGGGTGGGTACGCTCGAACAAATATTGTTGCAGCTTTGGTTTTTTGTTATGTCTATCTTGTCGGTGCATCAGGATGGAGAGATGCAATGCCAACTTGCCCGCAAGCCCCTTCAAGACCCTGCTCGCTGTTGCCTAGGTGTTGCAGAGTGGCAGGCGTTCCAGCCGCGACGGTCCCGGAGATGGTGAGGCACCCTTTGCCCATGCGTGGGGTGATGTGGGAACTGCACACCTGTGCAGACGATGACCGGTCAACAGTTCGGACCTGTTCATGTTCATATCCTGTCAAATCGTGTCACGTCGTCTCATGTCGTGTAATGTCGTGTCATGTCATGTCGTGTCACGAGTTGTTGCAACATTCTTTGAACACTCTGCTCGCGATGGGCATGAACATGAAATGTTGTCAGAAAGTTGTTGTGAGATTTGAAGGCTTCACTTGTGCTCAGGCTGATGTGGCCAAGCCAAGCTTCCGACGACCTCGACATGCGTGCGAGTCTCAAACGTGGAGTGCAGCGCTGAAGACATGGCACCGAATTCGCTCCCCGAAGAATACGGGGTCTCAATTGAGGTTTGGCAACAGGCACTTGTTAACGTTTCGCAAGAACCAGTTCTCGGAGTTGGTTGAGCGGACTGCCGGGGGCTCAAGGTCGCCACCATTGACACTGGTTCTGATACTTGAGAGCCAATGTGAGCTCCATGCGAGCAATGGTCATCTTGCCGCATGAAAAGGTTGATGCGCTGAAGGGCAACATCGCCGAGGATGTACTTTGTGCAGCACTTTGGGCACCCTGTTACGGTTAGACGTTTTTCAGCAGGCATCAGTGGAGGATGTGCAGAATGTGCTGTCGAAAATCCGTGCCTTGGTGACGTCCAGTTCAGCTAAATTTTCGGCCTGGTGTTCGGGCAGTGCTGAGCTCGACATCGCAGTGAGCGTATGCAGCACGCGGCACCTCAGGGCGGCAATTCGACGAAGTACGCTGTGAAGCTGACAGAAAGGAAGCCGAGTTGTGGCTTGGCAATGCAAATCCGTTCTCTGCCATTCTCTGCCTTCGCCTCCAGCTTTCTACTCTTTTCTACTCTTTGAATTGATTTCCGAGGCTAACCCTGCGCCAAGAGATCCGGTTCTGGGAGTCAGAGGCCAAGCCTCCTGAGGAGCATCCCGAAAGGTTTTTTAGGAAGTGTCCCCGAAGCATCCTCGAAGCGTCCCGCGTCCCCGAAAAATCCCTGAGCGCCTTCCGCTCTTCTCCTTGGAAGGACCAAGACCACTACAATGGCTTTGTCCGGAAAGCTGTCGTGGAGAAGCTTGGCGAGGTACCATGTGGCGGCGATGTGCCGATGTCTGACGGTCTGATTCTCGATATCTAACTCGGCCAGGCTTCGACAGAGCTGGAGCAAGCAATTGAGACCCAGCGCGTGTACCAGCACATGGCACGCCGGTTCCATATGTTCACAGAGGTGTAGCTGCAGACACCTCTAGGGACTCTAAGGCAGCCTGAGAGTTGTTCGTGATGAGCACTGGGCAGAGGTGGAGAGGCTGTTGCGGGAGCAGCGTATCCTGCAGCAGAAGGCGCTCACCCCGACGTGTTGTACCGGAGAGGGCTTTCGTGGGCGGTGGCCACTGAGCGTTTGACATAACGAGCATCCTGAAAAACGAGGTGCTCCTCATGGAGAACTACTTGGACCGCAAGTCGCGTGAGGCGAGAGTCCAACAACCAGAGCGCACTGACATAAACTGTGCTGGCCGACTCTATGCAGGTTGAAGCCAAGCAGCACTTCAGTCGGCGCATCAACGAAGACAAAGTACCGTGCACAGTGTGCAGAACACTGCTTATACAAAGTGGGTGGGGCCTGAGAGCAGGTTGAGAAAATTGTCAAGTTGGAGATGCTGGAGCAGGAAGCGGTTCCAGAGTCGAAAGAAAGTCCAGCAATGAGCGGTTGCACTGGGCAGTTTGTGTGCCAAGTTGATAAGTCATAAGGACGTGCATCTAGAGCGGACGGTGTGCACAACCGCAATCAGCGATTTGTCAGCAGCCATTGAGAGGCTGGGGCTTTGTCAGGCAGCGCAAGCGGCCTTTTGGCACACGTGACCCCTTTGATCTTGAGGCGTCGTCATGACGTCAACCAGGGTGAAGACTTCGAGAACTGGCGGTACGACATTGCGCTGGAGGTCGTGACTCATGGTTCTCAGGATCCGTGAAGGATACTGAGGTGAATACTGAGGTGAATATAATCTGGGATTCGCTTCTCGCGTTGCTGAGTGCCGCACGCATGCTGCAGGCTGCAACTGAAGCCTTTGAGGCTACAGCTGGGCGGTACAGGACTCTGCAGAGCATCGCCTCACTGATGGGTTGGAAGATTTTTCTTGTGCAGGAAGATCTACGCAATTGAGAAGCTCACAGGACCTGGAGAGCAAGCCTGAGGAAATTATACAAATGGGAGTAGGGGATCTGCAGGCAACTGCTTGCAGCGCTTGACCTTCGACCAAGCCGAGCAAAGCCAGGCCAGAGGTTCTTCTTTTTAAAGTCCGTTGTCTCTTGTCTTTCCAAGAGGCGACGGAGGACGGCTTTCAGAGGATTCGAGAGGTGACCGGCTTGACGGATGTCATGGACATCGTGCACAAGCCGCTCGGCTCGGTTAGGGTATGTTCGTGTTCGGAATTGTTAGGATATATCAGGACATGGACAGGGACTGAGACGCTTGTCGTCAGCGTCTTGCAACACTCTGTTGACTGCTGGGTTGTCGTGTGCCTGCCGTGGTCATCGTGCCCCAACTCTCTCCCGTGGACTTTTTGAGGCTTGGGAATTTGAGGCTTGGATTTGAGGCTTGGGTCTTTCACTGCTGCGAACACATGGACAAGCACGTGCTTTCCTGCCCGTCACGGAATCTTGCATTTTGGATGCTTGGGAATTTGAATCTTGGGCCTTTCCCTGCTGCGAAAGCAAGCCAAGCACGTGCTTTGTCGCAGAATATTGGATGAGTTCGCTTCGCGAGCCTATTCTAGGGGGCTGTGCGTTTTAAGGTGTTGCGAATGGCGCTCGCGCCTCGGTCCCATGCGCCCGTCGTGAAGCGCGTCTTGCACTGTTTTGGGTCTACGCCGCCGGGCTGTCGTAGAAACTGCCGGGGTCCTCAACTTCCGCTCCGAAATGATCCAAATTGGCGCAGATTCCTCAACCGGGATGTGGAGCACGAGCAGTGCCTCGCCTGCGCTTGGCTACAGAGAGAAAGGATATCTTTAGAAATAGGCTCAGCCAAGGCTCCGAAACACGGTTCGAGAAGCGGAAGCGCGGCTCCACCAGCTTCGTGAGGAGGAGGTGCAGAACGGCGAGCGGAGGGTGTCCCCAGTGTGTCCCCAGTGTGTCCCCAGTGTCCCCGTTCTCGCCTCTGGCTCAGGCCAGCCGCCCCCGCGAAGATGTGCTTCAGCTGCAGAACTGCTGCAGAGCAGGGCCTTAAGGCTATCAAGGCGATACGCATGCAGACTTCCCACTGAGGCTCTGGTCGATGCCAAGCCGGAGACCCGAGGTGGGCACCGTAATGTGAAACAGCCATGACCTGGAGCGGCTTTGTCGTTGCGAGGCAGTGCTCTCGGCTAAGATGTTCAGAGGTTCTCAGAGTGGATCGCAGGCCTGGGCGTGGAGGTTACAGAGTTTGAGCAGATGTTGGAGGATATTCGACACGACCAATCAGAGCCGGCCTTAAGTTGCCTTTCGCTTTTGAGAGTACTGTGAGTACTCTTGCGGCTCTTGCGCGCTGATACAAAGGATGTGCAAGAGCAGCTCAAGCAAAGTACCCTGCTTGTCGACAGCCTCAAACGCCGCAGTCCCAGTTGCAGCTGCTCGGCTTTGAGTTCTTTGTGATTCTTTTTGCATCCGCTGTCTGCGGGGAGGCTGGGCGCACCAACTCACCAAGTCACTGGCCCACTGCTCAGTCTGCTCAGTCTGCTCAGTCTGCTCAGCTCAAGCCTGAAGCCTCTCGAAAAGGCTCCCATCCAGGAGATGAAGGCAGTCCAATCCGAGCAATCGCCTCGGCCTAGTGTCTGGCCAGATATTCTGTTGTGCTGGTGCTGCGCTGGTGCTGGTGCTTCGCTGGTGCCGCACTGGTGCCGCACTAGTGCTTCGTGGATGAATGGATGAATGGATGAAGGTCTGACCTCCCGCGCTTCTTCCACCACCTGGCGCGAGACTCTGTGGCGAGCGGCGAGGGCAGACGAATGGACCAACTCTTGCTGCATTGTTGGAGCTCTGCCAGGTTCAGGTGGTGCACGAATTCCTGGATCGGGCTCATGCAGAAATGCCAGATGTGAGGCAAGGTATATAGAGTTTAATGCAGTCTAGGACGAAGCAGATGAGTGATGTCTCGCACGGGCTAGGCTTGTGAAGATAACCAGCGAAGCGACCCAGAAGGATTTCAGCGATCAAGGAAAGCTGCTGCACGACAAGGCACGCATCTCCAACGATGACCAACGTCTCCCCTTGGCTGCAGTCGCTGGTCCATTCCACAGTCGCTGGGAGAGGACTTCATGCGCTCCAACTGTCGCATCGTCACTGCGGATCAGAATGCCCTCGCCCGGGTCAACTTCTGTCCAACCGTGTGCATCGTATGCCATGACCTCTTTACAACGTCTTTGTATTTGGCAGCTTTGGGGGCCGAATAGGTGAAGGAAGAGAGGTCAGGCACTCGACAGCCCTCAGACACGCACATGCAAAGTTCGGCAAACCCCAAGAGTCGCTCCAAGATAGGATCTGTTTCAGGCGGAAAAAGGATCCACAAGCGGGTGAGGACTGCTACGGCGGGCCGAGGAGTTCTCGGGGTGGTCTCTTGACACGCATCACTGGGTTCAGGATGAGCGAATGGACATGGAGTTTGCCAATGAAAGGGAGCGTGTGAAAAAGGAGGCTCTGCTTGCTGTTGAACTTGCTGGATGAAGTGGGCGAAGTATTTCTGCAGAATCTAGATCAGGCTGTGGACCGAGACCTACGGCCGCGAGCGAAAGTGGGATCCCTGGCCCTTGAAATGATCATATGCTGCTTGTGAAAGAACTGCTAAATCTTGAGAGCTGCCGAAAGCACTTGACGCAAGACCACGAGGTTGCCAGAGGCCGGGCTCGAAATTGAGAGCCGCACATTCAGCCTCGAGCAAAAAGGCGTCGTGTGAGCCTTAGCTGGGTGGTGCTCCTCGCCAGACACCTATCTAATGTGCATATGCTACCCACCTTCCGATGAAGTTTTCTGCTAGTTGTCATGCGTTCCCACCCGGGTCTTGTTTATGTGTCTCGTATATGTTGATATACACATACACATACACAAACGCATACACATACACGTACACATACACGTGCACGTGCATATACATATACATATACATATACATATACATATACATATACATATACATATACATATACATATACATATACATATACATATACATATACATATACATACCTGAGCGAACGCCTGATATCCGATGTACATGTCATCGCAAACCACGTCTTCAATCCATAATGTAAATGCAATCTTGAAATATTCACATTGTTGATTTGCATTCAAGAACCCTGGGGTTGAAGATGGCTGAAGCGTGAAGATTAGCGGGAAATGTATCCTGAGTCCTTGGACCCTGATTCGGAATACAAGCTGTTGAACACTTACTCAAGTTTGTATTCAATATCCTGGGGTTGAAGACAAGGGCCGCCACCCCCTCAGCTGTATGGCTGGTGGTGATTCTGTTGCATTGCACCACACATTGCGGGACCTCACACACGAATTGCGACCTAGGAGGCTTGCGGCCAGTGTTGGAGGCCCCGCATCTGTTGGACGACCTGACCACTCCTGAGGGGGGGCGCTGACCGGCAGAGGTCTTCGTGTGCCGCGCAGGTTTGCTTCCAAGTGCCTCCCTGACGGCACACGGCAGCATAGCCCCCAACCTGTTGCCTTGGACTTTGCCGTCATCAATGCTTTGGGGTCGGGTCACTGGGGGGCCACCTCGGGCAGCCCAGCCATCCTCCATGAGATGTCGCTATCGGCCGCCATTGCTCTCCACCGCGACCACGGTGCCGTGAAATCTGAGTTGCTCAGCAAGGTCGCTGTGGTGCTTTGCCGCGCGGCCGCACGGTCCATCGACCGCCGCCGTCGAGCCCATATGCGTCTCGAGCCCAGGCCCGTGCCGCAGCGGCAGCATGAGGACCACTTCCTTCTCGAGCCATCCAGTGAGACCTGAGTGTGTGTATGTGTATGTGTATGTGTATGTGTATGTGTATGTGTATGTGTATGTGTATGTGTATGTGTATGTGTGTATGTGTGTGTATGTGTATGTGTATGTGTATGTGTATGTGTATGTGTATGTGTATGTGCATGTGTGTGTGTATGTGTATGTGTCTGTATATGAGAAGTATGGATTGAGGATTGACCGGTGATGTTGCTCCGTCGCTCTTTTCCTATGTTCGAACGGGGCCCGTGGCCCTTCTTGTTAGGGTGGTTAGGTTGCCATAGCGTCTCGCTTAGCGATTGGATTCTCTTGGGGCTTGCTTGCTGGCTCTTCGGCTTCATCTGTCGGCCACTTTGGCTACTCTGGCATGTTTGCGCGGAGCGCGTAACTTCATTTGGGTTTGCCTTGGAGCAGCCGTGCGCGAGCTGCAGCCCGTTCCTGTAGGGGACCGCCTGGCCAGTTATCGGGGGGTGCACGAGCGCGCCGCCTAGTCTGGAGGCCCTTCTTCGAGGCGTGTCTGAGTGCATCTGCGCTCATCCGCTTCCGCAAACTCCCTCTCTGAGAATCTCCGGCTTAGTGCCGGGTGCGGCAGCCGCGACTTCTGTGCCCCTGCCACAGTTCGACGCCTGAAACCGGCGCTGGTGGGAAGAGTCCTGAGAAGAGGATTCGTGTGTCCTAAATTCTGGAGGCATTCGACTCGAGCTTTCGTGCCAGTACACTCAAGGCACCAGCGTACGTGGTTTTGGCTGGCGACTCGGTGGATGAGCCCTTCGCTAAGGTTTACTTTGCGGCCGTGAAGCAGGGTGGGCCTAACGACTCTTGTGCCTCAGGGCTCGCAAGCGAGGCAGAGGCGGTCTGCGTTAGTGCAGGTTTCTCTGGGCTGCCCATTCAGAGCGCCCTTTTTCGAAGTCTTTGAAGAGGATGTGCAAGATCTGGGGGAGGAGGCAGACGACGAGTGCAATGAACAAAAACAATGAATTCTGGCCTAACTGTTGTCGCACTGGTGTGTATTCGCTTGTGGCTGAACAGAAGCTTACTGCGGAAGAAGCGACGCAGCTTGAAAAAGGTCGTAAACGGGCCTCCTTCAGAAGCGACCGCGCGCCCCGTTTAAACAAACTCACGCACGGCTCTGCTCGTCCATTGGTCTGCGGAACACCAGGATCTCCTGTAGTCCTGATCAGACGAGCTTCACAGAGAGCCCTAAACCGTGCGTTGACGAACACTCCAGCTCTATCCGAATGTGTTCGCAGTGCCGCTCTGGATCGCTGCAAGCACTGTGGTTTGTTGCTTATCCGCTATAGTCACTATAGGCTCCACAGTTTGTATGAACAGTCAATGTATGACTTTGTGGATTGTGAGAAGTTGCTGGAAGGGATTGTTTACCCCAAGCGGGTGAATCGCCGAGGAGCCATAAATAACTTGTACTCTAGTTCGCGAGCCTTGGCGCTGGGACATTACACTCATGGTGGAGTGTGTGGAATTACCGCTGAGATCAGAAGGAGGCCTTGGCCTTGCAAGCGCCTGGCGAACTTCGCGGTGAAGCACAAGCCTGAAGCGAAATTCTCTGTGCTGCAGATTTCCTGCAATGCTCCGGTGTCTTGGCATAGAGACAGTCATAATGACAGAAATCACTTGAATTATGTGTGTGGTTTTGGGGATTATAAGAATGGACAGCTTTGGATAGAGGATGAAGCTGCGATCGAAGAAGGTTCTGAGGTGGTGGAGCAACCGTTGGAGTTTTCAGAATTTTTTTAACCACGAACGTGGCAAGGTGATCGGGTGTCACTTACTGGTTACACACCGGTCTTGCTTGGGAGACTGGGCTGCCGGGAATGTTTTTTGCATCAATTTCACTTTCCACTTCCGGAGCACAAGTCTGAAGATCGTGGGAGCGTGAAAAACTTGAACGTGACGTTAAAGGAGGCTTCGTTGGAAGACATGGTTTTTGGAGAAGACCTCACTGTTTTGGAGGCGCAGCGGTGGGCTCTAGAGGAGCAGTGTGCTGAGCAATAAGATTGCCTGCTGGATGAGCTTCATGGGAAGGACAGTATACTGCGCGAGGACAAGGACCTAGAAACTTCGGACTGGTTGCTCAGGGCGAGGGAGCTTGAGGGGCGGCTGGTGGAGTGTCTGGGGAAAGCAGCAAAATGATCCAAGAAGAAAGAGCAGCGGAGGTGACTGAAGAGACTGAGTTTTTTGCAGACAAAAACAATTCCTACGCAGGAGGTGATGCAGGAGCTTGAAAAGTGGAGAGCGGAGGATCCCCCGAGTCCAGGTTCAAAGCAGGACGTTTGCCCCTTGCGCGATGACCCGGCGGGCGAGGCTCTTGCTCCTCGACCACACCATCCAGCTCCAGAAATGGCGGCCTCTTGATGTTGGAAAAAGTTGTAGTGCATGGACAAAACATCAACTCATCAGGGTTCTGAGCTGTGCCCTGTGCCTCATCGCAGGGACCCAGTAACAAGGCAGGTTGCGTGCGATCGACCCATTGTCGTCCTTCTTTGGTGCCATCTGGACCCACCAGTGCCCATAGTCACGATTCACGTGAACTTGAGCACCAAACGGAAGCAGCGCCTTTGGCGACAATCCCAGCTCCCTGTCAGCTTTACGCCGACACAACATCGCCCAATAACCATCCTCACCGGCTGAGTCAAATGATCCACCAGTTCCTTCCAGGACTTCTCAGACGCCAACACCTTTGACATCTCTGCCTCCAGCACTGGCAAAGGCTCCACGGGCCACGTGTTTGTCGGGCTCCACTTCGTCAAAGTTTGCGACGGCGTCGCCCAACCACTCACCAACACCCACGCTTTGATCCTCTGCTGGGCCTCCAGCAGCATCCGCGACTTCAGCTTGAGGTTCATGTGACACTTGCTCCTCTTCCACAGGAGGACGACCCACATTGGGATCTAACATTGGAAACTGACAAACACCAATAACAGCATGTCTAGGCAAAATTGGTAAGGACCAGCCAAATCCAAAGACAAGGTGTGCCCATCACCGTGCTTCCTTCGTAAACGACGGCGCTCTTTCCAGCAGCTGACGCACAGATCTGACAATCACGGCGAAAAGGAATGTGCCCTGCAGGCAATGATCACGGAACGCTCGCTCTTCGGCGGTAAATTTTGTCAACGTGATCTTCTTTCAGGCCAGTGTGGCAGTCATTCGCTCGGCAGCGCTGTGATTTAACCACTTCATCAACCTGTTGCGTGTACATCTCACCAGTCCTGCGGGCCACCTGTGACTGACTAATACGCTCCTCTAGAGTTGACGCGAACGTCGCTGAGCAAGGAACAACCACACGTACTTGTTCTAAGGTTTCCAATAAACCACCATCAGACACTAATAAAGTTGTCGGTTTGACCAGCGTGTGTCCCAACGCCCTCCAGGACTCGAACCTTCAGGAGCATCCGCGCTAAACCCGGCACTGTCCTTATATGGACACTGAGGTTGAACATGGCCAACTGCACCACACTCAAAGCATCTGCCACGCTCCAGAGAATCTCGATCTTGGCGAAATTTGCAGCGAGAGCCAAATCTGCACCAATTTTCAGTTTTTCCATATACTCAACATGTAGGTTTCTCGCCATCTGCTCGCTCCCTATACTTCTTCCCCTTTCCTTCTCCTGTATCTCCTTGGCTTCAGAGTCCTGCTTCACCTCCTGGTCGCCAGATCTGTGCAAAAGCAACTCAAACTCAGCTTGTAGCATCTCAGCCAGCTGCGTCGCAGTCTCAGAGGTCGGAGAATAATCTACCGCCAGTTTCTCCCGGAAAGTAGCCGCCCGGAGAAGGACCGTTGGGTGTTTTGCCAGCAGGGTCGCAGAGAACGAATCCAAACCCTTAATCAGAAGAGTTGCGTCTGGCTCTGCAGCATTGACTCCTTCAGTCCATTGCGCCCATTGGCGAACCCCCTTAATTGCTTCAGAGAGTTGCGCGAGGAAAGTTAACATCCTCCCTCGTTCATTCGCTCCACCAGGTTGATACACAGTGAATAACTTGTAAAATATCATCGTTGAACTCAACGTCCTCGTCAACGCAATCTCAGTTTTCAACCTGTCAGGAATCGCCTGAAGCAAAAGCCTGACTGACCTCTGCTCCAGTAAAACGTGTGCAGGACGCACAATGCCAGGCGTCTCCAGCTCAGACTGAATGTTCAACCTCATTAGTGGAGATACGCTTTGCCATTGAGAAAACGCCTCATATGCCCTGTCATACACGCGCTGCCGCCACATTCCTCCAGAATCCGTCAAACTCGAAAGCATTGGCTGAATCATCACGATCCAATCTCCCAGCGCTGTCGGATTACTTGGAGTGTACAGAACATTGCAGAACGTGCTTTCCCAGAGCTTCTGGACGATCTGATGCTGAATATCCACCAGTAGGAGCTGTCACCCTTGTACCCTTAGGAAGAACCACCTCCTGCAGCATTCGGCACAGTTCCATAACCCGCTCCAGAAGCCTGCTCAAAGGGACCCCTTCCAACTCCAATCGCCCGCCCAAGAACTTCCTCCGAAACGGAACACCACGACGACGTTTCCCTGCAGACACACGGTGGGTGTGTTGGTGCCATTATATTTGCAGGAGCCGACGCCGCCGACGGTAACGAAAGATTTGGACCAGGTGGCGGCAAAGGCGCCGCGCTCGGAGGCGGTACCGTTCCAGAACCTGGAAGAGGACGAGGTAACGGAGGCAACTTCGGAGGTCTTCTCTCCTCCTGTGTCTTAGCTGCGCTGTGGCAGCGGCCTTGCTTTGCTGGCTACTTTTTCCTGGGTTTCCATGGGGTGCTGCAGCCAAGCGAAACTCCTCTGCTCCGCCGGCGGGACTTGATCCTCCCGATGGATCTTTTGAGTACCCTGCCCCTGGCTTTTGTACACATCCTGGGGTCCAAAACAAAGCGCAAAAAGGCAGCATGCTCGCTTCTCTGATCCGGTGACAGTTCGTTTCCTTGAAGCTCTCTTCGGCGAGCGCAGCCCTGAAGAACCTCTTTTTGGCTGTAGGCCTGATGTTCTGCGAAGTTTGAACAATTTTCAGCTTTTTGGGGGTCCCTGTGACTGAGGACAGCCGGGGCATCACGCCTAAGGCCCTCCGGGGCAGTGGTGCATCCAATGGCGTGGCCGTTGGAAGCAGAGGCGCATACTAGAACACCGCTTGCAGGACGTGGCTGGACAACTGCTTCTTGCGGATTTGGCAAAGAGCCAAACAAACTCTCAACAACCCTCTACGGCTACAGGGGGCGCTAAAGAACGAACGAAAGAAAGTAGGAAAGACAAAGGTCAACACACTGAACGACATAGAGAAGATGTACAGAAAGCATGACACCAAACATGATTTTTTGCAGAATACAGACAAATAGATCGGCAAACGAAGAACGAAGTGGGTAACAAACAAGAAGAACAAAAGAAGCAACGACAGTAACATTGATATTATTAAACTACGAAGCAGAACACTGGTCATGTACAGTGTTTTGCCTCTTTGTACAGGATATTGTAGAATCAACAAGGCACCCCAAACACTAACTTACACCGTGCACTGCGACGCCAAACATTCACATTCAAACAAGGAACACCTGGACGAAACGCGCGTTTCCATCAAAAATCATGTACGGTTTCAAGGGGGGTTGTATATGTATATGACCATGTTTATGTATATGTATGCAAGCCATGCTGATGCACAACCTTCATGATCTCTGTGCAAGCTGGAGGGAACCTCCAGAGGTTTCAACTTCAATGGAGAGACCGGACCTCCATAAGAGGAGGTTCCGCTGCAGATCTACTAAGCACTATACATAGAGTGTCGCACAAGTTCACTCGTCTTCAACTCGGAAGTGCCCTCTTTGCAATGGAGACAGCCCCTAAGAGTGCTAAGAGTGCCAAAAGAGCATCGCCATGGCCGGCTCGGGCCAACTTCAGAACTCGCGAGGCCAACAAGGTCGGGAATGCGTCAAGCGATTTCTCGACGCACCTGAAGCTCTTCGCTTCGCTGTCTCTTTGCTATCTCTTGCTTGTGCTTTTCTTGCTCATCGGCTCTGTCTTATGAGGCCAGCAAATGAGCAAGGATCGGCCCCGTCCCGATCGAGAGAAGTATCGATTAGCTTTGGCCCAGAGGTATCTGGCCTGCATTGGTCTGCATTGGACTGGCCTTCACGAGATGTCTGGAGTCTGGAGAACGGACTCGTTTTCGCGCTGCTGTCTTGATCCAAACCGAACTTACCTGACAGTGCCAGTTCTCAATCCAATCAAGAGTCAGACACAACTTGTGATCAGTTGTCAGGCAAGTGCGAATGCATGCTCCTTGCCTTCTCTTTATGGTGTTGCATCCCAAAAGCAACTGCAAAAAAGGTCCTTTAAAGGGGGAGCAGGATTAAGTGGCCGGAGGAATTTGGAGATTTTGAGTTGTGCTCTCCAAGGAAGCAGCCTGGGACGAGTGTATACGCCGCGAACTAGCAGCTGCTGAAGCTGCCCGAGCCCAAAAGGCCAGCGGCCAGCAAGGCAGGAGACGTGGGACACGATGGAAGACACGATGGGACACGGGTCACAGTTCGTAAAGTCCGGAAAGCATGGCTTGCAGGGGAGTTCTATGAGTTCAGTGTTCAGTACGCCACCTCCTTCGGCAACAACCTCAGCAAGGATGTGAACATGTGAGAACTTGTAGGTGAGGGTCAAAGATTGGTAAAGTTTGGTAAAGGTCAGGAACTCTACATGGTTGGCTCCTGCGAAGAGTTGGGCAGCTGGACTTTGTCCCACAAGGCTTGTCTCGGTGTGATATCTGCACACTTCAAGTGCTGTGGGTCACTTGATGTTGACCAGGTCCATATGGGGTGGAGCGAGGGCAACATCTGGCGAGCGAAGGTCATTGGGATATTGGGATTGGGATTAAGGAGGCTGCAGTGCTTGGATAAGCAAAGGGTTTTCAAAGGGTAAGGGTTTCCAAAGGGTTCGAGACTCAAAACTCTCGGGTCGCTCAGGTCGCTAGCCAAAGGCAGGAGTCGTTAATTCAGTGAGCACAAAGCTCTGCTGTCAGGCTTGTGCTTTTTAGCGGAGGTACCGCCGACCTTTCAAAGCAAAGTAAGGCGTTGCTCATACGTTCACTTGTGTATCCTGATCCCAAGTCCTATGCTTCCTATCTTTAGTGGTTTCCTTTGCCTTTGCGCAAGCACGAATCTTGTGTCTTGTGCACGCATGCAGCAGCCTGCTGAGGTGGAGATTCCCTTGGAGCGTGGTGTGCCTTCGCTGCAAGAATGTCTTGCTGTGGATATGTTGTTTTGCAGCATCGACTCGTCCAGGTCGTTGAGTACAAGTACATTGTTGCAAAGGAGGACTCTTGGACGACAAAAAGTCCATGTCCAGTCTTTCACGGAGTCAGGTTCATCATGACCGTTCAAAATGCTAAGGATCAGTGTGAGAGACTTGATGGCATTGGAGGAATCGCTGTTGGTTGAACAGCTTACGGGGAACAGTTAGGCGTGCAGTGACCGGAGCTTGCATTTCCAAAACTTCTATCTTCACTGGGCCTTCATGCCTGTAGGGCGTAGGGCGCAGCAACGACGCAGTGCATAGTCCCATCGTTTCCACGAAGGACTCCCTTCCATAGAACAGTGTTTGCTCACAAGTCATGTATGGTTCCAACAATATTTTCAGACTGGTGCAGCAGAATGGAAGCATTCCTACATGGCACAGTCGTGCCGCAAGTCCGAGAACACAAACCCAATGCCATAGCATATTGAGACAGCACCCCATTCATTTTCTTCCACTTCCGCCTCTACATCTTCGCCTCACCCTCCTCTACAAGATTCTCCAAGCGTGTTGTGCGCATACTTGTGGTCATACTTTCGCATCTTGGTGAAGATGCAAAGGTGTGAGGGATTCAAAAATGCATGCAGTCCGACATTGTGCCTGTGTTACCAAGTACCGGAGCATGCTGCCTTTTGCGAGTCCCTAGCAGCACCCGAGGTGGGAGTGCGGACATAATCATCGCGTCGAGGCTCTGACAGAATGCCTGCAGAGCTCATCTTTGGAAAGGGATGTGGTAAGCTCTGGGGTAGGCTCTGTGGTAAGCCCTGTGGTAAGCTTTGGTAGCTATCGTCAGATTCTCAGCACGCGACATGTGACCGAACCCCGCAGTGCCGAGCTGGCGGCGCCACGCTGGCAGATTCTTGGGGCCAAGGCTGAGTGCCAAGCTTAGCGCGGCGCAGGCTCGTAGACTCAGGGAATATGGAAGCTTTCACCGATCGGGAGGCTTACAGCACGCTGGGACTGCGACTGGTGCACTGCCCTAAAACTGGACACCCAGTGTTGGATGAGCCTTTTTGAACCAACGGCTGGAGGGTTGTGCGCGATGGCAAATTCAAAGCTGAACTGCCCACCCACAGTGGCCATGGCTGGCTCGGGTAGGATGAGCCGAGCTCTGGTGCCTCTGACATGATTTATTACCGAACGGAGCAGCACGCTGAGCATTTGCGAGGTCTGCACACAAGCAAACTTGTACGCATCGATTTATGCTCATGCTATCTTATGCTGCATGCTTATGCTACCTGGTCATTGAGGTCGTGGTACACGCAGATTGCTCGATGGCATGGAACTGTTTGGGGGGAGGCCAGGCGGTGTCTTCTTTCACTGTTGCAGCCGGCTTGCACGTGTCTCTGTGTGTGTGTGTGCGTGCATGGCAGGTGAAGGTGAAAGCAATTCTCGTGCTGATTTACACCTCCTCCGCATACTGGCTGTCTGGAGTCCAGCTTGCCTCGTGCATCCTGATGCTAGCTGAGATGCAGATAGCATCTGAGTGTCAAGGTGTGTAAAAGAAGGACACAACCTCGGCAGGTCGAGGCAAGACTGCTACACATTACCGCAGCTGTCTGTGACCCTGCGCATGGAGAAGGAAGAACATTCTGGGCTCCACCATCTCATTCTTGCTGATCTTCCGAGCCAACAACGGCTACAAACGCTACATGAAGGCTCCTGCTTGAGAGATCTGGTTTTTCCCACAAGAACCCGAGCGGCCAAAAACGGAACAACCCTGTGAGTACCAGCGAATCGAAGGGGCGTGCAGCTTGCATTCGCTTCTTCACAGTGCTGCGGGAGATCATCTGCACATGTGCGCTTCCCAGCTCGAAGTCCATGTCAAGGTCGGCACAAGTTCCTGACATGTTGCGTTATGTCCAATCAAGAACGACACCGAAATAGGCGAAAGCAAACCCACCGCCGAAAGACCCCCACAGCAACTCCCCGGAAAGAAGCCCAGCAGCCGAAACAACTGTGCAAAGGTCTCGAAATTTTGCGCAACGGCAAACCGAAGATGGCAGAACAGTCAGGGATCATTGCTTTTTGTTTTGTTCATTCAGTCTAGTCGTTCGTGCAGCAACGGATGTGCTTACTGTCAGGCCTTTCCACTCAAGCATACGTTTACTAGGGCAAAGCATGGGCAATGACGTTTGCGGAGCCCGGGGCGCTCCGCCCGTCTGAACTCCAAGTGAAAAGGGCGATGACGTTTTTCGGAGGCCCCTGCGAAGCCGCTCCCGCGGCAGTCGCTTCTCTCCCTCTCTCTCTCTCACGCTAAATGGTTAACAAATCATGCCTCGACGCTCCAATACATTATCCAGGGAAAAGCATGCTAGAACACGAGCATGTGAACAAGTCACGCTTCTAAATGCGACAGCGAGGAGCAGCTGAGGCCCAGGACGATGTCTTAACTCAGCAACAGTAGCAGGCGGAAGCTGAGGACAAACAGAAGAACGTGACATATTGAGACGAGTCGCGACAGCTTCAGTGGTGCCAAGAAGGAAGCGCCCTCATGCGTGCACTGATGGGCCAGACTGACTTTCATAATCGTACCTCATCTGCTGTTGTCTGTGAGTGCTACAGATGCAGCCGAAGCAACTCCCTACACAAGATATGGAACGGCGCGAGGATCGTTTGGATGTGGACAAAGGCCAACACGAAGCTGCTCCAGATCGTTTCTGAGGTCTCCATTTTTCAACATTCTCTGCAAAAGCGACGACAGTTTCGCGTTCGAAAACAGACGTTCCGAAGCCACGACTGCTGCGCATCTCCGGGCACGCAAGAGCGCATGGTCCGGGTCGTATGCCTCGGCAACGTGCCGACCAAACGTGCCGCGGGGCAACATCTGCCTACCTAGCCCTCTTACTTTTAACGTAGGCATAGGAGCCCCTTAATGTTGACACACTGTTCGGTGCATTTGGTGATTTCTTTGCAATTGCTGCTACGTTCACTGTTGCTATTACTCTTCCTGTTCCCGTTGCTCTTGAATCATTGAGCAGCAAACAGCATGTGTGATGCTGAGATCTCGTGTTCCTGGCTGGCGGCACACGCAACAGAAGCTGGGAGCCTGTCCAATCCACACTACAAAGAATTTCATTTCGGACTGGGTTCAAGACCCGCGCGGCATGTTGTGGGGCTCCTGTTTGTGCCAAGGGCTCCGTTGGCGCCGAGTTGGCCCCAGCGCCCACCCGGTCACACAGGCGGAGCCTTTCTGGCTCTCTGACCGCAGAGTCTAGCAGCGCAGCAACCTTGAAGGGGGACGTCGAGATGGACATCGACGACAGGATTGCAAGCGAGGACTGGAAGCAGTGCATGTCGTTTTTGATGTTCCAGCATGTCGCTCCAAATCCCCTGCTTTTGAAACCTTACAAGGGCCTCTATGCTCGATCACATATGTATTCGAGCAAAACATAGAAATCCGCAGAGATGTGAATGAGTCACGCCTCAATGCCCAAGCGCATTGGTATTTGGGACCATGCATGCAAAATCTACGAATTGTGTGAACAGGTCCCGACGATCAAGCACAGTTTTACACTGGGTAAGAAAGCAGGCAAATCCACGAACATGTGACCAACTAATGCCTCAACGCTCGAGCACATTTTTGCTCAGGAGACCACGAAAATGCGAACAGGTCATGCCTCAACGCTCGAGCACATGTTTGCCAGGGAAAAGCATGCAAATCCGCGAACATGGGAACAGGTCATGTGGACCGCAATGTCCGATGAACCGTTGCGATTGCCCATGTGGTGGTTTCTGCCGAAACATGAAGTATAACATTGCGAGGTCGTGCGGAGGCTTCGCCACACAACAGTTCGGTTAGCCGCCCGAGCTTTAGAAGCGCGAGCTGAACATGAAAGATCACGCCTGATGAAGCTCCACGTCCGCTGCACGCTTGGCTCCTGCAGGAGAGAATGGAGGCTGTTCGCTGGTGCCTTGTTATGGCCATCGCTTTCCAGATGCAGCTCGTCAACAGCATTAAGAATCCGAATGGACATCCAAGCTGACGGAAAGTCGTGTTCTGTCGATTGACCAAGTGGAGGCACACACGCCTTCTTGACCAAGGCAGGAACTGGGAACTGTCCCACGGGTGCGTTTTGGTGCTTGGCGCTTTTCCTTTGCATGCTCTTCCCGAGGCCTCAACAAAGGAGGACTGACAGAGGAAACCAAGTGCAGAGTGGACTGGGACAGGTACCGGATAAGGCTCCGGCCTGCAGCTGCCACACGTCTCACGGGCACCATGATGCTGCCTTGCTATGCCTCGCTGTGCCTTGCTAGGGGTCTGACGAATGAGAGCGAGTTCCGCAGCTTGGATAGGATTGCCGCTTGGCTTCTCATCACATCTTATCACATCTTATGTTAAGAGCAGTCGAGCATTGATATCTCTGTTCTGTGAAGCTACGTGAAGCATTGGCCATGTCTCGATGAGGTACGGGCTGTCGCCGATCCGCAGACCAGTTGGGCATCACCGCAGTATCCCGACCTTCCAGAGGTGGAGGAGTGGGCCAGAATGGGTGATGGGGCACTTTCGTTTGAGTCAGGAGTCTTAAAGATGCATGTTGCCCGCATGGCGCATTAAGCCATCTGAGCTCACGCAAGTCCAAGCAAAGTCGCATAGAGACTCTGGTCAGCTGAGGGTGCGAGAGGGCTGCTCACAAAAGAGGGCTCAGCACAAAAGGGCTCCAGCATGACCAAGTCAAGAGCCCTCTCAATGCAGACCTCTCCGTCGGTTTTTTCCGGAGAAATTCGATTTTATTCGACCTACGCGCGACCCATCTCCGCTGCCTGGCCCCGGCTGTCCCGATGTCTCACTGACTGAAGAGTAGCAGGAAACAAGTCGAAGCGTCGCATGCAGAACTGTTAGAGATTGTTTGCGTCCGCTTTCTTCCTTTTCCTTGGAAGAATGAATCTTGAATCCGGGCTTGTCTTTATTTAAGAAATGCAAACAACTGAATAAGGTGAACAAGGGGGTTAAAGATTCACGACTCAAGATGCTCAGGAAACTCTCCTTGAGCCTTGGAACCGGGCCAGAACACTTTTCACCCATTCAATTTTAGTATAAGGCTGGTTGGCCTGGCTTCAAGATTCAAGACAATTTTCCCTGAGCATCTGGAATCTTGATCCGGGCCTGTCTTTATTGAATCTTTTAAGGGGCTGCGCCCATGGGCGGGCAGCGCAGGCAGAAGCGCGGGGCGAGCAGATCCGTCACAGGGTTGGGGTTTCTCTAAGCGTTGGAGGCTCCTAAACTCCCTTGAAGTTTCTATTCTAAGCATTTTGAGGCCCCTAAACTCCCTTAAAATCTCTAAGCGTTTGAGGCTCCTGAACTCCCTTAATGTTTCTAAGCATTTTCAGGCCCCTAAACTCCCTTCAAATCTCTAAGCGTTTGAGGCTCCTAGACTCCCTTAACGTTTCTAAGCACTTTATAAGGCCCCTAAACTCCCTTTTTCCTAGCCCGTTTTTTGGGGGGCATCATGCTCCTGATGCGCCCCCGGGGTCCCGCCCCGGGAGCCGCTGATGCTCCTGATGCGCGCCTGGGGGTCCCGGGCTGGACCCGCTGATGCTCATGATGCGCGCCCTCTGGGGGCCTCCGTGGCGACGCAAAAAACCACGAAAAAAAAACCGTTCACCGGCGGCACGCGGGGGTCGGCGGCACTGGCGTCCGGCCCAATTCTGCTTCGCAGAAGGCCGCAGGCTAGCAAGGCTATTCTTTTAAGGGGCTGCGCCCATGGGCGGGCAGCGCAGGCAGAAGCGCGGGGCGAGCAGTTTCTAAGCATTTTGAGGCCCCTAAACTCCCTTAAAATCTCTAAGCGTTTGAGGCTCCTGAACTCCCTTAATGTTTCTAAGCATTTTCAGGCCCCTAAACTCCCTTCAAATCTCTAAGCGTTTGAGGCTCCTAGACTCCCTTAAAGTTTGAAAGCACTTTACAAGGCCCCTAAGCTCCCTTTTTCCTAGCCCCGGGCTGAGACACGTCGCTTATGCCCGCCCTTTGGGGGGCATCATGCTCCTGATGCGCCCCCGAGGTCCCGCCCCGGGAGCCGCCTGATGCTCCTGATGCGCGCCTGGGGGTCCCGGGCTGGACCCGCTGATGCTCATGATGCGCGCCCTCTGGGGGCCTCCGTGGCGACGCAAAAAACCACGAACAAAAACCGTTCACCGGCGGCACGCGGGGGTCGGCGGCACTGGCGTCCGGCCCAATTCTGCTTCGCAGAAGGCCGCAGGCTAGCAAGGCTATTCTTTTAAGGGGCTGCGCCCATGGGCGGGCAGCGCAGGCAGAAGCGCGGGGCGAGCAGTTTCTAAGCATTTTGAGGCCCCTAAACTCCCTTAAAATGTCTAAGCGTTTGAGGCTCCTGAACTCCCTTAATGTTTCTAAGCATTTTCAGGCCCCTAAACTCCCTTCAAATCTCTAAGCGTTTGAGGCTCCTAGACTCCCTTAAAGTTTCTAAGCACTTTATAAGGCCCCTAAGCTCCCTTTTTCCTAGCCCCGGGCTTAGACACGTCGCTTATGCCCGCCCTTTGGGGGGCGTCATGCTCCTGATGCGCCCCCGGGGTCCCGCCCCGGGATGCGCGCCTGGGGGTCCCGGGCTGGACCCGCTGATGCTCATGATGCGCGCCCTCTGGGGGCCTCCGTGGCGACGCAAAAAACCACGGAAAAAAAACCGTTCACCGGCGGCACGCGGGGGTCGGCGGCACTGGCGTCCGGCCCAATTCTGCTTCGCAGAGGCCGCAGGTCGCCAATGCTCGGTCCTTGGGGACCTCGCGCTGCCCGATTTAACGGCTACCGCCAGTGCTGCCGACCCCAGACAGGAGGGCGGGCGGCAGGCCGGCAAACCGCAGAGCCAGTACAGGCTCCGAGATTTAGGGTTTAGGGTTAAGGGCTGTAGCAAAAACTATTTAAAAAAGAATGAGTTCTATGTATAACTAATATCTACACACATAGTATTTTAAAGTATATAATGAGTTTTTGGCATGAAGACCAAAAGATAAAGGAGATATCTTTTAGTTATCTTTTATCTTTTTATATCTGTATAAAACCGAAATTCATATCTTTGGGGGGGGGGTGGGCTGGGAGGGGGGGGGGTGGGGAGGGGGGGGGGCGGGGTGGGGGGGTGGGGGGGGGGTGGGGTCTTCCAGGAGGGGGGGGTGGGTGGGGTGGGGGTGGTGAGGGCAGCTTAGGGCCCATGGTGAAGGCTGGAGCCCTTAAAACTCAGCTTAGGGGCCCTGAAACCACGGAGGTGGGCGCTGGGCCATGAAGCCAGCATCAGGCCGTGGGAAGCGTTGGAGTGGGCGGAGAGGGTGGGTATGGGCGAGAGGGGGAAAAGGGGGGTTGAGGAGGGTGTGATGGGGGGTGGGTGGCGGGGGGGGGTGGCGGGGGCGGGGTGAGGGGGTCGAAAGGGGGGGTGTGTGCTGGAAGCTGGGAGTTGGGGTGGGGTGGGGGTGGGAGCGGCAAGCGCCTTGGGGGACGTGGATGAGGTGGGGGAGGGGGGGTTCAGGGGTTTGGGGGGTGGGGGCGGGTGGGAGTTGGGGTGGGTGGGGTGGGGGTGGGAGCTTCACTGACGCCGCCCCCGGCTGGGGTCGGCGGAAAAGTGGATCTAGGTGAGTAAGTGTAATGATCCCCTCGTCCCTCCTCAAAGCCCACCACCCTGAAATCATTGTCAGTTTGTTTTTGGTGGGGGGAGGGGGTTGGGACCATATATATATATATATATATGGAAATCTTCGATTAGGTAGCATCGATACGAGTTGAACCACAAAAGCCTGACTTTCCGGCTTGTTCTGTTTCCCGGCGGTTAAAGCAATGGAGTTGTACACCCGGTACACTGCAACCAAATTCATGACAAGCAAAGGGTCCGTGCTAAAGCGACGCCCTGAGCTTTTCAGTCAGACTAAAAGACAGGTTTTCTCGTGTGCTCAGATTTGCTTTGGCAGCAGGAGCTCTTCGGACCAAATGGAAGCCAGTTCGAGGACGCCTCGGATTTGCGGTCTTGTTGCAGGCAACTTTCAGAAATTGTTCTCGTGATGTTTGCGCAATCCCTAAACCCCAAAACCTAAACCCTTTAGGGTTTGGGTTTAGGGTGTAGGGTTTAGGGTTTCGGGTTTAGGGATTAGGGATTCGGGTTTAAGGTTTACGGTTTAGGGTCTGCTTTCGCCGAAGCGACCAATACGATGTTTAGGCTCAGTTCAAAGAGGCTCATATAACCATGCTTATCCCTGGAGTCTGCGCAAATGTGTCTTTATGTGTCTTTGGCTGTGGACTTGCTGCCGGAGGAGTCGGCTGGCGACATTACGATCAACCGTGCCCGCGCCTTAAATCTGCGATGGCCCCTCGTTGATCTCGCTCTCAGTGGCATCTCGGAGAAGTCCCGGAAGTCCCGGAAGTCCAAGGTTCCGTATGTTCGCTTATGCACGTACCTCGTGTACAAGCTGAACGAGGTGCAAGAGATGTCCCTTGTGATTTTAACTTGTTATGTTCCTGTTGTGACTCTCAGCCTCTCAGAAGCATATCTTTCCAGGTCGGCTACAGAAACATGAACGATCCACGTATGCAGGACAAAAGGCACGGAAATGTGGAACAGTGCAATGCAGGAGTCGGTGTCATTCCCCGTAGGGCCTGCTGCACCCTGTCAGGTGGGGAATGGGCGAGCGCTTTGTGCCGCTGTTGACCGCCCAGACGATGTCGCTCTCTTACTCGTGCCCCTAATTATCTTAATATCTGGAAGTGCCGATGCGCATTCCTGTGCCCACCTTGCAGTGAGCAGCCAGTAGCACCAGGGAGGGCCAAGCGCGGCACTGATGGCGAGTAAGGACCTTGCCAGCAAAACCTGCAAAATCTTGGAGCTGCCCACCTTGTGCAGGTATTCCGAGGTCAACCAGATCATCTGTACTCCTCTTCCTTTCCCCTACAATCATCTTTGTCCGAGCCTTGTCGCTGGTTAATGTTACTTCTGAGATTGACTCCTCGAGCCCTTGTGACCAAGGCAAGTTACTCCTGTTTTTGCAGGGAGCTTAATTGTCCAACCTTTCAAATGACTCTTCGTCCTCATGTTCGAGTTGTAGGATGCTTTTCCGGCCCTGCGCATCAATTGACTACGCCTCAGGTTTTTCCTTTCATTTCCCTTCTACATCGACAAGGACCAACCCAAACCTGACGAACTAAGGGTGCCTTTCCGACGCCCTTCTCTGCTTTAACCAAATCAGGAGCTCGGCCTGTGGATCAACGTGGTGGAAAACACCTTTCTTGCCATAGCTCTGCTGGGCCGGAAGCTTTGTGCAGAAGTGGCGTCACCCCTTCTGCGCTTCTGCGCTGTTCTAGAACACAAGGCTTGGACTGCATCGCAACTGAGCTGGCCGATGGCTTACAAAGGCTTGAATTTCGTCAGATTTTTTTGCCACACATGGCAACATCCGCGACTGCAGTGGGCTCTTGCACTTAGGAAAATCCTTTTGGTGAAGATGCAAACGAAACGACCTTAGCCTCAGCGGAAGCCAACATGCTGGCCCTAATGAGGGCCTTCATGCCCGTGCGGTTGCGAAGTTTGTCCCGAGGATCTGAACATGTATGACCGAATTGCCACGCTGGAGCAGGAGGTGCGGGAAGGGGGGTCCTAAGTATCCTATATTCAGTCATTTTTTATTAGCACTATTATTTTTTTTTGGGAGTGGGGCTTGTGATTTTGCTTTTGGTTCCTTGCGCCTATTGCCACACTGTTCTGATTTCGCCCTGTCTGCTTTTTTGATCATTGTGTTCTCTGCTTGTTGTGTTTTGCTTTTATGCCTTTTGATGTTCCTTTTTTTGTGGCCTTGCTTTTGTTTTGTTGTTTGCTTCGCTTGGTTTATTGCTTTTTGCCTTCGCTCTATGCCTTTTGTCGTCTGCTTTTATTCGGATATGGAATAAATTAAGGGTTTTCTTAACAAAGCAAAGAGGAAATAGTGAGAAAGTATCGAGGAAATACAGAATCTTTCCCACTACATGTAGTTGGAATGCGGCGTGTTTGGCCGCTGTAAATCTTCGTTTTTTTGGTGCTTTCGCTCGCTCGGTATTTGCGACACTTCCTTCACTTTTCCTGGCACGTGATTTTGACCTTCATTTTACACTTCTGTCTTTTTTCCCCCCCCCCCCTGATTTCTTGACTCCATGAGTCCGTTTCCCTGGGTTTTTGCACGTTTCGCACTTTAATTGTCGCTTCTGGGTGTGTGTGTGTGTGTGTGTGTGTTTTTTTTTTTTTTTTTTTTTGCATTTTATGGTTTTGGTCATTTTTCGTGTTTTGCCGTTTTGACTTTGTGTTTTCCTGGCCGCTGCTACTTCGGTTTGTGCTTTTTTGCAGTTTTTTTTGCTCGTTTCGTGTCTCAGGTTGCTTGGCTTGTGCTTTGTGGATCGGATTTTTTTTCGAGGGTTTAGGTGGGGGGGAGGGGGGGGGAGGGGGGGGGGACAATGACGTTCATGTGATTAATCTCCAGCAGCACAAAACCCGAAACCCAGACAGTGCAAGCCCAAAACCTCAAAACATCTTCCCCAAGATCCTACAGCTGTGCAAGCCCAAAACCCTGCACCCCCTTAAGCCCAACTCTCCCAAACTCCAGGCCCAGACATCCCACTGCAAGCCCAAAGCCCTGTTCCCCCAACTCTCCCAAACCCCAAACCCAGATAGTGCAAGCCCAAGACCTGAACATGTCTTCTCCAAAATCCTACAGCAGTGCAAGGCTAAAGCCCTGTTCCCTTTGAAGCCGAAGTCTCCCAAACTGCCTGTAAGCCGTGAGGCCTATTGACCATTTGAGAGTTGAGGGTGTTCGGGACTTAGGGTCGGGTCTTTCCGGTTTCGACTGTAGGGTCTTGAGAGCAAACCCCCGCAAAACAATACAGTGCAAGCCCAAAACCTGGACATGTCTTCTCCAACAAAACCCAGCACTCCATAGCTCCTGAGAAACTACTCTTCAGACAAGTAGTTTCCGCAAGCCTCAAAAACGTAAATGTGCTTTAATCTCGAGTTTTGGACCACAAACATGCCCCGTAATCCGCGGCCGTATACACGCCGCAAACCATGCAGTTAGGGTTTAGGGTTTAGGTGCCAGTCTGATTTCGATTGCCCTTGCAAAAACGAAACACGCTGGCAACGTCTGCTTCGGAGTGCTCTAGAACGAGAGGTCATGCTCTTCGTGGAACTCTGCGGCGATGATGCCTGCCTGCAAAACTTCATCTGGCAGGACTTGCTGAACGTGAGACGAGCGGTGATTGTTGCCCCCGGCTTCTACTCAGCTAGATGTACTGTATTCCATGTCTATTACAACGTATCTCAATCGGCAGTTGGCAGGACTTTCCTTCTGAGATTCATGACGGGATGCTGCGTGCTCGGAAGTGGCCGAAGCTGTGTTGATCGGGCACGAGCCAGGCGCAACGCATGTGAACCCTGAAGGCCGCCGGTGACACAATTTTTGGCCTTGCGTTCACAGGCGGATTGTCATCTTACAACGAGGGACCTGTCACGGACCTTGCCGCCTGAAAGGTCGAGAGCCGCGGAAAGGAGTCCGAGGTCGTTTGGGGCGGCTCCTGCTCCAGGCCTTCGCCTCCACAACCTCGCAACGTGGAATCTTCTCAGTATTCCTCAGTTGACAGGGCGCATATCTACGAGGGAATGCGTGACCTGGCCGAGGAGGATGAGGAAAAGACCGCATTTACGTGAGCTTATGTGAAATTTTGTGTGCAGATCGCTTGGCCTGTGTTGCGGGCATGTCGCCAGGAAGCTGATGCAAACTTCTCGGATGACTCCTAGTTTGCCTCTAAGCTGCTGAGCACAGTCATCATTGATGCACGTGTAGTCCGTGCAATGTCAATGTTGCCGGAAGAAGCAGCCCTGTTTGAGGCGGGCTGTCCCAACACACATGGCACAACGAAGTTCATTTCGAGCGATGCTTTGCGATGATCCGCTTCATGGACCTTGGCGCCTATCTGTTCCTGTCCACGCGCAAGTGACTGCAAGCATGCAGACTGAAACATGGAGCAGAATACGCTTGGTGACGGCCTCGGTCAACATGTTGGAGATCTTTAAACACCTTCTGTCTCCGATCACAGTGACACTACAACGGTGCAGCATGACGGCGATCACGAAAGGGATAAAGGGATGTTGCTGACCAAGTTCCTGAAGTGATAGGCGAAGGCCTCTGCCCCGTGGGCTGTCTCTGTTCCGATGCTCCCCAGCACGAGGAGAGAGCAGTCTGGCGGCAATGCGCAAGGTTGAGAAGTTTCCGGTTTGTGGTACCCCTCGTGCCTTTGCTGGGCCTTCCTTCACATAATGAGCTTCGTTGCTTCGGCCGGACTTCTGCAATTCTGGAGCTTCAAGACGAAATTGAACCTCAAGCTTGCAGAAAGCAAATGCAAGCACACGTGAGCAGACATGAGCGGTGTGTGCAGAGTCAGAGTCGGTTGTAGCAAAACAGCAGACATCCGGCGGCTGAGCGAAACAAGTCCTCTTGGCGCGCCATCGCATGCCATGCTTTGTTGACAGTGCGGCAAGTGCGGAGAAGTGCGGAGAAGTGCGGAGAAGGTACTCTCTCTGATTTCTCTGATGGCTGTTTTGCTCCGAACGGGGGAAGACATCTAGAATCTAGCGTCGTCTGCCGAACCTCGGCTTCCTTGCAGGCCATGGCCTGACAGGCTCCCCGTGCTGCCCATGCCTTGTACACTTCTACAATGCTTCAAGCGCGCATGTGCGACTGATTCCGGCAGGTTCTCCATGAAAACGGCCCGGCACGGGTCAGGAGGCCAAAAAGGGCCTCAGCAAGTTTGCGCGCTTGAAGCTTCGGTCTGGATACAGTCCATCCTCGCCTGGTAGGTGTGTTCGAGCTCCCCTGGATACTTTTCTTCTGCACGCCCGGGCCTCCTCTCGAGCACCTGCGTTCTTGAGTCGAGTCTAGATACTTTAAGTTTTGATAGTTTTGCTGTGCAGGTGCCGCTTTGCAGTTGCTGTTCGGGACGCTGGGAACACGTTGGGTGCGCGAAGGTAAGGGTGACAAGAAAGCTGGTGCGCAGGACACGCACGTCGACACTGCGATCTTGGAAGATCCCGTGGTGGATCTTCCCCAGCTAGACGACGCAGCGGTCAGCCAGACTGTGTTAGACGTTCAAAGCGCATACATGCAGTGACATGCAGCAAGTTTCCAGACATTTCCTGTGGCCGTATGCGCTGCAACGCGAAGTAGACGAAATCATGAGATCCTGGTCTCGGCTGCAGCGGTTGCGGCACGTTGTAGTCGTTGTCCGGCCTGGAAACCATGAAGCGAAGAGAGGTCGTCAAGGCCGCAACACATGCTTCAGTTATCTTGACCTGCGCATTCTGCTTCCCGGGCTAAGCTTGGGCTCTGCACTTGAGGCCCGCCATGGTGATAGCAACTTCCTGGAGAAGGAGGTGTAGGGTTGTTAAATATTCGGCTACATCAGAAAGCCCTTCGCGAACCACCTAGAGCCATCGTAAAACTCAACGGCGCGAGTGACTACACAACAGGGGTTAAGGGCTCAGTGATGGTCAGTGCTTAAGGTTTCGTTAGGAAGCTTCATGATTTTCCATCAGAGCCCCTTCAGAGCCCTCCTGCCTTTGCCGTCTCTCGTTTCTCCTCGTTTCATGTTATGCCTCAATTGTTGCACGATCACATACGGTCACGATTGTGTTTTCTGATTTCGCCCACAGGTTCTGTCTTACAAAGAGAGTGTTTGCTTTCTGAATAGGTGGTTGAAAAGACTCCCATGCTGTCAGGACAAGCAGAATGGGGAGAAGGCGCTGAAGGCCCTCCGGCCTGTTGCCGCCGAGGCCGATCCCTTCATAAGCATCCAGGCTATGGAGACAATGCTTGGCCACCAACGCATGGAGATGCACCGACTGATCCACGGCTATCATGAGACCGCCATGCGCTTCTTGATCCGGAAAGAGGAGGATTGGAGGCGATCGGAACTGGAGGTGAAGGACTTGAAGTCTCAGAACGAAGCCTACAAGAAAGTTGGTGGTGGCTGGGATTCGCCTGTCGGAAGCAAGGATATTGGTAGTGCAGACAGTAAGTCCACCTTCGTGCTGAATGTTCAGCTCGAGAAGACGCGTGAGCAGCTGCTGGAGTGCGAGAAGCAGCACCGCTTCGCTCAAGCCGAAAACTTCGAGCTCCGGGAGCAACTTGCGGCCATGCAGGCTGTTGGCGCCGGCTACGGAGGTTTGCTGGGCAGTCCAAGTGCCAGTGCTCCGATGTGGTCTGATATGACATGGTCAGTTCCCAATGCTGAGTTTTCGCCCCCGATGCATGAGACGACAGCAGATGGTCTGCCTGTCAAAGGCACGGTGACCTCTTTCTTGGAGAAGTTGAGCACGACACAGTCCAACCCACTTGATCGCTTGGAAAGAGCACAGTCGAAGCTGGACGCCTGGGCCTCGCAGCACCATCCCCGCCCGGACCCTGCACTGGCTGGCCTGGTGAATTCTGTAGACTACAGCACCATGGAACTACCGGGCATGATGGATGATCAGCCGGAGATCCAGATCGACAAGGCGCCTACCAATACCAACGATCCAGAGGACGACGATGACCTTACTGTTGGGTATATCCGTTCAGGCAAGAAAAAGAAGAAGAAAGACAACAAACGCAGAAGTCTCATGATGAAGGACAGAGTTCAGGATCTTTTCGATAAGCCCTTAAACGTCAAGGATAAGTACAAAACTTCAGGGCTCACGCAAAGAATTGTTCGCAGCCCCATGTTCGAGAACACCTGCATGGGCGTCATTTTTCTGAATGCCATCTGGATCGGCATCGAGATGAGTTTCAATCCAGCAGAAGTGCTGGCATACGCTGACCCTCCTTTCATCATCGTGGAAAACCTGTTCTGCGTCTTCTTCTTTGCCGAGATTGTTCTGCGGCTATGCGCATTTTCCAGGATGTGCAACGCCTTCAGGGACAAGTGGTTTGTGCTTTTTGGTACTGCATTACCTTCGTGTTGTAGTCTTCTCGTCGTAATTGATGTTCATCATAAACAGGGCTTTCTCATCAGCCCTGATGTCTCAGCTATTGAAGCTGTCAGCTGCTGTAGGTTTGACCTCACCCTGGTGATTCTGATGGCAAGGGCCCGAGTCTGTGCAGTCATTTGCAAAAAGAGTCTGAGAGCCGGTCTTTTGCAAGTTCCCCTGGTGCGTTGTTTGTGGTTCTGCACGGAACATGCTGAGTTTTTTAGGTGATCGAGACCTGGTTAATGTTCTTCATCATGACCGTATCGACGGACACCTCCCAGACACAGGAGCAGGCCAGAGCTTCAATCGTCATGGCATAGTGGGGCATAGCGGATGCTTCCGTCAGCTTCATAAGTTCATAAATGAGAGCCAAGCAAAAGACCACCTGCAAGAAACAGTGCGAACGGTCAAGAGTTGCCTTCCGTAAGTTCTCCACCTGTGTTCAACCGAGAGAATGCCCTAAGCATCCGGATCACCGCCACTTCGAACTTGGAAGTCAAGAAAGGAAATGCTCACGAACGCTAGTAGCTAGTACTAGCCAATCTGCAGATTGCGCCTTTGTTGTTGTTCCTCTTTCTTCTGCACAGAACTTTCTTGTGATTTTGTTGCATTTTCTATACATCTTCGGCCTGCTGCGGGCTCTATTTGCCTCTATAAGTCTTTCGCTTTGTCTCTCTCAAGAAGGAGTCCTGTGTGAGATCGGAAGGGGACCACAGTTCATCCACAAGCCTGCAAGCCAGTGGCCTGACGAGATGGGCATGAGATGGGCATGCAAGAGCAGCCACCCAAGTTGGAAAGGTTCAGGCTTGGGTCATCAGGTTCCAGTGCATAAATGTGCATGGCTGTATACGTCGTTTCTCACCATCTCGCATCAGCTTTATGAGACTTCGGGGTCGGTGGTTGGATGGTTTGTCGATGAACACCAGTGTTTCGGATGATCTTGCGGTGCAGTCCTTACCATCCCTGCTTCATCGAGAGGTCTTCAAGTGTTAAGATTCCATACAATCGAGTTTGAGGAGGACACCCTACAAAAGCAGGACCCCAGGCACGAAACATCTCTTAGCACAAGTCCTGTGTCCTGTGTCCTGTGAGGCGTTTGACTCGTCCGTCCTCCGTCTGTTGAAGCTCTCGCGACTGACTCGTGTGGCACGGATCGCGCGGCTTTTGCGCCAGGCGTGGCGGGTTGTCACGTTGATGGTGTGCTGGTTGCAGAAGCACTGGGTGAAATAAAGATGTTTGGAGGCCGTTTGCTCTTGTTTGCCGCAAATGTGCCAGGTGCCGGAGGCGCGCCGTCCCAGTACAGTCGGGATCTTGAGTTCAAAAGTGTTTTGTCAGGAGGGATGTGTTCTTGTGCTGTGTCAAGGGTGGTGAATTGAAGAGTCCATTTTGTGTGGCTCGTTGAGCGTGAGCAGGTGATGATACTGTTGAAGGGCATCGGGGTCGCCTCCCGCTCTGTGTCAGAGGCTCTGCTTGCCAAGGTTTGTGGACACTGCGAGAGAGCTTCGTGCCGGGTCCTGTCATGAAAGCCGAGGTTCTTCACTTGCCTCATCTTATTGTGCGGGGCCTTGCGTTTGTGTGATTTGTAGCGGCCAATAGAAAAGCAGCTCCCTCCAATTAGGAAAGGAGCTTCTTTCTTTCCCTTTCTTTTCTTCAGAGAGGTCGGTGATCTACATCTTCGCGATCGCTTTGACGCAGCTCTCGGAAGACACGGCCCTGGGCAACGCCTACTTCCCCACGCTGGTCGACGGAATGCCCCTTCGGATACTCTGAGATACTCTGAGATGCTGCTCAAGTGCTGCTTGTGCTGCTTGTGCTGCTTGTGCTGCTTGTGCTGCTTGTGCTGCTTGACAAGCCCATCTTGATGCCCATCTCGTGCATTTTTGCGTGCAACACCTTGCTGGCTTCTGAGGTTCTCGCTGCTGTTCCACGCTTGTTTCTTTCAGGGTCTTCCCGACTTTGCTCGCAGTTGCTTCCAGGCGCAGCTTGCAGTACGGTGCTGCATAGTGAAAGGCAATTGATGAAGTCCTGCGGTGAGAAGATTTTTTGAGTGGTAGTTCTCAGGAGAACTTTCTTTACGGTCCAGTCCTCATCTTCATACTTTTTGCAGGACTTTGCATGTCCAATCGGCAGCAATTGCCTAGCAGCCTAGCACTGCTTTCTGCTGTAAGGCCTGTCGCTTTTAGTCTTCGTGGTGCTTGCGCCTTTAACTGCCCTCGCCTTACGCAGAAGGGGCGTGACAAAAGCTGGTGTCTGCTGCGCCAAAGCCGAGGTCATGAACCTTATTGTCGGGGTGCTCGTCGAAGTGGTCGGTGTTGTGGCCGCGGCTGAGCAGGAGGCTGCAACAAGAAATGCCATCTTCGAGGCTTTGCAGGAGGCGAGGGATCCCCGAAGTGTTCTGACATGGCCACCATGCCCATCATGGCCTGCCGTGCAGTGTGTGTGCTTGCTGAGTGCTTCCGCTGATTTGTGTTCTGGCACACAGCAGCAGAATTGCGGCGCTTTAGCAGGGAGCAGAATCCTTGGTCTTTATGGCGGTTGCCATTTTGAAGGTCTTTGGGTCTGTTTGTTGTCCAAGGGGGTGGCTCGGACCAGCTCCCCGGGCACCCTTCTTCAGCTAGTGTGCTACCGGCAAGGGGTAGATGCAGACAGGAACAGCAAACAACACACAGAGGACGTACTAACTGCAAAAACCAAATTTCGGCAATTTCCAAAACAAGCAATCACTGTCTTTGGGCGCTGCAAACCCTGGGTTCAGCTGCAGGTCGAAGGCCCTGTATTGAAGAGATACGAAAGGCCACGTATCACTACTGTATCCTTGTGAGCTACTGTGAGCTCACCAGGCACTGGAAAGACTCGGCTCGAGGAAGAAGGACGACGCCATATCTCGGAGCGAATTCGCAGGCTTGGTGAACCGCCCTGACCTGGTAAGCATCTTCCTGGAATCGGGCATTGATGTTGTGGCAATTCTTCGCGATCCCGCTGCTCTCATGGCATTTCGTTATTCGTTGCGTTGCATCGCATTGCATTCTCAGCCCTTCAAGTTTCGATTTTTCTCATTCTACACGATTTGCTGGGACTTGGCCTAAGGACATGGTTTTTGCAGGAGAAGCCGAGATGAGCATAACAGAGTTCCTTGAGGAGACCATCGCTCTCCGAGGCTCCAACACAGCCACGGTCAGGGATCTTGGGCAGCTAAAGCTGCAGAAGCTTGGAAGCCACTCAGTGCCAGCTTGGGCTCTGTACGTCACAACCTTAAACGCTGAAACTTGCTCCGCCTTGCTCCGCCTTGCTCCGCCTTGCTCCGCCTTGCTCCGCGTGGCTCGTCTGGGTAGGGTGTTTCGATTGAAGTACTATGGTCCCCAGTTCATCTCGGCTCCCACCCGCTCCAAGTGATGTGATGTGAGGTCTAACGATTGCATCGTCCAGTATAGTGCGCTTAAGTGATGTTACTTCTTGACACCGGCCGGAGAGGCTTAGGTTGCCGTACCGACTATGCACACGTTGTCTCCCATCCGACCAGTGGGGTTGCTCAGGACGACAGGCAGTACGGCTCTCAGGCAGTAGGACATTCAGGACGAAAGGCTGGCAACCATGCCGAAGGTGACCTGAAGAAGCAAACAACTAAGTCTCAGCAATGAACCGCCAGCAATTGTGCCGGAGTGCCAACCAATCAGCCCTGCGTTGATATATATACAAAGTTATATACAAAGTTGTATTTCCCCACCCGGCAAGTTCGGTTCATGTGACGAGACGTTTCTCGCCTTGTGTCACAGCGACTCCGCCCTCTGCTGTGCCTCTGCCATTCTCAGGATTCTTCGAGAGATGCGAGGTCGCGGTCGGGCACCCATGCCCATGCGAAGATAGTCATCTTTACACATCTCTCGCCACTCTTTCACTGAGTGAATGCCAACGTGTCCTGAGCAGGACACTGTAAAGCCGCCAGTGTGCAGCTGACTTCTAATTTGATTGTGTTCATGCGCAGTCTTCGAGCAAGTTTGTCACATGCCGGTGGAGACTCCAGGAAGGCAAGGTGCGGGTCCAGAGATGCATGCGAAGCATGCCAGTTGGACTGGACCTTGCACAGCTCTTTCTTACAAGGATGCGGACCTCATCGATTTGAGAGATTCACACGATGAAAGCGACGAGACCCTCCTAAGGAGGCACTCTCTCCGATATACTGCGTCGAATCACACGCGCGAGAGTATGACATTCTGTTTGGTATCAGAGCGAAGCACACCTCGCTGGCTCTTTAGGTGAACGACTCTCGATCTCGCGTGCGGAAAAGAGAGGGCGGCACCCGGTCCGGAGCCACTTCGGTCCATCTTGCCTGCAATGCCTTGAGTTTCCCGGATGGTCGTGGCCAGGACGATGCCAGCTACATGGACTGCTTGCGCCGCTGGGTGCCTCAACTTGGCTCAACATGACAGATGTGAACGTTGTTCCAACTGCTGGTCCATGTGCTCTCTTCAGAGTAAGCCACTCGCTCACTTGCTCGCTCACTTGCTCGCTCACTTGCTCACGCACTCACGTGATCCACGAAGATTTCGAGCCAGCTCTGAAGCCTGAGCAATGTAGACAAAAGATGGGACGACAGGACAAGAGTTGTGAGAAAAGTGAGAAAGACTGGTTGGTGCCCTTAAAATTGCCTGAAGGCAGATGAGAGGCAGCGGCAGCTGGCATTCTCGCAGGGCTACGGTCATCTGCTAGCAGCGCAGCACAAAGTGCAGAGGTGGGGGCGATCATTTGCAGCTCACACTTGAGTTCACTTGCGGGGCACAGATGGCACAGGCTTGGCTGAACTGGCTAAACATCAAGAAGAGGTGTTGCAACGACAACAGAGACGAAGCAAAGGAGAAACACAGATGTAGCCCTTGTATGTGCGAAACGTATACACTCCGGGGCGAATCCGGGTTGTTGAATCAGGCAGATGTCACTCTTTGCCCCGAAAGCTTTGAAGGTTGCACCTGTCCCTTCGGAGCTCCGAGCCCATAAGGCCGGGTGGAGTTTGAGGGTTCGTTTCACTTTGTTTCCCTTGAGATCATCGTCTCGGCGCCAGACGTGCGCACTTCCACAGACGTTCCCGTTTTGAGTTTTATCTTAAAGTGCAGGAACGTGACGCTCCTGGTTTCGGCTCTCCAGCATCGGCTGGGCTGGCTGTTGGATGCGAGTGCCAGGCTTTTTGAGAAGAGAAAGTTTGCGATTTCGAACTATGGGAGACTGCACTGGATTGCACTCTGTCGCTCTCCCAAGATGTGCGAAGGTATGGTGCACGGCTTAAAGACTACGTGGATGAACTGCATCCTCGACTCAGCACTTTGACCCCATTTAGTGTTGAGGCAAGATGAGCCAACAGAGGTAGCTTTGACAACTTTGATTTGTGCAAGGCGAGAGATGCAAGAACTCCACTCTTCGAACGCATCTCTTCTTGAGCCGAGAGTTTCGAGAGAATTGTGGTGTCCAACAGTTTCTAGCCATTCCAGCCGCCGATCTCGCAGCCTTTTGACGTCAGAGCTGATGTGTCATTGGCTGCTGTTGGTTTCCATGCTCTTGGTACTGTAGTTGACGGAGTGAATCATGTGAAGCGCACAGCCTCCCAGAAAGATACAGAAGGTCCACTGAGTCTGTCTGATAACCGAGGGATGACCTGAGCACGGAGGTGCTGACCGAAGCAAGCTCCCGGAGGTACCTCTGCAGTGCCGTTGTATCTCTTTGTCATTTGTTGCTTGGCAATGTGTTGTTCAATGTTGTTCATGGTCATGCACGTCGTTTCAGACAGGCGAGCAGCGACCTTGAACAGCCTGAGATTGGCTCCTTGCTTGCATTTGTTTTTATGATCTTGAATTCCCTGGAAGTAGCAAAGCTGCAAGGACATCGGCCACACCATCGCCGATCACGAGCCTGGCGGAGTGGCTGGGTTGAATCGTTTCATCACTGATGCGGATAGGCAGCATTTGTTACGAACGTCCTTTGCAAGTCCGCCTCGGCCGTTGACTTGAAAGGTGCCATGCATTCGGTTAAAAATAGCCGACAACAGGGCCGCAAAACTGCCAATCGAATCTGATTTAGCTGACTTCGCAACGCAATGCGCCAAGAGCAAATAGGGCATCCAAACTCCAGGGCACCTAAGCGACCCCATTTGCTGAAAACCTTCTACCAGCCAATTTTCATTTCGTCAAACTCGCTTGCATTTCAAGGCAAGCAAGCCGGCAAGCCAGCCGGATCTGGGAGGGCAAACGTTCACCACCACAACCACTTGAAAATTTCCTCTGACTAGCTTCAGTTCCCTGGCTATGCAGGTAAGACTTGTCTCGCTTGCATCTCAAGGTAAACCGTCCGGGTCTGGTGGAGCAAACGCCAACTACCACATCTGCCACTTGACACTTTCTGTTGACCAGCTTCACGTACCTGGCTATGCGGGCCAGTCATGTTTCGCTTGCATTCGCAGGTAAGCCAGCCAGGCGTGGTGGGACAAGCGCTCGCCAGAACCGCAACTTGATTGTCTCTTCTGGCAAGCTTCAGTTCCTCGGCCATGCAGCTAAGTCACCTTGATTGCATCTCCAGGTAAGCCAGCCGGATTTGGTGGGGCAAGCGTTCGCCAGCACAACCGCCACTCGACTAGTTTTAATGGAGACTTCAGTTTCGTGGCTATGCAGGTCAGACATGTCTCGCCTGAATTTTGAGGTAAGCCAGCCGGCCCTGGTACCAGCTTTTACCGACACAACCGCCACTTGACGATTTTTGCAGATATGCTTCAGTTCCACGGCTTTGCAGGTCAGACATTCACGCCTGCATATTTAGAGGTAAGCCAACCGGATTTGGTGGGGCAAGCGTTCACCAGCACAACCGCCACTCGACTGTTGCTGAAGGCTTCAGTTCCGTGGCTACGCAGGTCAGACATGTCTCGCGTGCATTTCGAGGTAAGCCAGCCGGCCCTGGTACCAGCTTTCACCGACACAACCGCCACTCGACTATTTTTGCTGATAAGCTTCAGTTCCACGGATTTGCAGGTCAGACATTCTCACCTGCATTTCGAGGTAAGCCAACCGGCACTGGTACCAGCTTTCACCGACACAACCGCCACTTGACTATTTTTGCAGATAAGCTTCAGTTCCACGGCTTTGCAGGTCAGACATTCACGCCTGCATATTTAGAGGTAAGCCAACCGGATTTGGTGGGGCAAGCGTTCGCCAGCACAACTGCCACTCGACTATTGTTGCTGAAGGCTTCAGTTCCGTGGCTACGCAGGTCAGACATGTCTCGCGTGCATTTCGAGGTAAGCCAGCCGGCGCAGTTGCGGCCAGCGTTCACCGACACAACTGCCACTCGACTATTTTTGCTGATAAGCTTCAGTTCCACGGCTTTGCAGGTCATACATTCTCGCCTGCATTCAGAGGTAAGCCAACCGGATTTGGTGGGGCAAGCGTTCGCCAGCACAACTGCCACTCGACTATTTTTGCTGATGAGCTTCGGTTTCATGGCTACGCACGCCAGACGTATCTCATCTGTATGTAAGGTGAGCCAGCCTGTACTGGCTGGGCAAGCGTTCACCAGCACGACCGCCACTCGACGATTTTGGCTGAAAAGCTTCAGTTCCGTGGTAGCGCATCAGCCATATCTCGCCTACATTTAAAGGTAAGCCAGCCAGATTTGGTGGGGCAAGCGTTCGCCAGCACAACCGCCACCCGATTATTTTTGCTGAAGGCTTCAGTTCCGTGGCTGCAGGTCAGACATGTCTCGCCTGCATCTAAGGTAAGCCAGCCGGATTTGGTGGGGCAAGCTGTCACCAGCACCACCGCCACTCGATTGTTATTGCTGCGAAGCTTCAGTTCAGTGGCCGTGCACGTCCGACGTTTCTCGCCTGCGTTTGAAGGTAAGCCAGCCGGTACTGGTGGGGCAGGCCTTCACAAGCACAACCGCCGCTCTACTTTCTTTGCTGATAAGCTTCAGTTATTTGCAGTGCTGGTCAGACATCCCTCGCCTACATTTGAAGGGAAGCCAGCCGGATTTGATTCATGGGGCAAGCGTTCGCGAGCACAACAGCCACTAGACCATTTTGCTGATAAGCTTCAGTTCCACAGCAATGCAGGTCAGACATGTCTCGCGTGCATTTGAAGGTAAGCCAGCCGGATTCGGTGGGGCAAGCGTTCACCAGCACAATCGGCCCTCATTCCCTGGCCATGCTAGTAAGACACTTCTCCCTTGCATTCCAAGGAAAGCCGTCCGACGGATCTGGTGATGCAGGTGCCCGCAACAACAACCGCCGCTTGTCCGGCAAGCTTCAGCTTTTGTGGGTATGCAGCCCGGAGCCAGTTGGTGGGCAAGTGTTCACCACTACAGCCGCCGCCAGACCATGTCAGTGTCTGTCCTGTGGGCGAAGCTCACTCCGATACACTTACCCACTTGAATTGCGTGGTGAGTTGGCTCTGCTGGGGCAAGGGGTCACCACTACAACCGCCCTCCGACTAACTAGTGTCCGCTGGCAAGCTAAGTGGCAAAAGCACCAGTTCGTCATGACTTTCGACTGTGGACTCACTTTCATTTGACAGCCGGCAACAGTGTTCACGTGCAGATCATGTGATCAACTCACGGAAGTTGTTAGCCCTGGCATGGTGGGACACCCACCAACGTATTCGTCGAATTCGTCGTATTCGCTGCTTCAATCCAGCTCAGCTGCGTCACGTCACATGTAGCAGACATGCCCCAAAACCCCGGCAAAGCAGAACTTGATGGATGTGCCAAAGACCACATTTGACCTGGTTCTCTTGCAACCCCAGGCCTTCGCATTGGCAGTCACAACGCCAGCAGCTGCTCGGATGCGCTTCCCTGGCTGAAGTCGGGAATTATATGGAATTATGCTGCCTTGACTCACCCTACATGCTTGCACTGCTGCACTTGCAGCTGTGGGCTGTACCACCTGTATGTACCTACTGGTATCATATCATGTCAGGTGGTTCATTTCCAGCCAAATCTGTTGGTTGGGGCAATGCCCACTGATCAGGCCAAAGTGTTCGTTCCCAATCTGCATTTCCCTGCCAACCGCACCTCGCATAAACATGCAGAGATCGGCTTGTTAAGCACTCCTTGTGCCTCTTGGTAGCTGCAGTATGCAGGTCAATCAGACAGTGAACGAGACAGTCTCTTGCTCGATCAATGACACCGCGTGCTTTGCCACCGGGCTCGATGGATATTTGGTATGGGCATGTCTTGCTGTAAACTGTAGCGATGCGGTTTAAGAAGCTGAGAAGATTGTTTGCAAAGAGGTTCTACTTCCACTTAAGCTAAGCCAGTTTCTTTCACATCAGAGGCTCCTCAGAATTGGGCAACACGAGATTAGTGTTCACTCACAGGAGCTGTACATCATTGTACATCTAGTGCTCATCATTGTTCATCCGCGTTGATTTCCGCGGATTTGAATCAATGCTGAGGACACCGCAATGCTCATCAATGCCGCGAGCTGATCGTGATCAGCGTGCGCGTTGGATCGGCAGTCTGATGGCGAGAGCTCGGTTGCATTTCACACTCAGGTTGAGCCGACAGACACGAAGGAGCTATTCCTGAACGTGCTTTGGCCTGCTTGGCTTGGTCGGGTTTGTGACTTGTGTGATGGCTGACGCTGGACTCGATGATGCCTGGCCATCATGTTGCAAGGGATCTGGGGCATCGGTCTTGCCTGATCACCAGAAGGAGAGCTACTTGCACGTGGCTTGCCTGCGAGTGAAGGCTTTCAGTCACACTTGGACAGACGCGACAGAGCGTATCTCTTGCTGAGGGGAAGAAGGATCTTCAGCAATGCCGAGAGCTTGCCCAAAATTTTCCGTCGACTTTCCCAAGTGGGACGGCAGCATCCCGGAAGGCATCGAGATAATCCGACGTGCTGCAGCTGTGGCGACATGGTTGCTCTCATGCGGAGTGTCAGGTGTCAAGCTGGACGCTCAGGTACGAAAGGTGTCAAACAACCCGCTCAAGATCACGCTCCCTTGCGTCTTTAACCCGGAGTCCACTCTACTGTGCGACCGGTGGCTCCTGGACGACTACGACAAGGCGATGTTTGTTCTCGTCGTGCAGTTTGGCAGTACGGCGGCATATGAACTGTCCAGAGTTCGTTGTCTGAGGTGAAGCTGCAGACAGCTTGGATTGCTGCAATGGCCCTGGCTTTGGCCGCCTTCGCTGGATCAACTCTGCTTGGCCGTCAAGTCAGAAAAGTCTTTGGCAGAGAATCGCCGGTGCCTTGCCTTTTAATTCTGCCCTGCATCGCTGTGCAATTGAAGGCATAACGCGGCCTAAGGAGGCTTCCGAGCTCTCCAAGGATGACATAAGCAGATTTGAGATGGAGGCGCTGGTTCACAATATCTGTGGCGATCGGGCTGCTCACCTGGCCAAAGTCTTTGTCATGGTGTTGAATGTCTTCACCGCAACTCGGCCAGGACACAGCGCAATAGCAAAGCCGATGCCAGCAATCCTCCGCACCAAAACCAAAGATATCCGTTCGCAGGTCGTGCTTCCCATATCCAACGTGGCCATTTTTGCGCTTGCCACTGAGGACAGCTTCACATTGCATACTGAACAGCTGTTTTTGTTTGCTTGCACCCAAAGTTGCTTCACCTTGGACTTGCCCAGAAGACGTACTTCCCATCACACGACGGGGTCGGATTCTCTGATTGGTGTGCCGAGCCTGCAGCTGTGTCAGCGGGAGCTGTCGCAGTTCCATGGGCCTAGCGTCTGGCGAGCTTTTCCCTTGTGCCGGTGGGCTGCATCGAAGGTGCGAATTGGCATGATACTTGGTTGATCGGATCGATCTGCTTGTTGCTTCTACTCCAGGCACACGGAGCACGGGAAGAGAGACACTGCAGCCAGCGCACATATTCAGCCGATTCTAAGCGTCTGTAGCCCCGACGAAGTCAAATCATGTTTGCGATGGTCCATGTGGGCCCTTGGCATCCCTTCTGGTGTCCTTCGGTCAGGTGGCAAGGGCCGCCGCATCCAGCAAGAGCCCGAGATTCTCGGGAAGCGGCCACTTCGCTTGGTTGGTGTACCTCTTGACGGACGTCAGCTCCGTAGCTGACACCGCCTCTAAGCTGAAATCTGAAGAGCTGAATTCGTACACTTCTATTGAGCTGCGATGTTACTGTCATGCTATATCGGGAGCAGTTTTCAAATTCTGCAATCGGAGGTAGCCGTTGGGCTCTCCTGCTGTTCCTTCTTGTATTGTAGAGCGGTGCACTGGAACTGGATGATCTTTACCTTCGTGCGCGTGATCGAGTCCCTGGGTCACTGGGGCATAGGAGTCAACTTCCATGGCTTCTCACAGGCTGGAAATGTCTAACACTGAGTCGGTGAAACATCGCACACTTCGGAGAACAGCAATTGCAGCTTCGTCACAAGGCTGGTTTTGAGAATGGGCCTGAGCTGAGGGCAGAGAGGATCGCCGTATGGTGATTGCAATGAGCAGCTTTGGGCTGGTGATGTGGGTGTTGATCGGAACCTGGGACTCCAATTATACTTGAGAAATGTTCCATGCTGCTGCATGGAACATACTGCCAGGCTGATGCGGTGTGCTTCTCATGCTTCTCATACAATGCACAGTGGCAACCTGGCAAGGCAGCCTCTACTATGCGGTGAACATGAGAAATGCAGCGTCCCGGTGCCTTGCCCAATCTTGCCCACATCTTGCCACATCTTGCCAGCAGTTTGTGGCCAGTTTGTGGCCAGCTTTTGGCCTGTTCGGAGTGCTACCAAGCTTCAAAAGGTGGGAAACGGCTGTGACCGTGGAGAATGCGGCCCGGAAGCCTCGTGCCGCGGTGTGCAAAGTTTACCAGCTTGCTGTGTAGCTGCCGGAGTCGACTTAGAACCGTTTTTGAGCGACATTTGCAAAGTTTGGAATTCTCTTGAACTCGAGGAGTCGAACTCGAACTTTGGCAACGTTTCGAGTCCATTCCATCTTCGATGTTTTTTGCGCTGTTGAACCTCTACAAGAAGAATCCAATGGCTCTTGTACCTGGCCTCAACATCCGCTGTGTTCCAAAGCGTATCTCAATCACAAGCTGTCACTAGTCATCGCCAGTCTACGAGCTGCAGGCTTTTGACAACTGGCACGAGCAAATGTTGGTGGTCTTTGTGAATGTTTGGTGTGCTGCGATCTCAGCATCGTGAAGCTGACGCTTGGGGATCAGCACGTAGGGTCGGCGGTTGGCGCAGGTTCCGATCTTCGCACTTGTGGCAGGCATGCCGCCCAGCGGCAAATTTGCTACGGATGTCAGACTGGTTTTGCCATCACCCGCAGTCTGACAAAGACATGGGCACTCCATAGAGGGTTTTTGAAACACTGCAGTGACAAGGATCGGCAGCGCGGTCTCGAATGCCGTCTGCGCCAAGGACGGGTATCTACAACAAGCTTGAGCGACATCAGTAGACTGGAGTAGACGGTTTTTGGAAGATCAGAACCTTTGAGTTGTTGAGCGACTTGTGAGGACCCAAATGACAGGAAGCAGGACCAAGAGGCGCAGTCCGGACTTGGCGCTCATGAGGATGAATATGAGGAAGAAGAAGAGGAGGAGGAGGAGCCGCTCGACAAATCTTCTGCGCTTGGTCAAAGGCTTGCCTCTGCCTACCCTTCCTACCCGGTCTTACCTGGCTCCACTCGGGCTTACTCGGTCCTCCCTTAATGAAATGACCTTTCCTTTCTTCTGGGTTCTGGGTTCTGGTGGTGTGCTTAGGCAAGTCAGATAGTCCGGAGAGTGTGGGATGTGTGGCCCTAGGCTTCGGTAGGTTGATTTTTCCGTTCTACATTAAATGTCGTTTAGCACGTTTGCGTGCATTGGGACATTGCAGTGAAGGCGGGTGCTGAAGCGTTTGCCTTCTCACGCTCTTTCAAACCGCGTTCGTGGCGGTCCATCTCCCCGTTAACTACGCCATGTCGTCTTCCCAGACGGCAGCTGCAGCTGCTGAGCAGGGCGGAGGCGGAGCCTCGTGCCGCGCGAATGGACCGGAGGCGGATACTGCATCGCTGAATCCGCAATGCGGCTCCTACCAGACCCCACCACCGGCCGAGGGCGACTCGCCCCAAAACGAGCATCCGCGCCACCACTCCCAGGTGAAACGAGAGCGCTACAGACTCCTGGGCGAGGCAACAGCTCGAGGCGACAGGGTGTTTTCTGGCTTTCCTTTACGCGGGCGGAGATTGAGGTTCCGTCGCTGTGCAGGTCTAGTCTTCTGGGCACGCAATGTTCTTAGCGCTAACTGGCAGCTGGTGGTCAACACGAAGACCCTTGCTGAGCACATATCTGCCACATGCCAGTAGAGAAGCCACAGCTGTCCGGCGTACCTGCCAATCTCGATGCAGCATAGTGTCATTGCTGACCTCGGCTTCGCGTCGCATACTGCACGGGTCTCCTCGTCCAGCGACAAACATAGGCACCTAGCGTCGGCTGAGAGTTCGCCCCACTGAAGGCAAAGCCCTTCGAAGGCCAGGCGGCTCCACGCATTCGAGACTGCGTATGTGGCAAACACGGCCGCCATCCAGGAGGCGCAGGATGTGTACATGGGCGCCGACATCGGCGGCCAACGCGCACGTCCACGGGCTGGCCAGGGCGAAGGCGTCCCCATCTCAGGGGGCCATGGCGAGGTCAGGGCTGTCCACAGGCCCTGCTTGCCAAATCGGTGCTTCTACGCACAGGAGGTCCCGGCGGAACGCGCACAATGATAGCCAGCGCCAGAAAGTTCATGTACATTATGTTTGGACACACCAAGCCCACGCCCGGCGTTTTAATAAAATGCTGGTACAAAACACACGTAGAAGTCGCCCCTGGAGATCTCGGCTGAGATGTTGGCCGCGGACGCCAGTCGTGGGAAGTGCGGCAGCCAGGCTCTATCCGCGGCCACGCCCAACAAGGCGGATACGCGCCGCCGCCATTGCCACAGCCCTTTCGCCCGCTGCGGCATTGCAAAGCAGATTGATGTCTTTGCACGTCGTGGTGGTTCAGTTGTGGATGTTTGTTCGTTTTGCTCTGGGCACGGCTAGCACCAGTATCCTTAAGCCTTTTTCCAGCTCGGCAAATGTCTCCAGCGGTACGCCACGAATTCATCACTCACTCACTCACTCAAGGAGTAGCACTTCTTCTGCCCGCCATCAAGGCAAGAAGAGGATCCGCTAGTGGAAGGCTTTGACGATGAAAAGGCAACGAAGACTTCTGTCCTGGAGCAATGGAAGTACATCATCCACTCGTGGCGAGAGTTTCTCCTGAACCTCACCTGGGAAGACCACCTTCACCCAGCTCCTCGGCAGATCTCGGAGATCTTGGAAAAGTATTTTGAACCAGGTGGTACCAACCGAAGGTTACCACAACCAATGTGCTACATTCATCTACATTCCACAGCCCGCTTGAACATAAGAGCGGCAGCAATGAGCAGCGCATCGAATTGCTGGTCGTGTTCAGTTTGCATTGGTGCAGGCTGTGCTGGCAATTCTGGGATTTGGGTCGCTGTTTTTCTATGGCATAACTACCTCTTGCCAAGATGCAGCATGCACGAGCCTGGTTCTCCAATTCAGAAAGATTTCTCTGGCCGAAGTGGCACCGAACGTCACGAAGCAACATCAGCAAGCCATGTAGGGATTTGCACTAGTCGGTGGGCTGAGTGTCGGAGTTTTGCCAGTGGCAGAGGTGGTTCTTCGTGCGCTTGAGCCGATTCCCTTCTTGGGCCCACCCAGTGGCCGATGGAGCAGTTGGTGCCGCCTTTCTGGCTGATTGGAATCTTGGATCATCTTTGGCACTTTAGGGTCCATGATGCTGCGATGACCTAAAGTTCAGGGTCCTCAAAGTCGCAAGAGTCAAGAGTCTGAAGCATTGCTGTTCGTGCAGTAAGCAATGCCAGGAATCCGGGGCTGAAACCTATGTTGTGCTGTTGCCTTGAGTCAGCAAAAGCTTCAAGGATCACGAGCTCTGCTGTGGTTGCTAGGCGTGCGGACAGCGAGGCGTTGCGACCACTATGCTGCTATTCAAAAAGCTTATCTAGCTCTATCGAAAGAGATGTGGCATGTGGGATGTTCATGCCGCTTTAAAAAGCATGTCTCTAAAGCATTTCACAAGGCAATTACTCTGTTGAATCCCAGAGTGACTAGATCGGAGAAGGTTTAACATGGTTTAACCAAAGGTGGGAGAGCACATTCTCGTAAGCCTGAAGCCGTTTGGGACACACTTTGTGCATCTCGTTCTGTAATCACGCCATTGTCTCACGGGTCTCACACAGCCCCCCCGCAACATCTTGTAATCTGAATCTGTTAAAAGGGGCTAGGGACGAGTTGCATGTGGGCAGATTTCCCGAGAAGCTGAGTTGAGCTTGATTGTGACGCAAATGTTGGGCAGGATGCTGCTAGCTCCGCTGATGGTGAGATGCCTGCAGCTGACTCTGGAGATGGAGTCGCTGCAGACCACATCTCTTTTTGGAGCCCAGAGTGATGTTGTTCTCAAGCTTTGTGCTGTGCTGCGTTGATCTTCCTAAGCATCTTCACTCAGAAGGCTCATGCAGAGGCCCCTGTCAGGAGACACATTGGCTATTTCATTGCATCTGTGCCCGGCATTGTCCACCTGCTGCTGCTAGTGTCTCGGCTGAGCTGGGCCTGCGCTCGGAACGTCCCAACACATCCAGAAGGGGGACCTCAATATGAAGTTTCAGCATCCAAGAAATGAGAGTAGCGAGGACCTCCAATGTCTCGCTTGGTCTGCTAGCCTTGCCAGATGCCTTTATTTGTGGGCCTCAACACGGGTGTACTCGAGCCCTGGTCAAAGGGAGGTTGCGTCAACGGCAGTTAGTCTGTTCGTTCTAGATCTGTCGATGTCGCCAACATCAGCGTCTTGAGCATTTTGGTGCCGGGCATCCCGGGCAAAAGAATCAGGTTGCTAATGGCTTCGAGGAGTCCTCGGAGAACAAGTACATATTTTGCTTCTCAGTAGCATGGGGAGTGCAATTATACTATACCAAGTCTGACCAGCCCAGAAACATTGTGATTGCCCTGCCCCGCCCCCCCCCCCCGCTCCGCCCCCTTTTTGTTTTGTTGTTTCGCTGTGTTTTTTGTGTACTTGTGGCTCTGCCTTTAACTCAGGCCTCTGCAGCCTTTTTCGGATCTACTTGTTGGAAAAATGGTTGGACCATCCTTTTCGGCATGCTCTGGAAGCCATCGAAAAGCATCGGAAGGCTTTGGCAACCACAGGCAGCCGCGTCGGCGCAAGAGAGCGAGAGAGGGAGCGAAGGTATTGTTGTCGTTGCTGCGGACGGTACAAGAAGGCCGTGTCTGTCACAAGAAGGGGATCTCACACCGACCGACCTTAGGATCTCGCGCCCCTTGGGGCGGCTCCCCTTCGACGGGGCCATGCGTTGGAGAGAGAGAGAGAGAGAGAGAGAGAGAGAGAGAGGGGGACGACCTGGCATTGTAAGGAACGGTTTTCACCTGCAATAGGGTTTCTTGCAGTTTCGGAACCCCAAACCCATCCCGATTGAACGCGAACCAAGAGGGACAGTGGAGGGAGGCACTGAACAGTAGCAGCATCAGCCCGAACTCCAACCTCTTTTTTGGCCAGTGAGCCGGGCGTCCTCTCAAAACGGGATGGACAGCCACACCAACGGACCCGAGACAGCACGCGCCCCTGGGGGCGGCCTCCCTTCGGGGGGGTCATGCGTGGGGGAGAGAGAGAGAGCGAGAGAGAGCGAGAGAGAGAGGTTGAGCTCAAGCCGCGAGTGCTCAAGGTGGCGCCCCGTGGCCTGGCCACCTCAACCAAAGAAAAGCCGTGAGAGGCGAGGGAGGGTCGTGAGAGAGAAGGGGGGGGCAGTCCGAGCCTTAACCCCGCCCGGTGCCGCCATACGAGCTGACCTACAAGTCCGCTGAACTACGCGGGTTCATCGCGGGGGTTGTCCTCCTCGATTGCGGTGTCTTCAATCCACGGGGGCAACCGCTGCTGGCCTCCCGCGAGTTCGGGGACCGCAGAGGCGCGCGGGGGACTTAGCGCACAGCTACCTGACGGGCCTCGGCGAGCCTACAGGGGTTGAACGTGGGGGCTGCGTACCCGCACTACCTCTTCCCCGCCAGGGACTTTGTGACCTTAAAGATCGTGACTTGGGCAACGACACCGAGAAGAATATCCATGACTACGTTGGGGGCAGCATCAACAGCTGCGAACGGAGGGGGGGGGCGGGGGAGAAAGCAGCTCGCCCGCCAAACGCAAAGCGGCGGAAGTGGTGGAAGTGGAAGATGCCATCTCGTTGGGGGCCTTGAAAGCAGAGCTGAAAGCCCACCAGGAAGCGATGAAGCAAGACCTCCAGCATGCAATTGGGGGAGTGCAAAAAGACATGTGGCGGAAAGAGTCACCACCGTGGAGTCGGAGGTGACCAAGCAGCTCCAAACCACCCTGGCGCTCCTGAAGCAGCTGACTGACAAGCAAGACAACCAGGGGGCGAAAATAGCAGAGGTCGTGGAAGGGCAGCGATACTTGGAGGACAAGATGGAGGCCAACCAGCGCAGCCTGGAAGAACGCATTGAAAAGCTGGAGACCGCGGGGGTCAACCCGGGGCAATCCATCACCAGCATGGCGACGACCGACGATGGCATTGGGGGGCGCAAGCCGGCGCTCATCATGGGAGGATGGGGGGACAACACGCCCGCCAACGAAGTGATGGAGAAAGCCACCCAGATCCTGCGCCAACTCAAGGTCGACATCGACCACCAAGACACCTTTGTGCCTGGGATTCGGAGGGGGTTTGCCCTCATCCCCCTCAAAGGGGCCAGAGTTGGAGAAGGCAGTGAAGAATACCGCCAGCGCATTCAGAGGGCCATCACAGTCGTCCGCAACGCCAAGATCCAGACGGGGCATGTCAGGGAAGACACGGGGCAACCTCGCTACGCCTACCTCACCATCTCTAAGCTGGGCGCTAGCTCTTGGCATTCAACCTTGGTAACAGGGATTCCCCGCACACACACGCTGCAAAGCAGGGTAAGCCCACGGTGGCTGAGCTCCCAGGCCCTGATATCTTCGATGGGTCTCCCAGGCCCTGATATCTTCGATGGGTCTTCCGGCCACGGACGTTTTGCAACACCTCTCAGCAGGCTGAACAGTCTGAAAGAGTTGGTGAGACCATTTGCCAACAGGCTGACGATCATAGAACTTGGGGTGGCGGACTGGCTCGGTGGGCTCAGCCACGCAATGACATAGCCTGGGCCTTTCGAGACTCAGACCTAGCAGAGTGTGTTGCTGACGCGAAGTACCAGTCGGGTTGGACTGATTCAGGGTCCAAAGGTTGTTTCAGACAGAGCCTGGGACTTTCAGTATCAGGGTCCCTACGAACAGCCGTCTACAGCGCGCTCGTGCAATCCTCCCTCTTCTCACGATTGTCTGAGAGGTGAAGATGTCAAAGGCAGAGCCTGCGTGAACCCTACATGAGTGTACTTACTCTAGATAGAACACGAAATAAGGGCTGCTTGTGCAGCAGCCTAAACAGCGTCACAAAAAAGCCCTGTTGAAGCAATGCTTCGACAAACTGCAGGCACGCTGCGCTGGCCAAGTGCAGTATCCCGCTCTGTGACCTAGCTTTGTTAGACTGGGTCAGTCACAGAGTGCCCAGTCCCCCTACTCAAAAAGCTCAGTGCAAACTGCAAACTGCGAACAGCGAACTGCCAACTTGTGGCACAATTGACCGCGCGCCTAAGCGTTCAAATCTGGTCTGAGCTGGACGCGAGCTCTCGGCACTTCAACCTTGGTAACAGGGATTCCCCACACACACACCCGGCCAAGCAGGGTAAGCCCACGGTGGCTGAGCTCCCATGCAGGCCCTGATATCTTCGATGGGTCTTCCTGCCACGGATGTTTTGCAACACCGTGGTGAGACCCTTTGCCAACGAGGAAGAAGAGTTTTTGGAGGGGGGACTGGCTCAGTGGGCTCAGCGGTGGCAGTCCATTGCTGAGCTTGCTGCCACGACTGTCCTTCTTGCGTGCACCCGCACCCGACACCAGCACCCGGCACACGCGCGCGCAAGTGCACGTGCACGCGCGCGCAAGTGCACGTGCACGCGCACGCGCACGCGCGCGCGCGCACGCGAGAGCACTTGCATAGTCACATACACACACACACACACACACGTACTCACGTCCTTCTTTTCCTCTGCGAGGTGTGCGGTAAGCGAGCGAGACACACGGGGTTATTTGGTTCTCTGTGTATATCACTTTTGTGTGCAGCGAGCGCAGGTGCAGTATCCATTTTCTTTTGGTTCCTTGGTGCCCACCTCCTCTTCTTCTCAGAGCACCCTGCCTAAATCATGTTCCACCCATCTGACGTGCAGAGATTGCCTTGCTCATCGCACATGTGCATAACTGTAGGTTCCGCAATCCGGACCGGGACATGACCAACAATTATGGTTCGCTGATGCGCTCGATTTGGGCTTCTTCCATTTTCTTGAACGGTGAATGGGTTTTCTGAATCTTGCCAGCACCAATGTCGAAATGTGTCGAAGACACAGACCATCAAAGAGGATCAAAGAAGAAGTGGTTGTACTGTGCAGCCGAAGTGTCGGCTGAGGTGACTTCACATGGGCAGGGAAGGCAGTGGGATGTTTTGTGGTCATATTTGGCGTGAGCATCGTCGTTGTTCCGATGATGGCCGCTCCGATTGTCAAGACCAATGCCTAGCTAGCCATGAGACATTTGTGACAAAGCTTCCTCTCATATACCTTTGATACCGTTGCATACCCGACACCAGGGTCAAATCACCCCGCAGACCTCTCAGGTTTTCTCTGGCGAGTTTATGAAGCGTCTCCTGGGCGACTTCTTCGAGAACAATGTACCCCCCTAGCTTTGCTCACACGCAGTTCTTTCACACGCCGTGCACATGTTGTGCTCTCATCTTCCAAAGCGATTTTGGAGGTACACCATCTGAAGGCTGAGGAGCGCGACCTCTGGCAACTCAAGGCGCCTGTCAATACAGCTCGCGCACGGCTTCTCATTCTCCTCCGTCAGATGGAGCCGGCTGAAGATGCTCCAAGCTGGCGCAAAGAAATCTTCAGCCTGCTGTATGCGCATCTGCAGAGGCTGAAGCAAGGCTCCCGGGCTGCAAGGAGGTGGCTGTCTCGTACAATGCATTGCAGTGCCATCTACTGAATCTAATGCCCAGGTTTGCATCAAGAGACCCAGTTTCATCGTTCAAGTTCTGTTCTCGGACTTGTGCTGTCTGCAACATTCCGCAACCACGTTCCAAGCGAGTCAAATCTGCACTCTGCACCTGGCCAAAGGAATTCTCCGACAAAATCTGCCGGCTGCTTTCTCTTTCTGCCGTAAGAGTGTCATGTTCTATGCATTTCTACCTTGTGTGACCAGCCACACACAAGGCCATGGAGATTTCAGCTGTTCAAGCAGGTGTCGCTATCGACATCTTTAATTTTCACTCTTGTGTCTTGCTTGCATGCTGTAGCAGCATCAATCAGCACTGCAGTCTAACACTGTAGCGGGGTACCTCAGGCCCCCAATGCCTTCTCGCTTGGCAAGAGATGTCAACATGGCCACCTTGAGGTGACTTTGATGGAGAACAGCCAGTACATGAACGCCAAAGTGGGATGCACCGAGAAGGAGATCCACCGCAACATCGTCTTCAGGCAGATGTTCGATGGCGTTGAACAATGCCGTTCTTTCCTGACCTGGGCGGCATGGCTTCATGGAAATGAAGTAGCGTGCAAACCTGGCATTCCACAGTAAGTAACCCTCGAGAACAGTAGACGGACCCAGCTGCCACCGGCTGCCACCCACTTTCAGTCCAGTGCCTTTCTTACCCGCGTCGGTGGCTGTGTAGCGACACAAAGCAAGGATAGTTATGCATTTGTGATTTAACGGTGGCCGGCGTCCGTGGCCGCGAAGCGGGCCCTCACAAGACCACCCATGCATTGCCTGTGCCAGTAGGGGGAAGGAAAGAAGGGCCTTGGTTGAGTGGCCAGAAAAATCAGGCTTGGCGACGACCTCGGGGCGAGCCTTCAAGTACACAAACTCTCATGGTAGAACCACCCCGCCTACAGGAATGTCATGTATGTGTTTGGGGGGTTGGGGTGGTGTGGTGGGGGAGGGCGTTTCTCAAATTGGAAATTCGGGAGCCTCCGCTTCAGAGAGCCTCACCCCGATGGCTCCCCCTCGGGCGTTCAAAAGGGACTTTGAATGATCGAGCTGCGCTTGAGAAACCGTGGGATTCTATGGGGATGCGCCCTCCATGCAAAGATTGAACCGCACAGGCCCTCGAGTACCGTTAATCCGAGCGCGCCTCGAGGAGGTCATGCATCGACAGGGCATTCTCCACCTAACATCAAGCACCGCCACCCATGGCCATTGTTTGCAGGTTGTCGTATGACTCAGAACTCAGCACACGTGATGTTCTTTTGACTCAACCGAGGCTGACACCATTGAAGCAAGAATTGATCTGGTGTTTCTACATTTCTTCATTCTGGAGTTCATCCTTCGGTACATAGCCCTAGGCCAGAAAGCTCAGCAGTTTTGTGTTCTTCCCAGTTGGTCTCTGCTTGATGCTCTGTGACATTCTCAGGCTGGCGCCACTTTGTCTCCGAGTTGGGCCTTGCAGAACTCTTCGCAATTGTTGGCTTGAGCTGGTCTCTCACGCGATACCGCGAGGCGCCCTGCCAGGTATCAGGTGGTGTTGAAGGCCTGCATACGTGTTGATTAATAAATTAAGTGCAGCCTGGCGTCAAAGGATGCGCTGCACCACCCGGAGAACTGGCGAGCGAGTGGGACCATGATCGGTGCTGTAGTTCCTCTACGACTCTGCCGGCTTGTCTCTGTTGGGCGTGAAGCCCAGCAAAGCTTGGACAGCTACTGACTGGACAACATGGATAGGCGATCCGAAAGGATGGCACTGTGCAGGTCCTACTTTGGAGTTGTGCGTGCAGTCCGGAAGGCACAGCAAGAAGTGAGATGATGTGAGTGGTCCTTCCGGGCGGTAGTTTTGGAAGTTTGGGCAGGTGCTGTTCATCGCCCGGTGGCCGTTGATCAAGAGCTTTTACTTCCTCCTTGTTGCCAGCTTCTCAAACCTTCTGTCAATGAGTCGGAACATGTAGTAAACATGTACCTCCTTGCCAGGTGTGGTACACTCATGCTATGCTCTTACACTTTGCAGAGTCGGACAGTACTTCCCTGGCCATTGCTGGCGCACAAGTCAGACCGGCAAAGGCCGAACCCGCAAAGATACCCCGAATTATACCGAATTATACCTAGCTCTTGCCGTGAGCTAGAGTAGCAGGGATGCTACAATGGCTACAGGCAAAGGCTTGTACAGCTTCAGTGCAGCATGTCTCCAAGTCAAGCATGTCATGTCATTGGCTTGTTGTTGATGTCGTGCAGGACCCTGACATCCCTGACGGTGAGGCCGAGCGCTTTTGCAAGCTCGTGGTTGCACTAGTTTGCTGGGATGCTTCACGCTCTTGCTCAGGTTCTGTTTCTGAAGCCGATGGAGCAATCGAAAAGGTTCAAAGACTACCTCACGGCCATGCAGCACGCCCTGCGTCATGCAAGATGGATGAACGGGCAGATGAATCAAGAGAGCTGTCGTCCCGTGTACCAGACAAACCGAGATTCGAGCAGAATGCAGATTCGTACTGCTGAAGATCTGGCCCACAGAAGCTTACACGAGCCTGTCCTACAAATCTGCCTGTTGAACGACCCCTACAAAGATTGCCTCGCAAACGCTTTTGTGTTTCTGAGCCCGTTTGACTTGCTCGATGCTTCTGGTAGCAACTGAGCCTTTGCGGCATTTTGGGAGGGGATGGGTCTCGGAAAAGTGGCGGAATTGCATGACTGTCGAGCCCAAACAGAAGATCTGCCGTGGGAGATCCGGAGGCAAGAAGGATGGGGAACGCTGGGGCGCGACGTGGGAAAACCGGAAAGGATTAGCACTGTAAAACAGGATGAACAAAGCAAAAACTATGTTTCCCATGGTTCCTCTGGGCTCTCCATCAGTGTGGTGCCAAATGCTAAACCAGCGATAGTGGCCGAATCTTACAAGTGGCAGGTGGAACAAGTCACTAGATTTAAAACTTACTGTCGCTGGCCATGGCTTGCAGGCCCCATAGGCCACTTGAACCTCTTGAGCCCCCGCACCGGCTTCGCAAAGCCGCGAAAAAATCGCAAGTACGAGGAAGGAAGCTTTAGCTGACGCTACGAGCTGTGCAGAAAGTTGAGGTGAAAGGACTAAGCCGCTGTCCTGCAAGGCAGTACCATCTCTGGAACGTTCTCAGTGTCAAAGCAGCGTTCATAACTCCCAAATCCCAAGCCGCTCAACTGCCTCTACCTCGAGCAGACCTTCCCGACCTTCACCCGCCCTGCTCACGTTTGGACAGCCAAGTTGCTGCTGACTTGCGGCAGCACCGTCGATTGGCAAGGTAAGACTATCGCCACTGCCACTGTTGGAGAAGATGAGAAAAGAACTAAGTGGCCGGCAGATAAATTAAGACATACCAAGACTCAAAAGACGCATCAGGACAAGCCAGATAAGCCAATCACAAGCCTTTTGAGGACACATGCAAAAGCAAAACAGGCATCCACAGGCATCCTCACTTAGAGTTCTGGAGGCTCAGACTCGCGTCGTTGGAGAAGCCGTTCCATTCTCTCGATTCTCTCAATTCTCCCCATTCTCTCCATTCTACACCCTAAACCCAAAGGGAAGATTCAACTGTCACAGCTTTTGCAGGTACAGCCTCCTGCACTTGACCGGCGACTACCCCATCGTGAAGTACACCATCACTTCCAAGCTAGCTGCCGGCACTTTTATCACAGCACGTCACAACAAGCATGTCCCGATACACAGTTCACCGCTGACATGCTACAAGGACCTCTCGAAACCTTTTCACAACCCTTTGTCCACACGCAGGCTGCTGCTCATTGCTGGCCTCGTGGTGGGAACCTGTGCAGTAGTCGTATGGACTGCGATCTTCAGCTCGAGTATGGCCCTGGCCTTACCCATGCCTTACCCATGCCTTACCATGCCTTACCCTACAGGGCAAGGTGAGTGCCGTAGTGCCATTAGTGCCATAGTGACATAGTGTGGAAGGTCGGAGCCTCTTAGCCGCAAGTCGGTTGTAGCCTCACTTGTCTCCATGACCAGGTGAACTACCTGGCAAACGAAGCTGTAGAGGACTCTCCATATCCGTCCATGCAACTGTCAGTGTCTTCTCGCTTTAGATTTCGAAGCGGCTCAATAAGTCTACTATGAGAAGTTATGAGAACTTGCATTTGCATTCGAAGATTTCCTGAGCGTGCTTTGATGGCCATGTTGCCAGGACCCGTTGGCCAAAGCTGTGGAGCGTAGAATGCTGCTGGCGATTGAGGCCTTCGGGAGGTACTGCAAGATTTGCCGCCGCGGGATTCTTGGGACCCTGGCCCTAGAGTTGCAGGTAGTGACGCGCATTCAGCGTTCTTGGAGGCCGTGCAGTGTCGGAAGCATGAAGGTTCCCGAAAGTGGTGTGCTTCATCTTTTGCATGCGGTGAGGCGCAGACAGGCAGAAAGGAAGAAAGCAAGGGAGCAAGGAGGCTTGGGAACGTCTGTGATGAAAAAGCTGGGCGGCGCTGTGCTTGCTGCAACGATGGTGCACATGCGGCAGGCATGTCTGATGAGAAGGCAAGCCGGGGAAGTCAGCACCCAGGACGGCCACCTCCGGATCAGGACAAGGCTGGCAAATCGATGCCGCAGACGTCGCATTGTGAGAGAAGTGGAGATCGCAAGTTTGGGACTAGTGAGATCCCATGGCCTTTGGTCAAGGCTTTGCGAAGGTTCTGGGCATCCTTTCCCTGGGAGCGTTTCTTCCAGATAACGCTCGTCGTCAATCTCTGTGTCAACATGCCGCTTGGCAAAAAGTTCCTCAAAACGCCAGTGTGGCCGGAGAACCTTTGCACCTCTAGTCCACGGATGACTATTCATGGTAGACTTCAATTCCCTCTCCGTTGTCGAAATCTAAGGTTGTGCTCTCTGCCAGAGGTTGTACCCTTATTAACAGGGAGGGACAGCTGGGAGGAACTTTATCGGCAAAGGATGGCGGCCAAGTTCGAGGCGCTGAGCCTTTTCTTGAAAGTTCGAGCCTAGAAGAGTCGCATAGAGTCCCAATGTTTTTGGAGACGCTGTGCCTGGTCATCTTCTGCGTGGAGCTGGTTTTGACCCTCCGGGCAGGGAAAGGCCGTGCCCAGGCTGCATTTGCCCCGGACAGACTGGATGTAAGTCAGGAAATGTACCCGGGAGATCTTTCGGGTCGTTGGACGCAGGGCGTGTGTTGTGGTGTGTGCTCGTGCAGTGACTTCTCGCAATCCACCCACTCACATCTCAACCCTTGACGGGTTTATAGCTAGCCTGGTTGATGCTTTTACCTCGCACGCTCCTTAAATTTTGCAGTCTTGTGATCGGCTGGTGAGAATCACAAGGAATAGGCTAGGCGTCAGTGTACTTCGCTCCAATTCAAAAACCACAAAGTGTAGGTGAGGCTTCAAGGTATGTTTCCCGTCATTCCCTTTAAATTTGTTTTAGTCACCAGTCGGTGAACATGGTGCCTTGAAGATCTTGAACCATTTTGGCATGGTATACCCCTTCTGGCAAAAACAGTTTCATTCTAGGGGGCGTTTTCCCGGTCAGACGCGGCCAATTTGCCCAATTGCAAGATGCTGCGTGTGCCGTCAACCATTGATGCTTCCATGGCCTGCTGCGTGAGTGCTGAATGAGTGCTGAAGGTGAAGGGAAAAGGTGGTACTTCTATCGCACAGTCGTGACTTGGATGCACTTGGGATGGATAGTTGCTTGCGGAGTTGCTCGTTAGATTCGTCAGCAACTTCATCATCGGACCACGTGGACCATGTGACAATGTGGCTCTGTGGTTGGAGCAAAGACTCTGAGCATCATTGAACATTGGTGTGGTGGAAGAGTGATACTGAGCACTTTGCCGCTGCTGCATGAGTGTGAGGATTTCTTGTGCCTACTACCTGGAGTTGCGACGATCACGATGGTGACGGTAGAATTCATCAAGAAGGATCACGCGGAAAATGCTGAATTGCCCGCCACCGGCTCACTTGCAGACTCTGCATGGCTTGTCAATCATCGCATCTTGACTCGTCCATTGAGCCAGGGCAGTGTTTTTGGTCGAAGTGGACATGCTGGTAAAAGCCACGAAGATGCAACGGGCTCAGTGGCGTGCAGCATGTGTTCTGTCAAGGTAGTGTTCATCATGCAACAAAACACCGTGCTTTGCTGGGTCATCTTAGGGTCCGCGTTCTGCGAATTCTTTTCTGGCGCCAATGGAAAGACGATGCTCCTGGTCGGCAGTTGCACAGAAATTTGCAGGTCGCGAGCTGCCAATCGCTTTGTCATCCCTTGCTCTCCAAAGGTGCAGGTCTTCATTCGGGGGGTAACTTCTACAGGTTCCAGCTTGTGACGTTTAAAATCAAACTACAACAAGTGAGATCTGATGTTTGTGTCGTCGTCGGCAGGTCCGATTCTGGCAGCTGCCATCTCAGAAAGCATAGAGCCGAACTCGTGCACATCAAGCTTGCCTTCCACCACCTTTACAGCAAATTCGTGTGCCGGCGTGTTGAGGTGCCGGTCTTCATGTCCCTGCAAATCTGGGTGGTCATCTCCAGCCTCTTTGTTTTCACAGAAAACACCTGGAACTCTCCCTCCCAGGCTGCTTTGCTTCAGACTGCACAAGGGTTGTTCGTCGACCTGGGGCACGAAGTTCTGAAGGCATTCTTCGCATCTGTGCCATCAGCCATGTATTGGACGTCTTCTTTCCTCATAGGACGCTGCATCTGTTTTCTTTTTGACAAAGTTTCCTAGACTTGGCCCATTACAGGAGAGTGGACCCTGGCGGACTTTTCTCCAGGTGCTGGCTCACGAGCCCGAGGCTGAGGTGGCTGAGGTGGCTGTGGATGCCAGATATGGTTCATGGATGTTCATGGATTCATGGCCCTTTCGAGATCTTAGAGCTCAGCCCGAAGCCATGCTTGAAGCCCCGGGCAAGGTCTGCATATGCACAGCGCTTTTTGGTGTCCTCCTTACCTGTGAACGCCGCAGAAAGCGTCAGAAAGCTGCGGGCTTGTTCACAGGGAGTACGCAAGAAGAGTATTTGCAAACGTCTCACGCCCAGGTATCATGGGCTTCGTCAGAAACTCGAAGTCGAAAAATCTGCTAGCATCTGCACAGGGCCACAGACAAAATGAAAGTCGGGTGTTCCCGAGGCGATTCCTATGGGTATTCTCATGGAGGCTGATGGCTCAGCAATGCGGGTGTACATAAGCGCAAGGGCAGCAAATTTCCAGCGACTCCGGCAGGGGGTCAAGCAGTCCATGGTCGTCGACATGATGGAGCGCAGACCCCCAGACCTCTCACTGGGCCCATAGCTCAGAGCAACCAAGCATAGTCCAGGCGCCTCCCCCTCAACGAGCTGGCGGAGTATGAGGAAGCAAAGGCCAGAGTTGTGTTGGCCACAATGCAGGCAACTCCTTAGAAACGTGGGATATGAACATTTGTGCAGGGGACATCAAAGCGTGGGAGCCTTGCACTGGCAGAAGGATATTCTCCACACGTCTCCATGTTTCATCATGTTTCATCATGTCTCCACAGATCGCATGGGCAAGTTGCTTTCCCCCTCGAAGCGTCATGGCGTTGGCATGTCAGGGTCTCTAAAGTTGGTTTTGTCGTTGGTGCAGCGGGGGCGTGGTGGGCGGGGCAGCTGCACGGAGCAAAGCGCACGCCAGGGACACCTGATCAGAAAGGCAGTTCAAATTTCTGCGATCAAGTGTCCGATGCACTTTTGTGCACATGTTGATTTAGCGTTGTTTTGCTTTGATCCCCTCAGTCCCCCGGAGCTCATACTTCATGTGTTGCAGGTGTGGAACTTTGGAACTTGGAGACTTTGCTTTCCAGCCACATGTAACGAGCAATGGCCTGGCAGACCATTTTTGTCCCTGGAAGGTGCTGGAGCTGTAATGAGCTGTACTCTGTAGCTGTACTATGGAAAGGGAGTTGCATAGGGCAAGATGCCGGGCTTTTGGGAGGCCTTGTCAACCGCGAAACCGACGATGCTGGTTCACCGCAAATAGCAGTAGTTTGTACGCGTGCACATGTAACGCATGTTTTCATGTTTACGGCATTTGTGCATCCGCACATGTCTGGACTCGAACTTGATTAACTTTAGGTCCCTGTATTTTGATATTCTCAATGGTCGATGACCCACAAATGGTGGAATCCGTTCGGTTTGTGACATGTAGCAAGCACGGCATGGCGCGGTATTGCGAGCGGTCCGGCGGTGTTGAATTTTGTGTTTGTTTTTCCTTGAGTGTTTGATCAGCCAGCATTGGCTCCTGGCCGAATTCCTACTTTCAGCAGTTTTTGAGATTCCCGAGTCCGCGGCGGGGAGCAGACACAGAGACCAGCACGGCGAGCATGCTAAAGGGTTGAACGCCCAATGCTCGCATCATCTCATGCGAGCATCGGCCTCAAGATTAATGTTAATCACCATGCAAACAGATGCGTTACGAACACATCAAATCCCGGCAAGCTTTAAACGGTGTTCTTCTTCCAAATGGAGTTGGACGGCCCAAGGGCCGAGCAAAATGAGGGGCCCTACTGGGTGGAACATGGTGGAACGGTGCGCCGAATGGGTGGCCACTTCACAACTTCACGCTGGCTTTCCTCCTTTTTCCTCCCTTGCTTACGCTTTTTCGGGCAGCGTCGCATCAGTTCACTTGTCCGTAGCTACACGGGCAACCAGTACAGAGACAGGCCTATACCATAGATTAACAGGGAAGATTTCCTTGACTACCCTTCAAGGTCCGTCACAGCAGGCCATCAAGGCAGACACCAGTCATTTTGCTCGCTGCTGCTGCACCTGGTGTTGTCCACTGTCACACTTATTCAGTACATTTCAGTACGGACCAGGCGCAGGGCACAGATGCGTCAAGCTCGAGGACGCAGCGTGTGCCCGAACGGGATTCCTCCCGAGTAAACGGTTGCAGTTCTTCAGAACGTGTCAGGGTGCGTTGCGAAGGAACTACTTTCCACTGCCGACTTTCCTTCTAAGGGCCTAAGCCCTAAGCCGTGAATCGTTCACGTGCGAGGATTGACACTGGTGGAATCGACAGGCATCAGCAGTCCCAGCCGTAGGAGATTCCACCTTGAGACTCTCCCAGCTCTGCTTTGCGACTTTGCGAGTGCCAAGGCTGAAGCGAGCTGCCAAGCTCGCAGCCATGACCAGGCTGCAGGCTTCCAAGACCTCCAAGGGTCAAGCCAAGTGAGAAGCCCAGCATAAAGCGACTGTGGCCGCGGCAAAAAAGTGGCGGCCCCAATTTGCGCCCAATTTGATTGAGGTTGCTGCACCAAGTCTTTAGAAGAAGCCTGGAGTGCTTGAAGCTTTTTAGCTTTTCCCTCAGTGGGTCTCAAAAGCTTGAGCAGCGACACTCGAACACTTTACAGACGCGTCTCCCCCGGCAGCTGCAAATACTTCTCGTTAGTGACATGCGATGTAGTTGATGTCGACAGCTGCAAGAAGCACGAAAAACAAAAGTTTATGGACTCCTTGAACATCTCATGATTCGTTGCAGCCATGTGGCGCCTGGCGGCATGTGCAGTGTTCATCGCTGCTTCCCTAGATGTCGTACAAGACGATGGCTTAAGGGCCGAGTTCCAGCACCTTTGGGACATGGTGGTCGTCAACCAGCAGTCCCGGAATGTGTCACAGGCGACGGGTGCAACCAAGTGCAACCTACCAACCTTCCTTCCTCTGGAGCCTTGCCCTGCCCTGGGGCCTCAAGACGTTCACGCGGGAGCAAAGACCGAATCCGACGGACTTGTGGTCTTCTGGTGTCTTCTGGGGGTTCGGTTTTTGCATGCTTTGGGGAGATGGGTTGGCTTCTGTTGTTGTTTCGTTTGATGTCCTGCCCTTCTCTTTCTACTTGCATGCTCGACTGGGAACATGAGAGTAGTGAGTCCAGCGCACATACGTGCATGACTCTCACTTTAGCGAACTAGCGGTGAACAAGTGGCTGCTGTTGCAGGGCGAGGCCCCTGCCGTACGGCGGGTATGCCAGTTTGGCGTGAGCGCTGCGACCTTCGACGTGGCCGATTGGATGCTGAGATACGCAGATCCACCGTTGGAGGAATTCCAGTGCATGGGACATCTAAGCTGGCTAATAACTCATGAGCTCTGAAAAAGCAACCAGTCCCAGAACCACCCGAGAAGGCACGAAAATTGCGAAGCGTGATCGTGTTAAGATGAATATGTTGCAGACTACATGCCAGGAGCTGGAAATCAGCGATGTGTTGGGAACAGACCCGGCAGAGGGCATGACACTTGGCACCGTTTGGCACACACATGCACACAGACAGACAGACAGACAGAGACATACAGAGACAGACAGAGACACACAGAGACAGACAGAGACAGACAGAGACAGACAGAGACAGACAGAGACAGACAGAGACAGACAGAGACAGACAGAGACAGACAGACACACACACACACATCCCCTTCACGGAGGGGCGTTTTGCATGTTGAAGACGTTGAGCATGGAATCTGACGTATTCTGACTTGTACTGTTGCTGTTGAAGATGTCTCTTGTCAGGTTGGCGCTCGCTGTGGAGCTGCAACGTCGCTTCGGGGGCCGTGTTCGGATACGAAGCCAGACCCTTTACCAAAGGCCTCCAGGCCCCGCTGACTCTCAGGAGCCACTGCAGGCAAATTTGAAAGGTCTCGGGCTTATAGGGGGCCAGGCTCTGGCAGCCGTAGCATGGTTGATCTCGGCACCCATGCCGAAGGTCTCCCTGTGGGGTGCATGGGGTGCTTAAGACAGCTGAGAGCTACAGGCAGGTCCAGGGCCGATCGGTGAAAGATGCCCCTGGGCCCTTACACGGCGCCCTTTTAGGGCAAATGTTAGGGAATCGTCGGCCCCTCGTGCCCTGGGTGGCATGGGAGATGATGTCGCACAGGCTCAGCATATTCTTTGCTTTTTGCACCCCATCCCGCCCTCGCCCGAAACAAGAGCTCTGCGTACAAGCTCCGGAAGCGCCACCCTTGGGGTCGGCAGATTACAGGATGCGTGGGCAGAGTCAGGGATTGAAACGTGATTGCCAGGAGCTGGACGAGATCTGCGACCTAGTGCTGTTCTCCAAAGTGTCGGTCCGCTTCACTCTTGAGCGGATCATGCACCGGGTGGGCAGCCATGTGGTCACAATCTGGGCATCTGACGAGTGCATAAGCGAGACATCAGAGGCTGGAGCTGGAGCTGAGTTGGCATCCCCGAGTTGCACCATGTTGCACCATTAGCCAGAGCAGACAGGGTTTAGGGTCGCCACTGGTCCCCGAAACGCCGTAACCTCTTTTCACGCCTTTCCACCCTCACCAGTTATTTTGGAACCCTGATCCATCTGCAAGAAGCCCAAAAGCAGTTCTTTCATGAAGCAATCTAGGGAGCTTGGGCCAAACTTAAGAAAGACATGACTAGCATGAGAAATGGGCCTTTTGCAGCATGAAACTAGCCTGTCCAGAAATGAGGGGCGCCGGGCATCGAAGGATTTTTGACCAAGGTGGACACAGGTATTCAAACGGCGGACATACAATCTCGTTTGCAGTTGGATCTGGGACGCGGTGTCAAGATGTGTCAAGCTGTGGAGGTGGCCAGCCCGGCATGTGCTCACCTCAACACCTTCTGGGAGCGAACTTACCTTATGATGCGTGGTTACTGCCTTGGAAGGATTTGCGTGCCAGGGTCGCAATTCAAAGGCAGCGCATCTACACTCCAATGTCTTAATCTGTGCCATTCTCCAGGTATCCACAGGTTCCCCAATGTCAATGTCAAAGCCAAGGCATCTCGAGTCCTGAAGAGCATCCTTCAAGATCCGAACGTGTTGGAGCTCCATTGTGACGAGTTTCAATCAGAGCAGGGATCCAATGCTTCCATCTCTGAGTTTGGCCGCGCAGCTGCAGCCCTGTTGACTTACGGTTGACAAAAGTTTGCCATGCACACAGCTATCGAATGTGTGGTTCAGGCCAGGACTGGTTCATCCTTCGCAATTTTCTGGGCCTCGACGCGAAGGGCATCTATGTAGATGTGGGTGCATCCCTCCCCTTCGACTACAGCAATACGGCACCTCGGCGTTGGTAGCTGACAGCCGGCGCTTGTGGCTTTTGTAAATTTTGTGACTTGAGAGGCATCGATTCAATCGATGATTCCGTAGCCTTGGCTGCGCCTCAGGTCATGCTTGACCGCTGTTTGGGCTGGCAAGGTCTTTGCATTGAGCCGAATCCTCACCTCAGCTTTATCCTAGAGGCGTCTCAGATGAAAACGTGTCACAGTCAGTGTCAGAGTCCCTGCGTCTTTTTGATCTCCCCTGCCGAGCTTGATGAAATCATGGATGATTGCTGCAGGCCTATCGCTCCTGTCGGGTCTTTACGTGTCTCTGCGGCATGAAAGCTGGTTTTTGTGTTGTCATGGCTCGAGAACAGCAGCCGGCACACGGAAATCAGAACTTGCAACCGGGTTAAGAGTTCAGGGTTTTGAGACTTCTTTTGGAGGTCAGGGGCACGTCAGTAGGGTTGACGCGTTGAGAGATGCAGCAGTTTTATGGTTGACCTGCTTCTCCGGGCTTCGGTGTTTCATTGTGGCTTCTTTATGCTTCTTTGGAAGAGAGCCCATTAAAACCATGACCTCCTCCTCATGTCCATCTGTCTGCGAGGAATTGCGTTGACGAGGTGCCGAGCTGTGTCCATAATGTGCCAATGTGCACACGAAATCTCTCTCTCGCTCTCTCTCGCTCTCTCTCGCTCTCTCTCGCTCTCTCTCGCTCTCTCTCCTTCGCTCTCTGCTTCGCTCTCTGCTTCGCTCTCTGCTTCGCTCTCTGCTTCAAGATGTGCAGAAACGCTGCGGAGACACTGAGTGCAACCGTTGCAACAGGCCGGTTTCGCTGGGCGTCCATTCTCCGACCGGGATGGCAAGCTGGAGTTCCATGCGGACTGCTAGAGATTACGAGAGCAGCTGACAACAGCATAAGACAGGCCCGAGAGCCGCCCCCCAACCAAACAAAATCTTGCGTGAGGACTGCCTGCCATTGACCGAAATTTTACGCGAAGGTGGGCTTTCTGGCCAGCGCATCGACTTGCTCAGCATCGACGTTGAACACCAGGTCAGCCATCTCTTCATATCTCTTCTCCTGGCAGTGAAGGTGTTTGGCATGTGCTGTGCTGCTGGGCAAGGAGTTGGCTGTTCTGAGGGGCTTGTCGTTCGAAGAATTCGACATCCGCATCATTGCAGGGCCCCCGAATGCTGCACCAAGGCAATATACTTGCATCAACGCTTTGTTGTCGACTCATGCTGTCCTAGAGCTGCGCAGCAATGTACAGCATGAGGTTGTTGAAGTGACGCGTGGTGCTCGGTGGCTGGAGGCACCCGCAAGACGGTTGTTGGAGCTAGAACAAGGGTGTGCAGAAACTCCAACAGAGCAACAGCAGCTACTAGTGCAGGACTGCAATTATCTTCAATGATCTTCTGACCGCAATTGCAGCTGCAACCCTTGCGAGGTCGACTCAATTCTCTTGCCGAAGGCGCTCCGGAGAATGTCTTCATAATGCGTAGACGCGTTAGCACTGGCAATGTGCCTCCTCGCTGGTCAGGGATATGCAAAAGTTGCTGTGCTTGGGCGTGACGTTGTCTACATCAAGCTTCAGGAGTCGACAACTTTTGACATGGCGAGTTCGTAAACGCCGTGTTACTTGTTTGATTTTTAAGAAGAAGGTAACGCGAACTATGACCTGCATCAACTTTGTGTGTTCAATATGAGGCGACCCCGCAACTACAGCTCCTGACACACGAATGTGGCGCTCGTACCGCGCCAGCCACGCGCTAGCACTCAGTCTAGGAGTCGAGGAAGTGTAGGCAGTACTTGACTGAACTAGAACTCGACGAGTTTTCTTCCCGGCTCTGGAAACCGGCGGTTCCAGTACTTGTACTACTGGTCAACGAACGAGTTTCATCTCGGCTCTGTCATAGCATCCAGCACCGCTGCATCATCAATGGCTGACGTCATGACAGTGGAAGCTGAAGGTATCAGGGGCGGTTGGGTTGGAATCAGAGCGCGGAATCAGATCAGCCAATCGGATCAGCGGAAACAACAAAACAGATCAGGAGGCACAGCGCCTTCTCAGAACTCAGCTTAGACGAGCCGGATCGCGCGCGCCCCTCAATCGGCTCACACGACGTGCCCGGCTTGCCGTGTGCATCAACACTGCAAACCTTGACGCCTACATGACTTCCAGGTTAGAACCTATCTGATCTCGCAGCGACGGTTCCAGTTTGATCTTTCCTCTGCTCACTCATGTGCCGCGGATGGGGTGCGAGGACGTCCGGCGTGCCTGGGCGACTCCTGTCCAATGTTTTTTTAGGTTTCGGTGCGATTTTTCAAGACAGCAGCTGTGGTGCCGCAAGCTCCTTCGTACACGAAGCAGCCTACCAGCAGCATCCGTCTGGTCAGCAACGCGAAAAAGACTTGTTCGCGGTGTGAGACTCGTCCCGTTACTCATAGACAGAACCAAAGAGATATTCATTCCATGCAACCCTGTCGGCTTCAAGGCATACATACACTATACTGAAGTGCATGCCAAGCAAGAAGCCTAGGAAACAAGCAAAAGCATCTCACGGCGAGCTCCTTCTATACATGGTCAATCCATAGTCGGCTTGGAACGTCTGTCGTAAAGATGCTGGTAAGTAAGCTAAAAGTGGTCATGCCCAAAAGTAAATGGTCCCCTTTTGATACTTTCCAGGGCTTAAAATCAACATCAACCAATAGCAACATATTCCAGGCTCTGAGGCATGCAAAGCAAGGAAGCCTGCAAAAGTACTCGGTCAAATGGCAAGCATCAATTAGTTTCGTTGTCAGCGATGCACTTCAGGATATTATTTGTAGAAGCCGAGAATTTGCGTCGAATGAACTCTTTGGTTCTGTCTATGAGTAACGAGGATATTCTCATGACACCACGAATCACCGCGAACAAGTCTTTTTCGCATTGCTGACCAGACGGATGCTGCTGGTAGGCTGCTTCGTGTACAGAAGGAGCTTGCGGCACCAAAGCTGCTGTCTTGAAAAATCGCACCGAAACCTAAAAAAACATTGGACAGGATGCATTCATTCATTCCTGCAACATACATTGCTCCAAAGCTTCCTGCGTCAGGTGGTCGCCTAGGCACGCCGGACGTCCTCGCACCCCATCCGCGGCACATGAGTGAGCAGAGGAAGCATCAGACTGGAACCGTCGCTGCGAGATCAGATAGGTTCTAACCTGGAGGTCATGTAGGCGTCATCCTTGGGTACATCCTGAGCACCCCACCACCACGCTCCGATACAGCCATCACGTGATCCTCATCTAGTTGGCTCTCTTGTGCCGATGCGGTGCTCCGACCCGGCGTTCCGCGATTCAGTTCGCTTGTGTTGTCTAATCCTGTTGCCCCGCCCGAGTCGCAGCTAGTAGTGATCCAGTTTCTCTGAGCTGATATGTCGTCCTACCAGTGTATATCATAGTGAGTGACAGTGCTTCCCCAGAAGCTGACTGATGGTGACTGCATGTGATGGGTTTTGTCCAGTACCAGGCATCATGCACTTTTATTCTCCTGCAACGGCTTTAGAAGTGAGGAAAGCAATGCAGTGTGCGCAACAACTGAGATCTGCGTGTTTCTCGCTGCTTTGCCAAGACATGTACCGAGATTTCAACGTGAGCAAGCCTTGCATCCCCTGAATTCGTAGCGGCTTCGCAGCAGTCGCAGTGCCTGGGTGTGACATGGTGCGACGGCCTCATACGGCGTCAATGCTGGTCCGACCCAGAGCTGCGCTTGACCCTGGTTGCTCGAAAATAGCATCATGTAGCATAATGAAATAATGAAGCAGGAGCTGCTTTCGTGAGAAGATGTGGCGTGCAGCTGCAGAAGTGTACGCTGCTGTTTATTTAGCGAAGTGCGGCTAGCTGTTGCTAGCGTCGGATGTTGCCGCTCCCTCTCGCGTTGGAAGCTCTCAAGGGCGGCTGTTTTTTTGGGCCTGCTGTGCTTTCGTTGCGCATCTTGCAGGAGCTGCAGCACCGCGGAGATGCGACTTGACCTTGTGTGTACGAAGTGTGTACGATAATTTTCACAATTCTGTGTTGCTGGAATGTTCTGGGTATTTCTGGGTTCTCTTCAGCTCAAGCTGCCGAGGACTGGCCTTTGTTTGCAAAGTTTGACTCTGCGAAGGCAAAGCAATCGGGTGCTGCTACTGTGAAAGTCAACCGGATCGCTCATTTTGCCAGACTCAGGCTGTCTTGCCGCCGGGATGGGCCGAGTTCCATCAGCGTGTGCTAGATGAGGAGATGGAGGAGGACTGCGCAGCATGAGACCCCCTACTGATGGGTAACTTGCGGCGTTTGCAATTCTGTGTGTACAGCCGTGGTAGTAGTTTGCCGAGAACGGTCGCTCTAACACAGCATCCCCGCCAGCAGCGCTTGGCTTCCTGCACTCTGTTGCAGATCAGCGGTGACGTTGCTGCACTTCGTCTGACCCCACAACTTCAGTACATGTGTCCTCATCCACGTGTGTCGTGCCTCGGTTTTTGCTGCCTCACTTCTGCCACATTCTGCCACGACCACCCTCACCTGCACCGCCTTCACCACCGCCCTCACCACCCGCATCACACTCCCCGCACTCACCGCCCTCGCCACCATCCTCACCAGCATCACCACCCTCATCTCCGTCCTCGCCGCAGCCGTCGCCGCCCACGCCACCCAGCCACCCACGCCACCCACGCCACCCACGCCACCCACGACGCCCACGCCGCCCACGCCGCCCACATCCGCCCACCCCACCCACGCCCGCCACCCACCGCCACCCACCGCCACCCACCGCCACCATCCGCCACCCACCGCCACCCACCGCCACCCACCGCCACCATCCGCCACCCACCGCCACCCACCGCCACCCACCGCCACCCCACCGCCATCTCACGGCCACCCACCTCCACCCCACGCCACCCACCTCCACCCACCATCCACACCATCCGCACTATCCACACCATCCACACCATCCACACATATCCACACCATCCACACGCCACCCACACCATCCACACGCCACCTACACCATCCACACGCCACCCACACCACCCTCACCATCCACGCACCACCCACAGCACCCACACCACCCACACCACCCACACCGAGCAGCAGCAGCAGCACCACCACCACCACCACCGCCACCACCTGCAAATGTAGCTATGCAAATGCAGCCGCGCATTGATGGTAGGAGACTTCGAAAACTCGCGCTTGCTCAGCAGGAGATGCGGCAGGAGCGCCATGCATACTATGCAGGTCTGAGACGCACAAAGCCTGCGCCATTAGACCAGCAAGATTCGCTAGATGCAAGATCGTGATTGCTTGCGGAGTCGCATCTGGCGGCCAGAATGTACTCAAGCAGCTCCTTGCAGTGATTTGTGATTGCCAGTGTTGCAGTCTACTGCGCATGCACTGCATGTTCTCAGTCGTTTTTTAAATCTTTGACGCGTCGATAGCCTCATGGCTCGTGAGGGGAGTATTGAATTTGTTGGGTCTTCGGCCTTCCCCCTTGTGAAGCTATGGGTGCAGAGGCAGGTCAGGGCATAGGGCATGGCAGGCTGATTCTGAGCTGTTCGTCCAAGCGAATGACAGGACAAGGTGAGTGTTGCATCCGCGACACTGGAGGGAGGCACAGTGCTGTTGTTCCGAATTCTACTGGTTCTAATGCTCGCATGCGCTGCAGGCAGAACCAACATGCTTGTACTACAAATTTAAGGAATACTTGGACCTGGGCATTGACAAGGTGTTATGTAAGGCAGAAGAACACCTTAGTTGTTGGCATTCGGTCATCGGTTTAGAGTCAACGACACTGTTGACCGCCAGCATTACAGGATATTACAATGTCGCTGTAGAGCGTCTGTGGAGCACGGTCGAGAACAAGGTTGCAGAACAAGATGCCGAGCAGGCAGCGCCGCCTTGATTTCGGAGAACGTCGGGCAGATGCTGATGGCCGTGCCCTGACCTTTCTGCGACAGAAACGACGTGCTAGATGATCCTTCTCAGGTGCTGTTCGGCGCATACATTGCGGTCGCACATCGCTGGTTGGACCGGCAGCACCTTATGCTTGCCATCATTGCTGGGGGCCCAGATTTGTCCGGTGTTGTCCGGCCAAAAATGTAGGTTCCCCATGGTTCCCCACGTGTGTTGTGATAACTTGCTGCACATGCAGTTGGTGGATGCTGCCTGCCAGAACGACAAGCCTTTTCAGTGGGACAGTTTTTTTTGTCTTTGGCCTTTCGTATTCGCAACTTGCTGAGCCCTTTAGCGTGGACAATAAAGTGACGATCAGCAAAATGCAGAACAACAGACACAAGCATAGAAATCTGGTGATGGGGGATCACGACTTAAGGTTCCACTGCTCGTGGCTGCGTTGACGGCTTCCTGCTTGGCCTTTTTCCGGAGTGCCAAACGACGCCTTCCCGCATCGAAGCAGGAGGACCACCGCAGAGCTTGTGCGAATTTTGTTTGTAACATTGTACCTGTGCGAGGGTGTGGAAGCCGAGAGCTTACAGGCTACTGGCTCCGCCTCAGGCTCAGAGTGTGGGGAAGAGGTTTCGTTGAGATGCCAGCCTTTACAACCCAGCCAAGGAGCAGATAGAGCAAGATGAGGCATGACACCTGCTGATTTGAAGTCCCAGTCCTTGTCTTTCCTGTGCAGGAAGATGTGGACCCAATCTGGATGGCGGATTGGACGAATCGCGAGGACCTGACTGATGTATGCTCTGACGTGATCTTCGGTTTGCCGAAGCAGTTGGCGAGCACGAATCAGCCGTGCGTGGCCAGCGTTGTGCCACCTCTGTTCTTCATTCTTAATGAGCTGCATCACCAATTCAACGAGACATGTCATACAGTCACTATTCGACATTCGCCAGGAGAGGGAGGAGGTGGCTAAGAAGCTTCAGAAAGCGGAGCCCCCGCGCAAGGTCGAGGCGAACTCCTCTGCCATACAAGCATCACACTTCCAACCGCTTGTGCAGTGCAATCAAGGTGTTCGACCTCAACGACACACCGACATGGCTAGCCCAGATGCACAAGCGAAAAGAGCAAGCCCAACGTGCCGGAAAGGATAAGCGAGCCTGGCGACTTCTCGCATCCAGCAGGGAGTTCTCGATAGAATCAATGCCCCTCAAACAAGTGGCAGGCTTGTCCAGAAGCTCGACAAAGAGATTGAGCAAGCGACGAGGAGTAAGTCGCTCACCGTTACGAAAGGCCGCATTGGCGCTGTTGCTGTTTGTTGCAGTTTTGCTCTTCAAAGTGCAGGCCCGTGCAGCATGTGCTGTTGATTCCCAGAATGGACTGGTTGTGCCTGATGTTCCTAGATGTTGTTAATCTTCTGATGTCGCAGCACTGTCATCATCGTAGCAAAATCTGTGGTCAGGCCCTGAGCTGCGTGCAGGCCGTGAGGCTGCCGAGGCCGTGGAGAAATCAGAGATTCTGTTTTGGGGATGAATCAATAGGATGGGTTTTCGAAGGTTTTCTGTCTTGCAGGCTTTGTTGAGTTCGCACAGGCAGCACACGAAGACGATGTCTGGAGCATGGACTGGTCCAACTGGAGATCTTTTGAGTCGGCCCCGGCAGCCGTGGCAGCGGCGTAAAAGCTGCGTAGTCTCGTGGGGGTCTTTCAGAGAGTTTGTGCTGGTAGTCAGCTGCCTGTCAACGCACGACAGATCACAGCCATTTCATGAATTTTGCAGCCTGATATAGCCTTATAGCCTTTGTCTGAGACGGTCACCACATGCTCGTCAGAACCTCATTTTGGAGGCCCCTTCGACTGAGATCCTTAAGACCCCAACGAAGCTAGAGACAGCACAGCTGCGCAATCGTAGAACATAGTCTGGTTGCTTTCCAAAGATGGCATCCGGAGTCTCTTTTTCACGCCATGGTGGCGCCGCTCTAGCAACCATTGTGGTCCACCGGTGCCCTAACTCGTGCCCCGCGTAGCCAGTTGTCATGTCGGGCCATCAAAGGTGTTTGCTTCTACGACAGATCACCAAATGCTGACTGTCGGAGCAGCAGGATGCAGAATGAGGTGTGATCTTGGCGCTCTCAGGCGTTCTCGCGGATTTTCTAAAATTAGCTGCAGAGGTATCTCCTGAAAGACAGCCGTCGGGCGAAAAAGGCTTGTGATCCGGAATGGATCCTGACAGATGGATGATGTGATGTCGTACATAATCAAGCCGTAAGGTTTGGAACCGAAGTGCCCAGCTGCTGCCCGGAGTCGCAACCTTGCAGATGCTTGTGGGCAATTGCTGCAGCGTTTGTGCTCGCTTAGCTCGCATACTGGGCCTCCATCCTCATGGACGCAGGCTTCTGTGCATTCTGCCTTGCCAGGTGTCAGGTGTCAGGTGTCTTGTAAAGTAAATAAATTCACAAAAATATCAAGAATGGCGTTCAGGCATGTCTGGCTGTCTGGTGGGTCGTGCTGTTCCTGATTTTCTCGCTTCATTGCCGCCACTGGAGCTGGAGCCTTGAGAAGCAGTGATGCTGGGATTTACAAAGGCTGGCGATTTTGCTCGTCTGATCAGATGTGATAAGATAAGGGGGAGGTCCACTCGGTCTCGGTGGTGTCCGCCCTTGAATGTCTTTCAGACATGGCTTGGTCAAAGCAAGAAGGTATTGGACAGTCAGCACATACATGGCATGTAACGTACATGTAACGAAGACATAAAAGGCCACATGCACTAAAACATTGGGGCATTTAGGTCTTGCTCTCCAAGGCTTGAGGAGCTGGATCCAACACCGGTTCCGGCCGAGCTTCAAGGAGACTGAGATCCGTGACATTTGAAATTTGACGGCCATCTGTGCAAATAGCTGTGCAAAGAGTGCGATGCCGCAGCCCCTACCCAGAAGCGCCATCGCCAGCTGGTTCGGTCTACACGCCTGGCTCGCAGTGTCCGGCAAGGAACCATTCAGACTGTCATGTGAAGCGCCATTGAGGCCTGTAAATGCCCCTTCAACCTACTGGCGGACAACGATTTGTGCGAAGCTTTGTGAAGCTTTCGTCGCCTGTGCACATTGCGCAGACTTTGTCCAACGGGCTTTTTCAGTTTGTTCAAGAAAATGGATGCTGTGGGAGTTCTTGTGTTTTCTTGCAGCCTTTTTAACTGTTTTGTGTGTTTCTTGGATACTGTTGTCTCTGTGTTTTCTTCATCATATTGAGGACTTCCCACAATGCCCCTTTTTGGTGCAACATGCATTTCTCCGCGAAAACACAACCAAAATAATCGGACAAACCTGCAAAATCCATTGTCACCAAAGAGTCCCAAATCTGTTTTGGTTATTTTATTGCTTTTTTGGGCCTTCTCCGGCATGGTACCGTGCGCGGCACTTCCCACTTCCGGAATTCCCAATATGACACCTTGCACGTGGCGCTTCCGAAAAAATGAAGAACGGCTTCTGGGACAGCCTACCAATGATGCGCAAAGCCCCTCGAAAAGCAAGACCAGAAGGTGCTCCAATTTTGCGCGAGTGTTCTTGCAAAGTAGTGTGTTTCAGTGAGACAAGTGTGATAAGATCTGTACCGTTCAAGGATATCATTAGGTATAGAACTCAAGGTGACTTTATTTAAAGATCTTCTATCATAGGGTGCCTACGTTTATAGATGACTATTTGTTTCCTTCATGCAGGGTTGATCTTATATACCTAGTTTCTTGTCTAGGAATAGCAAAGCAACACAAAACTATTTATTGCAGCCAGATGTTCTGCTACATTCTGACTTCTAAGCTAGCCTTGTTTTAATCAGTTTTTCTTTTTCTAAAGATGTTCTATAACTGCGGTTCTTGAAATATGTAATTTGCATTAAGAGTCACTGCGAGACGTCGACAGTTTGGACGCCCCAGAGCCTGTGAGTGAGTGAGTGAGTGAGTGAGTGAGTCGCCTTCACAATGCATTCAACCCCGCAATAAGCAAGACTTGGAGTCTACATTCACCAACCAATAAACAACATTTGGAATCATAGTAGTCTCAGCCTACTGGGTTCTATACGTGCACTAATTTCTGACAATAGAATGTTTGTTTTTTGTTTATATCAAATATTGACAAACCTCATGAAACCTTAAAATCAACAAAACTCCCACAGTCCCGGACTCGAAAAATATGTCAAGCTATTTCAAAACGTTCACTCCACAGCGTCCTGGTCTCGAAACTAAGTATGCTCTTATCTGCTTTCAAGAGCTGAAGCAAGAAATGTCCCAGAGCCGAGGCCCCTTGGCGCCTCACAAAAGGCACTCGCACTGGCCGCCACGGCCCCGTTTGAGCGCGCCGCAATGTGGCGCGGCATGTCACTCATGTCGTTTCTTTGCAGGCAGCGAAACTTGTAGTTGGCCTATAGCTCCTGAGTCAATGCTGATAAGCTCAGTAGCTTTAGAAGCGATGCAGAGGTCGAGTGCTGAGTCGACTCCGAGGCCGCGCTTCTCTGTTCTCTCTGTAATCTCTTGCTTACGTGATGTCTTTGAACTACCAGTAACTAGCGTTGCAGCCGTGTTGTCTCGCTCTTTCTTCTCTTTTTTTGGTCGGGCGCCTCTTCAGATCGTCGTGCCCGACACCAACTTTATCATGGCCGTCTACAAGTCCGCCTGGAGCTCGGAACTCTGCAGTTGGAATTCATGAGAGCAGTTGGAATTCATGAGAGCATGAAACCAGGAGATCAGTGTTTATATTAGTTTGCATGTGTTTGCGCACTGTGCAATCCTTGCCAAGAAGAACATTCGCTCCCCGTGATTGGTTTCAGTTGGCGATTTGTGCAGAATATTCACATGTACGTGGCTTCAGGACACATGGTTGTCTTGGTGGATTTGGGCTGCCCAGTCCCATGGAGCTGGATGCTCAAAACGTTTGCTCCATCAAGCTCGTGGCAGCAGCAGTAGCTGCAAGATTTCGTGAGACCAAGGAACAACACCTTGAGCTCGGCTTTCCCACAGACCTTTGTTCCAAGGACCGTGTGCTCGCTAGTTGGTTGGTTGGCTGGTTGGCTGGTTGGTTGGCGTGCTGGCTGGCGGAGACTATCCTGCAAGCACTTGTCGAACACATCGACGCGTGTCACGTCACAGTCATTCACAGTCGCCTCTCTCAGACTCGAGACGGGTTTCTGCATCACTCCCATTGACATGGACGTGCAATGTTGTGTATTTCCCAGTCGGCTCAAGATGCCTCGCTTCAAAGGTTGATGATAAGGCCGGGACTGGACCCAATGGACCCGGCCTCTGTTTTCTCTGTTTTGGAAGCATTGCAGGGCGAATGCCAGGAGCGGGAGGAGGCCATCAAGCACTCCCAGAAGCACCTTGAGCATTTGCGGCGCCTGGAGCGTGTGGCACTCGCCGGGGCTGATTCCGGGCGCTTGACGCAGCTTCGACAAGTTCGAGGAGAGATCTTGTACTTTGTCCAACATTTCTCGGGCCCTCACATATCTCAAATCCAGACAAGCACAGCCGATGGGGATCCTTCTGAGAAGAGTGCAGCCTCGTTGCTCCGGGATGTGCGCCACTGGCATTCAGAACTGAGACGGCTAGAGTGGATAGAAGCCTCGCAAGCCAAAGCAGAGTCGGAGAGGTTCAAAGGCTTGCCTCTCACCCCTCTCACGGCAGAGCTCTGTGCACTTCACCAAGTGTTGGTGGAGCAGGAGGAAAGCAGAAGGGCTGCTGAGGAACACTTTCAGCAACTCCAGCATCCATCGCGGACTTCGCCGGGTTTGTTGCCTGAGGCACCGTCCGCTTGCAACGCAAGTGTGGCTGCCGGCATTCGCCTGGCGACTGGTGCATCTGGCACCCGCCCCCAGCCTGCGAGAGAAACGTGCGATGTGAGAGGTGGTGCCGGCTTCTCACGCTCTCTTTTCAACGACTTCCGATTGCAGGACGGTGCTGCGACGAGCATGTACTTTGCCTCCTGCACCTGAGCACATCTTTGAGCCGGAGGAGGCGTTGCGGGTGTGTGAGATTGTGTAAGCTGATAGTCACTGATAGATGTAGCAAACCTATTTCTCGTGAATGAAGAAGCCGTGCCAGTGCATCATGCGTGTGTTTTGAGGAGGATGTACCTGACATGCTATCCATGGACCGAACCGTCTCGGAGCCTCACAAGTTGGCCCGTATCTTATCGAAGCACTGAATTGCTTGGCTTGGCCTTCTGTACCGTTTGTACCGTTGATGGCCAAGGAGCGCGTTGTGCTGACGGACGCTCCAGACACGCCGCACAGGGAACCCAAGGCTTCAAACAAGCCCTGGCAACATCTGGCCTCTTGAGAATGTCTGAGAGGCCGCTGATGCAGCCACTCGGCCTGGGATCTCTCACATCAGCCTGGCACTTAGAGAATTTAGAGACCTCGAGCGTGTTAGAGCATGTTGGAGCATGTTGAACATGCGCTCCAACATTTGGAGCTCGGGGCCCGTTGGGTGTGAAGTCATGAGCTGCCACGTTGCAGCTAGGCTCAAGCGCTTGGGTGATATGCCATAGGTGACAGGCAAAGGATCAATCGGCGTATATCGGCGTAACGTTCAATTTCGTTCAATAGTGTCAATTCGCGAGGTCCCGAGAAGGTGGAGAGGTCGCTTCGACGGATGCTCAGTGACGTGGTGGCCGCCGCTTGGCTCGCGACCGAAGACAAAATCGGACATTGTAGGTCCATGTAGGTCCTACAACCCCGTTGCCATAGCCCTGAGCAGTATCGGCCCAATGGGAATCTTATCATTGTCTGTAGGCACTCTATAGGTCCATAGGCCGTAGGTCTGTGGGTCCCCTTTGTAATTGTACTCCCTTTGGGTTCTGCAATGTTGCAGTGGCAAGCAGCTCAGGAAAACGACCCTGAGCACGCAAATGACAAATGCGGCATGCACGTGTAAAAGTCGCTGCGTGCGACAGAGGGAGAGCTACTGAGTCTTGCCGATGCTGCTTGTGAACGACTGGGTATGAAGGGGTTATTAGCATCGTGATTTTTCCTTGACTGACCAATGTTGGCCATCGTTTCCAATCGTGGCATTGCTTGACAATAATTTGACCGGCCTATGTGGCACAATTCAGATGGCTCCTCACGCTGGTTAAGAGGCCGCTCGCAACGACTCATCCATGCAAGCACACATCCATGCAAGGTTGGAGAGAGCCCTTATCTTGTGAACTTGTCGACGGCCTTTAACAATTTGAATGGAGTCGCTGGCAATTGGTGCATTGAGACTTGCTCAACATGCTCGTCTACGTCGCAATCGGAGGAACAGGGCGGCAGGCAGGCCACGTAATGCCACGTACTATTTTTATTTATTCTTCATTTCGACGAATTTCGACGTGTCTAGATGTCTGCCTTGGTGCTGTGTTCGGGAATCACAGGGACCATGCAGCCGCCGCTGAGCTTGATGCCTTGTTTAGTTTCTGGTGCAGGAGTGCTGCAACGCTGTAAATCGCATGGGTCACGTGCAATGGCAATGGAAGCGTGGTGTCCGATCAAGCTCGCATGGTTCGCACCTCAAGATCCAGAAAGTTCCAAGCTGTCAGCAGCATCTCAAAAGAAGATGAGATGTTTGTAGCAGGAGAGATAGGTGCTGGATTGTGCTGGATTGTCTCTGGCGCCCACCAGGGGGGTTTTCAGAAGGACAAAAGATGCCAGCCGACCAGCTGCAACCAATTGCAACCACGATGTGCAGGTCCTAGACGGCAAGACCCAGAGAGGTCGCTCACGCCCGTTAATGGGCATGCATGAGGTCCAACCTCCAATGTGGTAATTGTTTTGCTGCGCCGCCTCATTTCGCCTAGGAATGAGCGCTGCTCGGAAGTGTGGGTTTCTGGCTCCAAGCGAAAGTGCTTGTCATTTGGTCTGTATTGTCCTTCCCTTCTGTGAAGCGTTTATGTTCTCTAACATGGCCTCATACACGGGTAGCCATCAGGCTTTAGCTTTGAGCCGCTTCGCTGCGTGAACCCGGCATATGGAACGGTTTTGAAGTGGAGTTCAGTGAAGGGATGATCTGTGTGTTTGTTTTTCAGTAGTGTTTAAAGTGTTGGCAGGGGCCGGGGTTGATGCTGTGATGTCACCGTCACTGTAGCTTGACCTGCAGTGATCAGCAGAAACTTTTGCGACGGCGTACCCGTACGGAGTAGAAAAGGCGAATTATCTTGTCTCAAGTTGTCTATCTTCGGCTTTGCCAAGCCATGAGATGTAATGAAACCGTCTCCCAACGTGATCTCTGATCTCGGAGCGGAGAGTCCATGTCAAGCCTAAGTCTGAGAGTCTGAGCCATCTCTCGTCCTTCTTTGCTCGCGTATAGACAGTATTGACAGTAAGTATAGACAGTATCGCCAGTATAGACAGTATAGGCAGTATAGACTTATAAAGAGTTTGTCTGTTGGTCTAGTGCAGTACCAGAGAACATGGCCCGAACACTTGTGGCACCGTGAGGGTGCCTCTTTGAAAGGGGAGCCCTCGCGCAGTGCTCAGCCCCTTCCACGGAGCTCGCGCGGTTCAGTGATGCTGCTGTGATGCTATGCGCTGGCCTCGTGCTGTAAGCCTTGTTCTGTTGGCACTCGGGCTTCAAGATGCTGGAGCCATGGATGCTTGGTCTGTTCGGTGCAAGAGGTCCACCGTGTCGTTTACTGTGTCTTATTTGTGTCCTGTTGAGCCGTTGATATTACACTGTTGCATGGTGCTGTCAAGTGCATGGCAGCAAGGTGGCTCGGCCAGATCTGCACAACTGGATTCCACACATGCGACCTCGCACAGCTCATACTGGTGAACTGCATGAGCTCATGCAGAAGTACCGAGCCTCAGCAAGCAGTGGCATGTTGATTCTAAAGATACTACTTGCAAGGAGACCTTGAAATGTGGTGATCTTGAGCTGCATGGCTTTTACCAGAACAACCGTGCTGTTACAGAAACGCAGCAGTGTCTCAGCAAATTTCCTTTGGCCTTGTTCAGGGGTCGTGGTATTGATGACAAGCATTCCCAGTCGCATCGATCACATGGAGCCTGTGGTGGATGCGATGCTTGCACAAAGCTGGCCGCCCACGGATCCTTGGCTGCATTGAATGCAAAGTGTGCAAAGTGCCGGGTGCATTGACCGTTTGACCCATTGAGAGCCGAGGAGATCTACATGAGTATACCTTACATTTACAACCGGACGGGGGAGACATACGAGATCCCAGGATGGCTGCAATCAAAGGCGGATGCCAAGGCCTTGCAGCTGGTTCGCTGTGTTGACCTGGGACCTGGGACACACCTCTTGAATGGCTTACGACTGGAACAAGATCCGTGGACCTTTCTTGTAGTGGTGGATGATGACCACATCTACGGCACGCAGCCTCAGTTTCCAGAACAGTTCCCAGAACTACTTGCAAAGAGTCGGGAGAGACCAATGACTAGTGACGGACGGGTTCGAATGCTCATTGCCTCCATAATACGTGCGCAAAGGTCCAGAGCTAATCGAGCAATTGATGCGGGCGGCGCTTGGAAATCCGGGCAGCGCGGTCGCGGCTCAAGGCTTCCTCTCCGTGCCGGGGCTGCTCCAGAGCCAGGAACTTCGAGCCTTTCAGGAGCAAGGCCTACCATGGTTTGTCAAGTTCCCAGCCATGATATCTGCCATCTGGCGTGGAGTGTTTTTGCGGAGAGAGAGAGTCGCACATATCACAAAACCGTTCTGATTCTCCGAACTCCACCAAAGACCCCGTCTCACACCGACAAACCCGAAGAAGCGTGCCCCTTGGGGCGACCCCTCTCGAGGGGTTAAGAGCGCTGCAAGCAAGCAAGCAAGCAAGAGAGTCGCGGTGTGATCATGTTATTCTTTGCTCATTGGACCTTCAGTTTTCCCAAGTTGGCGACAGGAAGCCACCCCAGTCCTGGCTAGGTAACAGCAACGAGAGATGTTGCTCGACCCAAAGAGGAGCCGAAGCAGGGGTAGGAGATCTCTGGGAGGGGACAGACATGAGGCTGTTGTGTTTTAGCCCATTGGGATTGGCCCGGAATCACCCCATCTTGAGACAGGAAGCCCCAACCCAGAGTTTCGGCTGCGAAGACCGCAGCCCATACCACGCCCCTAGGGGCAGCTCTCCCTTCGGGGGGGCTAAGCGAGAGAGAGAGAGAGAGAGAGAGAGAGAGAGAGAGAGAGAGAGAGAGAAAAAAAGGGAGAAAGAGCGTGGCCCCTCGGGGCAGTCTCCTTTCGGGGGGAGACCATATGCGCTGGAAAGTCGCTGGAAGGAAGGCAGGAATGGGTGCGCCCAGTGCGCGGAGAGCGGTGACGCGCTTCAAGCCAGCACCAGCAGCAGCAGGCAGCGCAGGAGGAGGAGGAGGAGGAGGAGGAGGAGGGGGGGGGAGGGGAGGGGGAGGGGGAGGGGGAGCAGGAGGAGGAGGAGGTGGGTTGGCTCACGAAGGCAAGCCAGGAGTCAAAGCTGGTGGAAGTCCAGAACCAGATAAAGGGAGTCGAGGCAGAGCAGCACAAAATGCAGGAGAGGGTGGCAAACTTGGCAACAGACACGGGGTTCAGCTCTGCAGCAGGACTAGGACGCCGGCGTGAATTCTGATAGGGGGGTTTGACAGAGGAGGGTGGGGGTGGGGGACGTGTGGTACCTGCCCGGCGGATTCCTGAAGCCCTCATTCCCTCCAATGTTCACCAGCAGAAGAAGCCGAGACAGTTTTCAGCGGCCTCTCTCCACGGTGTAGAGGAAGAAGAGATTCCTCTCTTGCGGAGGTGGCGAGCGACCACGGTACCTGCAAGATCAGGGTTTCGCAGCCGGGCCCGTGCTGGTGAGTTACTTAGGCACGTTGCCTGCCAATTTCGAGACTTTGAAGAAGCATTGGATTCAGGTTTGGGGGGGATGTCCTCAAAGTCTTGTATGTGCCGAGGGCATTCGATGCCACGTCAATGATCCCTGCAGGTGTCGTATACCAGCGCGGTTTTTTCGATGATTCCGTGTTCTCCTACAGCAGTGATTGCCAGCAATGCCGTTACCAGGAGAGCCATCAAACCATTGGAATCATTCGAATGCAAGCTGCAGATCTGCTTTTCTGTTGCAGGACGACATGTGGTTTTCCGCGCATCTGGCGCACAAGGGCATCCGCCGGCTTGTGCTCGGGGCAGCACTTGGCGTACAGGACTTTGCACATCCTTGCGCACTTCGCTTGCGAATGCCATGGGAGGGGACAGTCATAACAAGTTGTGTAACGTAGGAGCTGACCGAGATGCATCTTGGGCCTGAGCTCAAAGCTTAGTGCTGTTAATGCAGGGATGTGCACATACTTCGGGGGACTGGCCTCAACCACTTGTGGCTGCAGTCTGCGATGGAGGTCCCTGACCTTCTGGAAGGAGAACAAGCCTCGGCAGATCAGCGGCCAGTTCGCAAGCACATGCAAGCACCAATCCATGCACCATTGCGCGGTAGTTCAGAGCAACTGGCCGGGTTCACGTCTCCGGGCTTCAGCGATCCATCGAGGTGACGACTGCAACAAGGGCTTGCTGCCTGCTGCCAAGCTGCTACCAAGAATCATGTTTCTTATGTTTCTAAACAGTCCGTAACTGCAGTATGGGCTACGGGCTCATAGGCTCATAGTCTCCAAGCCACGCTGACACGCGGAACGGTATGAGCTGAACAATTGCACCGCAGTGTGCGCGATGTTGATCCTGGCATTCAGGCCGTTCCGGAGCTGTGATCTAGTAGATAGGAAGCCAAGATAGACAGCTTGCTTCTCATGCCTGACGGTTGTCTTGCGATCTGTAGCTCTTCAAGTACTCAGCTTTTGAGATAGATTGAGATGCCTCTGTGTCTGGGCAGAAGTCGGCCCAGCTCTCCCTCAAAGAAAAGAAGGTGGTGATTGTGGTGTTTGCGGCGTGTGCCGTTGGCCCCAAGGCGTGCCAATAGCCACCTTTGGGCTTTTCGCCGGCGAGTCGTGCTTGCACTTGGAGGCCTACCGCCGCTCGGCACTGAAGAAATCCAAATCAGCAGAGTTAGAGTTTTAACTTTTAACAAAGTTTTACGTGGCCGCAAAACACAACCCATCCACACGATCCCGCACCCTCACCCTGACACGGATTCACACGCACGATCCCTCCGCCACGCGTGCAGAAGCGAACAGCGCAATGCACAACAATGCACGTTTGTAGATGGAACATGACGCAGAGGCCAGCGGCGTGGCCCTTTCCGGATCAGGCCATCTTGGTCAGATTTGTTTACATCTTGCTGAGTCAAAGCGACAGCGAAGCGACTGTGAAGTGAGCGTCAGGTGCCTGATGAGTGGCGACTACCACTAGCCGCCATCAGCAGGCGGACTCAATCTTCCATTTTCAATCGCTGGCATGCTGAACTTGCCGCTAGGCTTCCGCAGCGACCGGACTTAACTTACCTCTGCACCAGCTGGGACGAGGCAAATTGCCCTCTCGAGCTGGTACCAATGCTCGAAAGCAGAAGTCGTCTCGAGTGGAGTCAAAACGGGCGCAAGGAAGCTGCAGCAAGTCTACAGGAAGTGTGCGCTGCGCTGTTAGTTGACGATCAGTTCTATACGCTTTGTCCAGCAGGCCGGGCAGTCTGGATTTATGGTTGGGAGTCTCGTCGGCAGATGTTGTGGAGTTCAGGAAGCTGGCAGCTGTTTCCGTATGCACCTGTCGGCTGGAGTGAAGCTTGAGGCAATCCTTCTTGCTTGGTGGTGTGCTGGTAACGGGGTCGAGTGTGCGCGTCTCATGCCAGTGAGCCGTTCCTGTCCCAAATGCAAAGTCTGGATTGACTGTGCCTAGGCCTGTGCTGCAAACACAGATGGTCGCATTTCGCAGCTGATGCGGGACGCTTTGCCTCCGACTCAGGAAGTGCAGGACACATCGGTGAACAAACGGATGTTATAGGTAGCTAGTGCTTTCGTTAGCGCTTCTGTATGTACGGGTTGTCTTCGAGGCAGTGTCCTTTCCATGAGCTTCCTAGTGGCACGTAGTGGCACTTGCTACAGCATGAAAAGAGGCTATGGGAAGGAGATCCCAACACCGTCTTGAGCTCGGACGTTCCCTTTTTAGTCACAGAGCCGCTTTCACCGGCCGTTATGCATGTGGTATCATGCGGTTCAAGGTTCTTGTCATGGGCTCCACCCGTCTGCTGGAGGAATTCTGGTTTTGAAGGGAGCTCTGCTTCAAGAGCTGACCGAGCTGACGAATTAATGTTTGCTGCTCTTCGAAGTCATGGCCTGTGCTGAAAGTTATTGGTTCGACGGATGCCATATCTTGGAGGAGAACCCTGGCGCTTTCTGGGAGGTGGCTGAATGCGCCACGTTTGCAACAAAGTCCCGAGTTGTGCTCATCGCGACGAGTTGGAGTTCGGGGCAGAATTTGGGAATTTTTCAGAGTCCTGAAGGACGGAAGACAGCCAACAAAATGCAATCATGCGCACTCGACTGGAAGTTGCACGCACGACTCCTGGATGGGGGTTGGCAAAATCAGGGTCCGCGCTCGGATCTGGCGGGAAGCACAGGCATGAATTCGCATGAAATATATTAAACGACATCAAGAGAGACATCGGTTGTTCTGGGGAGTCAGGCTGATGCCATGCCATGCCCTCCCATTCCTGCCCATCCCTTCCCATCCCATCCCATCCCCTCTCATCACTTCCCTGTCCTCGATGAGCTTGAACATGGCGGCTCAGGTGCTGCCAGCATGTTTGATGCCGCCTCAGAAGAGGCCGAACATGAAGAGTGGCTAAGCTGCAGACTGGGTGCAGATGACGGTGAGATGCACTTTAGACAAGCGCTTGGCATTGCTTCGCTGAGGAGGAGAATCCGCCCTGGACTCAGAGTAGAGCGATGCCAAGTGGGGCCAAAAGCCGAATTTTGCCCCGGGGGGTGGGGGGGTGGGGGGGAGGGGGGGAGGGGGCAAAGGCGGTGGGGAGGGGCAGGTGAAGGATTTGGTCAGCGCAGGAAAGAAAACGACTGGCTTCACTGTGCGCACTCCCCATAAGGCTGTGATGGGCGGATTGAATGGAGCAATGACGGGTTCCTCCATTGTGTGTACATTATTCCAAGCTGAGGGATTCCGGCGCGTAGGTGGCATCGCGGGCAGGCGGCCCATGAGAGTGCAGGGCTTGCATTCTGGCGTGGGCCACGAAGCTCCAGACAGGTCAGGAAGTGATGATGGCACGCCATCCTCACTGGCGGCCGCGTTCCGCGACTGCAGCCCGAGTACGCGAGTTACGCCCGAGGACGAGTACGCCCGAGTACGCCCGAGTAACGGCCCGAGAACGCCCGAGTACCCGGTCATACCGGTCATACTGTACCGGTCATACCGGTCATACCCGGTCATACCGGTCATACCCGGTCATACCGGTCATACCGGTCATACCCGGTCATACTCGGTCGTACCCTGGCAGAGTACCCGGTCACACCCGGTCATACCCGGTCAAGCGCGGTCATACCCGGTCATACCCAACCATACCCGCTCATGGCCGGTCATACCTGCGCGTACCCGGTCATACCCGGTCATACCTGGTGATACCCGGTCAGTATATCATCGTTGCTGTGTGATTCAACGAGATCGTCCTTGCGCAGTGTCTCATGAACAGTTCTTTCGCGACTTGGATGTTGGAATGTGTTGGAGATGTTCCTTGGTTTTTGGGAGCCGCCATCGTGGCTTGGTTATGTTCCTTGTCGCAAAGTCATGCGGCGCAATGCAACCATGCCGCATGTTGAGCTTATTGGAAACCTCACAACGACGATCTTTCATGTTGAGGACAATGGGGTGAGCTTCGTGACATTCTCGAAACATGGCGGGTGTCTGCCTGCCTGCGTGCGTGCGTGGGTGGGTGGGTGCGTGGGTGCGTGGGTGCGTGGGTGCGTGCGTGTGTGCGTGCGTTGTGCGTGCGTGCGTGCGTGCGTGGTGTGCGTGGGTGGGTGTGGGTGGGTGGGTGGGTGGGGTGGGTGTGTGGGTGGTGTGTGTGTGTGTGTGTGTGTGTGTGTGTGTGTGTGTGTGTGTGTGTGGTGTGTGTGGTGTGTGGTGTGTGTGTGTGGTGTGTGTGTTTGTGTGTGTGTGTGTGTGTGGTGTGTGTGTGTGTGTGTGGTGTGTGTTGTGTGTGTGTGTGTGTGTGTGTGTGTGTGTGTGTGTGTGTGTGTGTGTGTGTGTGTGTGTGTGTGTGTGTGGGTGTGTGTGTGTGTGTGTGTGTGTGTTGTGTGTGTGTGTGTGTGTGTGTGTGTGTGTGTGTGTGTGTGTGTGTGTGTGTGTGTGTGTGTGTGTGGTGTGTGTGTGTGTGTGTGTGGTGTGTGTGTGTGTGTGTGTGTGTGTGTGTGTGTGTGTGTGTGTGTGTGTGTGTGTGTGTGTGTGTGTGTGTGTGTGTGTGTGTGTGTTGTGTGTGGTGTGTGTGTGTGTGTGTGTGTGTGGGTGTGTGTGTGTGTGTGTGTGTGTGTGTGTGTGTGTGTGTGTGTGGTGTGTGTGTGTGTGTGTGTGTGCGTGTTGTGCGTGTGTGGTGTGTGTGTGTGCGTGTGTGTGTGTGTGTGCGTGTGTGTGTGTGTGTGTGTGTGTGCGCGTGCGTGCGTGCGTGCGTGCGTGCGTGCGTGCGTGCGTGCGTGCGTGCGTGCGTGCGTGCGTGCGTGCGTGTGTGTGTGTTGGTTAGTTGGTTGGTTGGTTGGTTGGTTGGCTGTTTGCTTGTTTGTTTGTTTGACTGTTTTCGCGGTCTGCGCAGAAGGCATTAGGTGCTGGGGGACGCGACAGACGTGCTGGAACTTGTGATGCAAGCATGGGGCGTTGGAGGGTCTTTTTTTTGAAGACTTTTTGAGGTGACCTGAGCCAGAAGGCCGCGGCAGCCAACGATGCAAGGGAACGGGGGCCGCAAATTTTGCATGACCCTGAGAGAGGCAGCTCGCGAAGGCATTTCTCAGCAACATGGTTTGCAGCTCAGCCGTCTCCAACGCACGCGGACTAGTGCTGCAGGATACAGCCAGACATGACTTGAAACACTTTTGGGGCGCTGAGGCCATATCTTTCTCAACCAACTGTTCCGGCAACGCGGAGACAGCCCGCAGGGCCTTGGGGATGTTGCCCTGCCGAGGCTTGGTGGAACCGGTTGTCTTGACATGCCTTGACCCCTTTACCTCACGTCAGAAGCATGTGTTTCTTCAAGCGTAAGGCTCAGACAGAGCAGTAGGGGTGGGTTGATGGGTGGGTGGATGGGTGGGCAGAGCGCGGGTGATCAGCAACTCGGACCATACGGGTTCGTTCCTTGAAGTGAAGACTGGCGGGATGTTTCTGGGCACATGCCAAGCACGATAAGCACGGTCTTTCACCTGAATGTATTGGGGCATCATGCACACTCGTGACTGTGACACTGCAGGCGCAGTCTGCACGAAGTTCCCGCTTCCAAAGCTAGTCAGGGCTCTAGCCTAAAACGAAGACTTTTCATCCTGTGGACCTTTCTGAAACCGAGCGCAGGTCACAACAGCAAGGAGAGCAAGTTTGGCCTTACTGCCGCATGGGCGATTGGGTGGCTGCAACTGTCTGGGCCTTGGACCGACCTGAGATGCTCTAGGAGAGATGATAGAGATGTCACCCCACGTTGCCGGCAGGTTGGCGCCTTCACTGCTTAGCCGATGGTCGCAGCCAGCTGGGCCAGCGTAGTTAATTTCTGCCCCTTTCATGTTGACCATCCCTCAAACAAGCATCTTATGCGGAGGGAGCTCAACGTGAGCAGGTGCTCCATGCGGCAATGCCGCCACATGCAAAAGGAATCCTGTGGTGGAACCATTGGTATGAAAATGTGGGGGCCAGCACCCTTTGAGCCCTGGCTCCAAGCATCACCACAGCAAGCGAGACTAAGTTGGCCGACAATGGCACCTGTCCGTAGACCATTAACACATCTCCAAACTCAAGACATTGAACAACTCTGAATATCAACATATCGGAACATGCTAATTCCGCATGGTGCCTGTTCCGGCCAGACAATCGAAGAGTATGGCAGTTGCATCTAGCTGAGTCGCGTTTTCCGGGCGGCTACAACCCAGCACACCAAAAACATCATGCCGACGCTTGACAGAAGCGACTTTCCCCATACTTTCCCGCAATGGCTCGGGCACTTGGACTCTGTTTGTTAGGACAGGCCTGGTCGTGTTTGGTCGTGTCAGCCTTTCATGAGTTTCATGGGCATGTGCCGAATTTGTCATGCAATATCGCTGCCAGACATGGACCTCCAAGGCCGAGGCGGGTTCTCTGATGGCTTGGGAAGACTCCATGCGTCGAAGGGGCTTCCCGCCCACGGGCAAGGACATGCATACAGCTGCGCGAATTGCTAGGGGCCCCCTGGTCATCTTCAGCCATTTGGCGGTTGGAGAGCAGGGGAGGCCGTGGAGGACTCTCCCGCGCCTGACCTCTTGCGTCGTCTTGAACTGACATGGCACTGCCACACTGCCAGACCTGCAGAGCCTAATTCTTTCGATTGTCGAGTCGCTTTCCAGAGCATTTGTGTTCAAAGCAATAAACAAACACACGCTCGGCATGATGATTGATTGCGTGCCGCGGATTTCTGAGCAAGGTGAGCCCTGTACATCTGCATAAGTTTCATACAGCAGAAGTGCATGATCCAACTGTCACTTAGGGCACGTTGAGCACTACCATTGAAAGAGCGGCAGTTCGTTGCTTTACAAGATTCTACAAGTAGAGTTTGCTGTTTCCTTGCATTCCTTGCTTAGCTACAAATCGCTGCTTTGTCCATTCCCATCCCTTCACCATGTCGGCCTCCCGGGATTGGTCAAAGCTCCAAGTGTCCAAGGCACGTGAGCCACCACGCGCAGTCACGTGAAGTAAAGCGATTCGCAAGGACGATTGCGATTGCGTAGCATGCCAAACAAGACAACAGAACCCGCTCTGGGCAAAATCATACAGTAGTACAATATCAACATAGTAAAATCTAATACTCACATGGTAGTAAAATAATGTTTGTGGAGCCGAGGCATGCGGGACTAGAGATGGTAGACGGGGCTTTTTGCATTTTGCGCTTTGCTGCAGGGCACGCATTGCTTCATCGAGGAGATGGGTTTCAAGCGCATGACGCCTGTGCAAGCCATTGCTATTCCACTTGTGCTGAAGCAGCGTGATGTGGCTGTAGAGGCGAGTGTTTTTTGAGTCGTGCAGCCTTTGTCATTGAGTTTTGTCATATGCATGGTTGCAACGGTCAGTCGGCAGCACGTCATAGCACGTCATAGCACGTCTTTTGGCGAGCTTTCAGTCTCAGTGCTGTCAGGCCTGCACAGGTTCCGGCAAGACATTGGCCTATCTCATTCCAACCTTTGAAATCATGTGTCGGACGCTCAAAGACGGCGTAAGCCGAAGACCTGGCATAGATGCCCTGGCTGTCGGTTCTGCCATTATCTCACCTACCAGGGAGCTGGCTACCCAGATCCACGAGGTTTTCGGATCCTACTTGATGGCAGCCGCCAAAGCTGACGACGGCCTTTCCTGTCAGCTTGGCCGGCAGCTCTGCGTTGGAGGATCTGAGGCAAAAGCGGCGGCAGCGGCGTTGCGAAGAGCTGCTGTCACTGAGGCCGCCGAGGAAGAGTCAAAATTGCACTTGATTTCAGCTACACCGGGGAGGCTGCGGGCTCTTGTATCTCTTTCCAACAGCCCCTTGAACCTCAAATCTCTGGAGTTTCTGGTGTTCGATGAAGCCGACAGATTGCTTCAACTGGGATTCTCTTTGGATATAGAAGCTGTTTTATCGGCTGTCCCGAAGCAGCGAAGAACTGGGCTCTTCAGTGCGACACTGACTACAGAGCTGCAGCGCATCATGAAGACCGGGATGCGTAACCCAGTGCATGTCTGCGTTCGCCGGAAGCGCCCTGGGGAGTGCATGCAGCCGCAGCCGAAGGTACGCAAGGGTCCTGAAGCCATTGCTGACGGTTCAGTTGACGACCCTGAAGACCCTCCTGAGAAGGACGAAAGTCACCCTGTCTTGGGACACGAGCTGCCGACAAAGCTGAGCAACTATTACTATCAGGTTCCTGCGCCAGAGCGTCTGGGCTTTTTGAGGCATTTTCTGCGCGCCCCAGAAGTCCGCAGTGGCAAGACCATTGTTTTCTTTCTAACTTGTGCAACGGTGGACTACTTTCACGTCCTCTTGCGTGGCCTTGTCGATGGCCGGGCAGGAGGATCCAAGGCAAAGGGCATGAAGAACAAGAAGATGCAGGCCACGGCCAACTCGCCGGTGCGAGTCGAGAAGCTGCATGGCCAAATGGAGCCAACAGCCCGAGCACGAGCGTACGAGAAGTTTTGCAAGAGTCCAGCACACGATGGTGCAGTCCTGCTTGCCACGGATGTGGCAGCAAGAGGCATCGACGTTGATGCCGTCAAGTGGATTGTGCAGGTCGACCCGCCAACCGATCCAGCAGCCTTCGTTCACCGCATCGGGAGGACAGCTCGTGCCGGACAAAGTGGAAGAGCCGTCGTACTGCTGCTTCCACATGAGGATGGATATTTGCCGTTTCTTGAGAAGCGGGGAATTCAACTCGAAGAGCTGCCTGAAGAGCTGCAGAGGCCTTCGAGCGGAGGGGAAGCTTTGGCTGAAACGACGCTGGCCAGATGCAAGCGCATCGTCGAGACCGACAGAGCTGCCATGCTCAAGTCGACCAAGGCATTCCTTTCCTTCGTCCGGGCGTACCACGAACACCAGCTGCCATACCTTTTCCCGTTCAAAAACTTGGACATAGGCAATCTGGCGACTGGCTACTGCCTTCTCAGACTGCCCCGGATCAAAGAAATCTTGGGGAAGCATGTGAGAGGATTTCAGCAAAGTGAAGTCGGCGGCTTATCACATGTTTTTGGTTCAGTAGAGCTCGAGTCGAGCTCGAGTCGAGCTCGTGACAGCGTGCGCTACTGCCCACATGTACAAGCTCAGGTCAACCCTATAGACGTACCATTCAAAAATGGCAAGCAGGAGAAGCTGCGACAGGACGACTGGTGGCACCCCATACTTATTGTAGGATGCGGTGACATGCGGCCAAAAAGAAAGTGCTGCTGCTTCAGGAGAAATTGGCAAAAGAGCGAGAGGAGCGTGAGCAGAACAAGGAGCCTTGCAGAGAGCTTACTGTAGGTCGTTGTTGTTCTTGAGTTCGGTTGTAGTAAAACCGGCTTGGCACCCGTTTGAAGGAGGAGGAGAAGAAGGCACAGATAGCCAAAGCACGGCAAGCCATGAAGGCCAGGAGCTCAGAGCAGCTCGGAGCAGCTCGGAGCAGCTCGGAGCTTAGGGGTGAGAGGCTGTTCTAGTGTGCTCACTGCACCGTTCTCGAGGATGCGGCGAAAGCCGAGAAGGAAAGGACCAGGAGACGCCGTGGGGGGGGGGGGGGGGGGAGAATGAGGATACGTGGGAAGCGAAGAGCAGTACGGGTGTAAGGTGAGAAGGAGAGAGAGAGAGAGAGAGAGAGAGAGAGAGAGAGACAGTAGCCATTTTGGCTCAAGTCGGAAACCACCCCCGGCTTGAGCCAGTGGAGAAGCCATTTGGAAGCCAAGGCGGTCGCAAGGGGAACAAGGGGGAGCGGCTTAGGCGGGGGTTGGGTTGGGTCTGTTGCCATCGTGTGTCATGGGGCTGGACTGTTCAACCGGTTTAGACACCCCGCTCCTCACAAGTGAACCTGACTAGCCAAGAGACTGCATAGGGATGCATTGTGTTTTGTGAGCACACGCATTGCTTGCACATGTGCTGTCAGTCTTCGTCAGGACTTACTTAGGGGGAGGACTGCTAAGTAAACAGCTGACGCGCAGCGGGGCCATGGACCATTGTGGCGCGATGCTCTGAAAGCAGGATTGGGGGAAAGAATGCCGGGAAAACCACACAGCGAACTTGACAGTACTCCGGCTCTTCAAGTAGGCACAGGGGATGCTCTCTTCCTGCATGGTGGGTACGATGGCCGGACCTGGTACAGCTTCTACAGCCTACGCCAGCCTTTGCCAGGCGCCAAAGAGGCCGATTGGGGAAGCTACTGGTTCACCTACGAACCGCCCACCAGCCCAGTGCACGGGCAGTCTTCGCCCGCTCCGATGCAGCCTGAAACACAGCCCAATCAAGGCCGACCCGCCTCAGCCTAAGGCCACCATTGCCCACAACGCCTGCCCAAGATCTGCCCACTGTCTCATGCTCTCATGCTTCGAACAGGGCAAGCTGATGGCTGCTGGATGGGAGGTAAGACCTGCCCAGTGGGTGCAATCGACTTGGTTGGCGAGCCGATGAAGGTCCCCCACAGGCTGATGAGCAATGGACCGCCCGGCTTCTTTAGAGAGATGAGTGCCCAGGCATCGGTCGATGCGCTGAAAGTTGCAACGGGGGAAAGCTGACTGTGACGGTGAAGCGAAGCGGCAAATTCGCCGGCAGTCTGGTTCTCCAAGCAATTTCCCTACATCTATGGTGGCAACATTGTGTCAGTTGATTGCTACTGATGGAAGCGTGTGGGGGAAACTACAGCGTCAGCCAGAAGTATTGAGCCACCGTGTACGTGCAGTGAGCGCCCCTTCCACCTGCGCAAGGTTTTAGGGATGATGCCGGGGGATTTGGGGGCAGGTTTCGGAAGGTTCTGTGTGAGGTTTGGGGGGATTGGGAGGAGTTCAGGGTTATGCGCGGCTGGGGCTGCGTGTCGTTACAACATCGAGTACCACTGATTTCCCATTTTAAATAGAGGTACCACCAAACAGCCGGGCAACCCGGATGAGTACAAATCCGTGTGCCGCTCATATAGGAGGCGATGATCTTGATGTTGTTGGGGGTTTAATCGTTTGCCGTCGCTTGGGTTGTTGTCTTCAGTCCGAGGTCATCGGGAGCCGGTCAAGGAGGGCTTAATTCGAGGGTGGGGTATATACTCCAGAACCAGTCCGTGCACCTTGCATGTTTTTTTCCCTCCTTGCAGGCAAGTTTTGTTTTCTTGTCGTGATGGGTGACTGCCCCCTAACAAGCGACTACCGAGTCCTTTCGCATGGGACCCAGCCCAGAACGGCAGCCCAAGCGTAGGAGAAAGCCACAGCTCCAGAGTAGCAACGGTGCAACTGAGGCCTCAAAACAAATAAGTAGCCTCGGGGTCAGTGCTGCTTAGGGCCGGGGAACACCGATGCCACTTCAGGAGCATCTCACCGGAGGATCACGAAGTGGGGGTCGCCCGGGCCAACACGGCCGGGGAAAGAGGACAGCACAGACGGACCCAGCCACATGAGCCTGCCGTCACCATTTCACCACGACCTGACTCACCTCCGGGCGCGCCTGGTGCGCGGGGGTTTCCCCCAAGCCCTGCAAAAGAAGAAGAAGAAGCAGAAGAAGAAGAAGAAGAAGAAGAAGAAGAAGAAGAAGAAGAAGAAGAAGAAGAAGAAGAAGAAGAAGAAGAAGAAGAAGAAGAGTGAGAGACAGACAGCCATCAAGCAAAAACGCACGTCAAGAGAATCAAAAAGAAGACTTGCTCCAGAACTGAGTGCTCTCAGAAGAGCTGCCCTCGAAGAGCTTGGAGTCTTCATTTACAGTGTCTTACAGTCGCCTTTGTATTAAACAAAAACAAGAAGAATCCCAGCCAGGACGCAGAAGCGCCAGGCGAAGCGAAGCGAGAAGGCGGAGCAGTGGAGGACGCTGGCAGCCGAGGAGTGGTCGTCGGGGAGCGAAGTGCGAACCAAGAGTCAAACACATAGTCAAAGAAAAGTTGAGCATCCCCACCCCACCCTCTCTTGGTAGAGATACTCCAGGGACACTCTGCTGTGGTGGGCACTCCGGGGACACGCTGGGGGCACTCCAGGGTGACTCTGGGGTTGGGGTGGTTGGGCACTTTGGGGACACTCGACAGGGCACTCCAGGGACATTTTGGGGTTGGGCACTCCAGGGATGAGCGAGGAGTAGACCGGGCGAGGAGAAGAGCTCGGGCGAGGAGAAGAGTTGAGTTTAAAATCTAACAACCGCACACCGAGGGTGGGGAAAAACTCCCCCACCCCCAAATAAGACACGCGCGCACATCAAAAACACACACATCAAAAGCATGTTCTCAAATTCTCATCAAAATACGTATCAATTACGCAGCTCTTTACAGCTCTTCTGTGCCTCACCTCTCACATCTCTCCTTTTCCTTCTTCCCATTGAAAGGAGCGCCTGGCGAAGAAGCTGCGAAAGGGGAAGATCTCGGCCTCGCAGTTCGAGCTGGGACCCAAGCTGTGCGACAAACCAAAGTGACTAAACTGCCCGACAATAGAAGCTTCTAGGATGTTTTGGCTCGTCTTAAGTGCACGTCGCGATGTGTCGCGATCGTGCAGGCAGTTGCCACCATGCTGCCACGAGACCAAGGTCCAGGGTGAAGCGGATCGGCCAGGCGATGCCTGCCCCATGCTCTGTGCCCGTGCCGCGCATGAAGAGTCCAAAGAGTTCCGAAGCCAAAAGCAAAACACCAAAACAAAGCCCGATCTCTTGCTGCTTGAGTTGCCGCTTACGTTGCTGCAAGCATTGCTGCTTGTGTTATGGATGGCTGTGGCATACTGTAGGCTTCGGCGGGTGAGGGCGAGGAGGACCTTGACAGCGAGGAGCGTGACGTTGTTTCGATTGGATGCGCAGTTGTTCGATGTTCGTGACCTCGTGGATCCTGCAGAAACTGCAGACATGGATCTTTGGATGTGGTGCAGGAGCACGCGGATGAGAGTGAGGAGGACGGTCTTGACATCGCCGACCATTGGGATATCGTGAGAAGCTCCACCGCTGTGCCCCTGATGTTGCAAGATCGGACAGTTGTCGGTTCAGGACGCTGGGCAGATAGAGCCAGTCGATGCCAGATATGCGGTTCAAAAGAAAAAGAGGCCCAGGGCAATACACACTTGATCAGAAGTGGATTGATGTCGCTTTTGTCCGCAGGAAGCGCGGAAAATCCAAAAAAAGCTGAAGTTCCTCGAAGTGCCTCGAAGTGCCTCGAAGTCTCGAATCGAATAGAGCTTCAGGCGCGTTGGAACGTGCCTTGTGATCCTATGCGGAGATAGTGGATGTTGCTGCCCTGAACATGCTCTGAAAGTTTTTTCTTCTCCCCAGAGTGTAAACCTGAAAAGAGATTTCATGTATTTGGAAGGCACGCCGCCTGAAGTAGTGCTGCACCCGTTCATATGCTGTATGGCAAATACAAGCCACTCGAAGCGAGCAAGCTTACAGGTAAATATATCGAGAGGATCCTTACTACTGGCAGCGCAACAGTAGCTTGGCATCCTTGTACCGATGTCTCGTGATGCTCCAGGCCTTGAAAGCCTCCGCTTCAAGAACTGCCTGGCATCTTCAGAAGGACCGTGAGCGCCTGATCCTGAGATGCTACCCAAGGCCCAAGTGCAGAAGGCAAGACCCTGGCCAGGGCCGTAACATGTTCCTCGGCCCTTTGAGTCAAGAGTGTATGGATCGATGTGGATGGCTACCCATGCATAGACGCATGGAGTGACTTGTTGACTTCCGAGCCAGCTGGGCTCACACGCCAGTTTAAGCCTTTTCTTCACGTACCACATGACGAGGAACCTCCCCGGCCATCCCAGGGAGGAGATGCAGAATTTGCACAACTGGCCGGCGGTACTCAGCACATGTACTCAAGACATAGACGAGCACAAGTCAAGCTTCAACACGGCCTTCCTGCGGGCACCTCGCAGAAGAGACAGAAAGCTGGCAGACCTGGCGAGGCACAAGAGGTCGAAGAAACAGAGGAAGACGCTCGCGTGCACTTTGCTGCCGGGCCCGTTGCACACCGGCGTGCTCCAAGATGCCCACGAGCCCCCTCCACGGGCAGACGTCGTTGGACTGTTACCGGTACGATATTGCAGTATGCTAAGGCATGTTGGACTGCACGATGTGTTGTTGAGTCGTGGCCGATGTAATAACCACTGCATGCAATGAGACATGTCAGACGTGACATGAATTTCCGCAGCTGCCTCAGAGGTTCTTGATCTAATCTGGACATGGCCTTGTTCTGTTTCTACTTACTTGCCTTTTGCAGCGACAGTTTCTGCAACACGAGCAAAAAAGATGTAAAAGAGTGATGCTCTGGACCTCTAAGCCAGATGCCGAGCAACGTTCGCAACTTCAGGCAGGGCTGCAAGAGGCGCACGCAGGGCGCATGCAGGGCGCACAGAGCTCGCTAATGTCCGATAGTCCGTACGAGAAGTCGGAGATAGTCGGAGCCAGGGTCTTGAAATGACACCAGGCTCCAGAGTGCAAGAGTTGTGTTGAAAGGGTTGTATTCAAGGTATTCTTCTGCCAGGCATGTGTTGAAGCGGCGAACCTGCTGAAGTCTGCGGATGTGCTGCTGCTTTTCACAGGACATGACGTCGTGAAGTCTGCGGTGACCTGCAAGACAGTGGTAACACTCCATTCGTCATGAGCTCCACGAACTTGGCCGAGGGCAACCCTATGCTTGAAGGTCAGATGAAGTGGCCCTCAATTTCATTTGGTTAGAGACGTCCTTTGACACAATGAAAATGCACTGCTTCAGACTCATTTGAGACTTGCCAGATGCCGGGGAGCTGCCAAGACTCAGGGCAAGATTGAAACCAAAAAGCCATTGTTCAATTGTTCATATGTTTGTTGGGCTCTGCCCATTCAAGACCCATTGTTGTCAATAAACTGTGTGTCGATGCTGTACAGTTTGAGCTCAGCCCGTCAGCAAGCTAGCATGCACAGGCCTAGGCATCGACTGGCGAGGTGGTGAGAGTCTGATCGCAGTCAAGTGAACTTTGAGATGCGAGATGTGCAGTGTGCAGGAGCAGGGTTTTCTGCCGACAGCGGCCTGGCAGTCTACGATGATGTTGCCAAGGCAGGATGGGTCGATGTCATTGAGTTGCCGTGGCAACTGGACATGTGGCATGTGTGTGTGTGGGTGTCGTGAGTGCAACAGAGGTGGCAGCCTATGCGGAGCGAGGATTGGATTACATGGACCTTTGCGATCCGAAGCTGGTCCACCAAGAGCCGCCGCTCTTCTGGGGCTTCTGGGGCCAGTGCTTCAATGACTACAGGCATCGCCTTGCCTTTGCGGCTTTTGATGGCTCTTGACGGCTCTTGATGGCTATGGCTTTTGTTTTGGCTGTTTTTCTGCGAATCATTGCGAATCCTCTGGCCAGTCTTCCGGTTCCGTTGTGCAATGCGTTTTTGGAGGCTTCGGGCTGCTTTTCCTTGATATTTGACCTATGCCTTTTTGTTTAGCTGTTTCCGAAGTTTCCTCCTGATGTGTTCCGCTTCCTTTTGTACCTCTTGCCTTTTTGTTGTGTGGTTTGCTTTTGATTTCTTTGCTTTTGGTTCTATTTTCTGGGGCCTCAGTCTCGGCAGGTACATCCGTGAGTGAGACTGGTATCTATTGAACCTGACAAACCGTACATAAGTGCGTACGCTCATGGTTGTTGTGGATGGAGCACGGCTGCCGGTGGCCAGCCCGCAAGTGGGACCTGTTCAAGCACATATGCCAAATACCTGGTGGGAGCACACCAGAGGTAACGCCGTGCACAACAAGCACCCGTGTCTGGAAGATTGCGTGGGGGACAATCGCCATCGAGCTCGGCTTTCCTGAGGTGGAACCAGTTAACGATGAATGAGAGGGAATGCACATACCTATGGATCCTATGGGGGCCTGGACATGGACAGCTGCCTTATGGCTTTTGGCAAGATGGGCGAGGCGTCAGATAGGCCGTATCAAGAATAGCTCTTCCTGCGTGAACTTTCATCGGCGCATGTCGGCACCACACCAGTCTACAAATGCTTGTTGCCAGCTCATGCAGCTCGGCATTCTGGGTAATGCGCTCCCGTGCTTTGCAAGCTATGAACGGAAGGCGGCTGAGGGCGCAGCATGGCGTAGCCTTCAGCCGTGTAGCGGACCGTGTGATCACCCAGGACTTACGCGCCGCACTGCTTGCCTGCCGTGCGCCCCCAGAAGTGTGTGCTATTTCCTTCGGCCTCGTTTTCCTGAATCTGTAATTTGTTGTTTTACTCTGGTGTTTTTTTGGCTTTAGCTTTGTGTTTCTCGCTTGTGTTTTCTTTTTTTCGTTTTGTTACAGAACACCGAGGCCGAAGTACACCCCAAACAGTTCCAGACCACGAAAGAGCAGGGGCTTTTCCTTCTGAAATGTAGTGCAGGATAGACTGGAGACTCTCTGCAAAGAGGTTTTCTGTGGTAGAATATGGACCTACCAACAAAAAAACAAATAGAAAAGGTTTCTTCTACATGTTCGGAGGATATAGAGCTTTCTCTATGAATGGCACGGAAATCAGATGTTGTTATTGAAATACAGAGGACTTGGATTTGTCACAGCAAAAAATAAAGCGAATGGAGGTTTCCTTTTGAAAGATAGCAGAAGTAGAGCAAAATTATGGAGGAAGTAGACGTTGTCCGATTACACGCAAGCACCACCCCAGAAACAAAAAACCTCCCCACCCTGAACCAACCGGGCATCCAAAGTGGCAGGAAGGCTAGGGCGGCTAGGGTTCAGGAATTGGTTTCGGCACCCAAGGCATTCACAGTGAGGCAGAGTGACAAAAGAGCAGGGGCCCATCTACCGGTTCTGGTGAGTGCCCACTAGCCACTGCTCCGGTTCTGGTTCCAAAAGGCCGATAAAAGGGGAGACAAAACGTCGCAGACAGGGAGACGCGAGGGAGACAAGAACGGAGGCGCGAATCCACCGATCCGGCTCTGGTTTCGAAGGGCAGACAAGAAAGGACGCAAGAGGGGAGAGAACGGAGACAGGAGACAAGGGAAGACAAGGGGAGACAAGGGGAGACAAGAGGAGGCAAAAGGGCAACAAGAAGGGGGAGACAACATGGGGGCGCAGCGATCCGATCCGGTTCAAAAGACAAGACGGGACAAGGATTCCGGTTCAATCACAGCAGGGTCAACAGGGGACAAGATAGAGGGGACAAAGCAGAAGCTCAGAAGCGCCATTATGTAGGTGCGCCTGCTCACTGTAGAATCAAATCTTGAACCCCTACAGCAGGCGCAACAGTAAGCTGTTTTTTCGGCACATGTTGTTGTTATGTGATGTGCATCACGATGGCTGAGTACCAGCATGTATCGCCAGACTCGTAGGAAGCCCTGCAGAAGCTAAAGCCCTCGGCACGGCACGTTCTAATCATTCTAATCTTTGTTCAGGCGAACAGCTCCCCACAAGGGGTACGAAATCATCAGCAAGTGGGTGGAGAAGAGTTTTCGACACTCGGAAGTTGCCACGCGAATCAGGCCTGATACTTGCGTGAGTTTGCGTACTTGAGAATGGTTCTTATCCTTGCATCCGATGATAAAGGTAAGTTGAGGCTCATAAATTGTCTTCGTGCAGGTCGAAGCTGGCATCCTCAAAGCCAGCACAGCCAGAAAACAGCTTTTGCTCCTTCGATGATGTGTCGGCTGAACCGTATCTCATCTCCGGCCATGCTGGTGCATTTTACATCTTCACATCGAATGTCGACGCTCATCACTATGACTGGTTCCTTCCCAGTGAGGTACGAGAATGTCACGGAAATGTCGAGTTGTATCAATGCTTTTTTGGCAGGGCGAGATGTGGACCAGGTATTTGGAGAGCTCCGCTAGATTTTGCATTCAATGTCGATGCCACTCATATGCTGGCTTTTGCGGATGAGCCGCCAGTACGAGGTGAGGCTCCTGCCCAGCTGGCTGCGGCAGGTGCTTCACATGTCGGCTCTGTTCGCGGAGCCCGCCGCACCACGACGCTGCGCCACATGCCGGAGTCGCTCACACCCAAAGATTTGGTTGAGCGAGGGTTTGCTGGCAATCACCCGAGATGTCTTCGCTGCAGGGGGCCAGCGAGGCCGGCAATCTTGATGTTCGGTGAGTGGGGTGACCGAGACTGGCAAGACTCGCAAGCGCAGTCCAGACGTTGGACGGGCTACATGCAAGCACTTGGAGAGGTTGCTGCCGAATCCACTGCTTTGCGCTGCGTCCTTTTGGAGATTGGTGCTGGTGGCAGAGTGCCAACCGTCCGCGAAACATCTGAGCAGATCTTGCAAATCTTGCTTGGTGGTGGTGCTGACGCCAAGATGATCCGCATTAATCCGGACTATCCGCTCCCTGACAATGACGACGACGAGCTGTCTGGCAAGATTGTAAGCCTCATGGGGTCGGGCCTCCATTGCTTGACCATGATTGATGCACAGATGTAGATGTGGTTGTCATGTGTCGGTTATGTGGAGAAGAAGGATATCAACAAAGGAGGTGTGCGGCTCTTGGCAGGTGACACAGCGAGCGCCAAACGTCACTTCAAGGCAAACGAAAGCTCTGGCAGTTTGAGCCCGACAGGCCTTGGCTCGGGACGGCATCCTGAAGTCCGCGAATGCTGCGAGTATGCGAGTTTCTCTCTCTACAGTGCATGGCACGAGATATGGTGAGCGCCTGGGGGTGCAAGAAAGACCGTAAAAGGTCGTACTTGCGTAAAATGACGCGCGTGGGCCCTTTGTTGCCAGCCGGCACACTGCCCTTGCGCCATCTGACGATGCCCTGGAGAAACTTCGTGTCTTGCAAACTACTTGAGTCACAGCCCTTGTTTGGCAGACAATTCCATACCGCGTCACCCCGTCCAAATGCAAATTGTAAAGTTCCCACCTTGGTTGCGAGTTGACTGTCCATGTGTCGATCAGAACAGTGGCTGGTTGAAGTTGAACCAGTGTGGAAGGTGCCAGCTGGACCTTTAAGTGCAAAGTCGATGATGCAGCTGTGCCAATCAGTCATGCAGGTGATAGACCAGCTGCCTCAGTGTTTTGAGCCTTTCTAACTTCACCTGGCCGTGGCTGTTTGTAAAAAACGGAGCTCGCAAAGAAGCCGATGCTTGCATCAATTTGGGTGTTGCGGCTCAGGCACACCTTAGGTACTTGGTCCTTCCCACGAGCCGTCAGGTATACTTAAGCAGGCGAATGCAGAAAGTTAACATTTAAGTGCTTTTCCACCGAGTTTACACCAGTACTGCCAGTGTACACAAGTCGAAGATCCGCAGCCTGTGACGACAGCTTGAGAGTCGGAAAGTAGCTAGTGGTATTGCAAGTGTGTTGCATGTACTTGGGATGCCTGGAGTTTGACCAAGATTATTGGCTGAACGACGTTGAACTGTTGTCCATGTAGTCCAGGGTCATGGCGCTGAAGAAGCCCCGAGATTCTGAGGGCTTGACGAGCCCTGCCTTCTTGTTAGATAGTCAGCTCCTTGAAGTGCAGTGCTGCTCAGTGCTGCCGCGTAGCTGGTGTTGCCGCGAATAGCTTGCCTAAGGCGAAGAGAACTACGAACTACGAAAGCCATGCTGAGAGCTCCGACTGGCCAGTAGGTCCTGCTGAGAGTGCAGATAATGATGGGCGCTGTAGCTATTTCGTGCTCTTTCATCTTTTATCAAATGGACACTCATCTTGACTCTGTACATAGGCGGTATCTGTTTCATGTACCTGGCATGCGCAGCCGACCGCGCAGCTTAAAGTAGAGGATGTCACTTGACGCTGGTTCGCGCCTCTGCATCAACACTGACATGAACTGAGAAGTGTAAACAAGGACCATCTACGTGTGTTTTGCTCTCTATTTTGCCATGTCTACACGTCCCGCCGGTTTGCGCCAGGAGCGAAGCGATGTCCCCGCACCTGAGGAGTTTTACAAGGAGTGCCCCCCCCCCCCCCCCACCCTGTCAGTGGAGAACATGAATCGAGAACATTGTGAAACGAAGGCGAGATCCAGGTCATGCCCAGGTCTCGCCTCTGTGTTCTCACAGGTCGTCGCGCTATCGCAATTCACATGATGCACCATGAAGGTACTGCACTTCTGACAATGGCTATGGCAGGTCGAGCGTGTTGTCTAGTAGTTTCGGCTCAGTCGTGACACGAATGCAAATTGAAGGCCCGTGGTGTTTCGAGGAGCAGCAAATTCCTGGACCTTAAGCAGCACCACAGCGTTGCACTCCTTGAGATGTGTTAACCATAGGAACCGTGCTGATTTGCATTGCGCTGCGTTGTGCTGAGGAAAGCCATGAACTGGAGCTCGGATGAGTACTTGCTGGAAAGGCCGGCCTAGGATGTTCGGATGTTCTAGTAGTTTGCATTCGCCTCTCTAAACGAGCAAGTCGTTAGTATTTCTAGAGTGACGGGAGCGGGTTGTTCTCCAAGCACACTTCCCAGCATTTCGCCATCTGCTCTGTACCCTGACAGGATCAAGTAAGGACCCCTAATGAATCGGAAGAACAGCGGCCGGAAGCGCCAAGCAGATCCGCCCAATGCAAGTTCGCGCAGGTTTGGCTCCGAACGGATATCTGGCGTGGAGCACAACTTGAAGGAGACACGTGCGGGTGGCCAGGCCTGAGGGCTGCCGGCAAGATCTCAAGAGATCTCAAGGCACGGCGGCAGTCTCGGCGCAGTAACCCATGTTCAGGTTGATGGCATGGTGAAGCTTCGAGACTTTCTGGGTCAGTGACCCCTGAATCGTCGCTGTGATATCTGCTGCCGGATTGCTTGAGAGGTACAACACAACTGATATTTACATGGTTTCGGGAGACTTGTCCTCAGTCACTACTTTTGCACACCCTCGAGCACCATGCCAGAGAGCTTTGGATGCGGCAGCCTTGCCAGCCTGAGGTCCCAAAGAACATGATGAAGGAGGTGGAGTTCCTACCATGCCTGGAGTGCGGTGGGTGAGCACATGTGACACCAAGGGGTTTCAGGATCAAGAGCCCATTAAAAATCTTTGTCAGGTACCTCAGTTTTCTTGACACGCACAACTTCTGGATGGGCCGTGGAGGCAGTAAATCCGTGGTCTGGGCCTTGGCATCCTAACTTCCCAGCTGGCCCGTAGATCAGAAGCGGTTGGTGCGGAAAGGCGTGCGTTCAGTTCACTCAGGTGCACTACGATGATCAGGATTGGCGGTTCGATCGATGGCAGATACAGCAGCGAGAGAGAGAGAAGAGAGAAGGAAGAGAGAGAGAGAGAGAGAGACAGGGAGTTGGATCGCCCAGTGCGCGGGGAGGGGGAGACCCTTCCTCAGGCCCCGTAGAAGAAGAAGAAGAAGGGAGTTGGATTGTGATGCTCGAGTTATGGGGGTAGGATGCCGGCGGCCGCTACTCATAGCCCGGGAACAGCTGAAGGCTGAGCAGTAATGATGGAGGGGTGGAGAGCATACTTATGTTGGAGCTCAGCAGTGTCACACGCAGGTAGCAAGGAAGGATAGAAGATGGTAGACTCGGAGCAACGGCGTGGCGAGGTTGCTTGGCTGGCCTTTGGTTTAGGGGGAGGGGGAAGCCGCGCTCCGACAGTCGACTAAAATCCGCTACACCTGCGAGAAGTTTCACGTCAGACTGCAACCGAAATTTGGGCGCGCCCGGTGCGCGGAGGGCGTTCGCGCCCTTCAAGCCCCGTAGAAGAAGAAGAACACGAAGAAGAAGAAGGAGTTGGATTGCTGTAGCAGAAACAAGAGTGGAGATAGAGATGCGACCTAGAAGAGATCATGCAGGAAGTGCTGTGGATTTGCGGGCCTCTCGAGTGAGAGTGACTGAGAGTGGTGCTCCGTAGCGGGGACAATGCCCATCAGTTCCTGCTCTTTCGCGGAAGAAAGGGGGGGGGGTGTCGAGATACCCCCCCAGCACCACCCTTCGCTCCGGCTCATGGGGGAAGAGTGCTCTTCGGCACGGCACCCGCGGGGGCCATGCTCGCACACAGAGAGACAGACAGAGAGTGAGTGAGTGAGGAGTGAGTGAGTGGTGCAATGTGGTGCAAGCCGCCAGGACAACATCAATTGCATGATAGCGGGCGAAAAGCGCTTTGTGTTCATGCACCCATCCTACAAAAATGTGTTTGAGGCAGAGATCACGCCGCTTTTTGTAGTGTCTTCAGCACTTCACGCATGGGAACGTACCAGAGCCTTGCAGACAAGACTTGCGCCAGGCGCATCCGAACACAAAGAAAAATCGTTTCGGCTGGGTGGATACTGACTTGGACAGGCCATTGGACGGCTGCAAGCATGAAGTCATGAAGTGCAGAGCGTAGTGCCATCATGCCTTTCTAACGTTTCCTGGGTGTGGTGTCCGATGGAGTGCTACTGCAGCCGTCTTGGCTGAGCTTCAGGGGATTTCTGGGATGCATGCCTTGCGAGCTGTCGGTCAAATCTTTCCAAGCCGACCAAGTGCAACTCTCAAGGCTCCGCACCAGTTCTCCGCCATGCTCCGTCATTCACGGGTGGCTGTCAGCAATTCTGTGATTTGCAGGTAACCAGATCCGTTCCTATGGCTGCCCAGACCTTGCTGCCGAGTCGCCCCTTTTCCTCCGACCCAGCCAAGGCGACCCAGTTGCAAGAAGCTCAAGTTGTGGCTGTGGCAGTTGTTGTGGAAAAGCGTGGCGTGCTTGTCGTCCGTGACTTACGCACTAATCGGTGCACTGAACCAATGGCTCCGTCCTTTGCCTGACGCCCGACCTTGGATGCGCAACGCTGCTCGTAGGAGTAATTTCTTGCCATGTCTTGGTATGGCAAAGCTACTGTGCAGCTGGGGATCAGCAACAGCAAAGATAGCATCGTAATAGGAAACGTTAGGCAGAAATTGTAAGCGCTCGTGCCGACGCGGCAGAAGGGCCAGCCCAGGGGGTGGAAGGGGGAGGGAGTGGGTCTTACAGGCAGGGGGGGTGGGGGGGGGGGGGGGGGGGTCACTATTGGGAAGGGGGAAGGAGACCGCTTGTTCTGCACGCCTCTCGGCTGGAAGCCGAGGCGAATTAATGCTGTGCATGAGGCTAGTTACAACAGTGTCTGCAGCAAGACCAGCTCGCGGCAAGAGAACAGTTCTGCGTCAGGTGATTAAAGTGATGCTGTCGTCCCAGTTAGGTATTGATTACCGAGTAAAGTCTGTTATCGGAAACTGGCGGGCTGTATTGGAAACTATCTCCCCCAAACCGAAACAGAAACAACAGGAGGGTGTAGCCGAAACCAACCTGGGACCGTTACGGAAACAACGGGACGTAACAGAAACCAACTGCCCAAACAGAGAAATCAAAGGCGGAGAAAGGATTAGGGTACCCAGCCCTCATTGGGGTTGAGGGTTGAGGGGTTTAGGGTGTAGGGTTTCGAGTTTAGTTTTCCGTGTTGAGGGTGGCGGGGTGTAGGGTCTCGGGTTTCGGGTTTAGTTTCCGTGGTTTCTGTTGCATCTCTTTTTGGTTTCCGTCGCAGGTCTGTCTGGTTTCCGTTATACCTGCATATGTTTTCCCAGTTTTGGGGCGTAGTTTCCGTTACATTTTTGCTTGGTTTCTGTTCTGTTTTCAGGTTGGTTTCCGTTACACTCCCTTTCGGTTTCCGCTACACCCCTTTACCCTTGATTACCGCTCGTCCCGAGAATTTTTCATCCTGACATGCATGTGTAACGAATGATTCATGCGTAGGCCAGGACCAAGAGGCTGTGACAGGCAGATGCGCATGATTTTAGTGGCACAAGAATATGAAAAGAAGAAACCATTCCCAGCTCGAATTTTGAGAAAGCTGCACAAGTGCAGCACAGTGCAGCACCTCCGTCTGCTCTGAACCGTCTCGGGTCGAATTGCAAGTATAAAGAGTGCTCGACGGATTCAGTCCAATTGGCACCACCGCATTGTTTTCTACAGTCTTTATCTCTTGTGCATGCAGGATACTGCTCCGGAATCAGAAGCTATGGTCTCTGCGGTTTCCCTTCCTCTGACTATGAGTGACTTATTGTTACAAAATCCATGCGCCAGTCAAACCCAGCAAGGTGAGGCCGAACGTTTTCAAAGAGGCACCTGGTGGCACCTGTTGGTTTTTGTCACCTGTTCGATATTTTCGCATCTTGTCGAGAAGCCTCGGACCCAATGTCTTCAGGCGCTGACAAGCGGGCGAAGACAGATTGGGCTCTGGACAGGCTTGAGAAGTACGCCGCCTGGCAGAAACTGGCCGAAGTATTTTTCAATCGATCGGAGTCTCGGTTTTGGATCCGCAGCATACGATGCATTGAGGCTGGTGGCAGAGATGTTGTCCCACGTGTCTGGTTTGGACTGCAAGCATTTGTCGAGTGTCGTTCTTGAAGCTCAAGCTGCTGCTCTTGGCAAGAGCTATGGCTAGCTGTATTCACTGTATTCAGAGTCTACTGAGAGGATTGGTTTGTCATCGACATGGAGCACTCACCCAATGAAATTGGAGACGTGCTTCTACAGCTGCAGGCAACCATTGCTGTTCCTTGTAAACGCTTGCGCGTGCCGCCTCTCGCACTACCCGCAGTAGCCGTGCAATCCGCTGCCAGGGTTCGAACCTTCCAAAGAGAGCCCTTCCGGGTACTGGCTACCGGCTTTCCCAAGAGATCAAAGAGATTCCTGGGAGTAACGGGGTTGCTTTTATGTCAGCCCTCCACTTTTTTGCCTTCGACTGTTTCTGCAAAACCGTTTTGCTGTCGATATGGCACCCACCATGTACCGCACCGCGGGATGACTGTACCGCCACGCAAAGCATCTTTTGATCGTCCCATTGAAAGTCCCTGTGCAAGATGCTGGCATAATGTGAGATACACAGTTACCTATAAGGACCGAGTGCAACGTACTTCTAAGAGCACATGTAGGTATCCCCTTTTGGCTTCTCAGCACAACCCAAAGATACTTCCCTGGAGAGCGGAGACCACAATGCTCTCAACGGAGATGTCCAATATTTCTTTCCATGCTCCGGCAGTCGGAGCACCTTTCATGGAGAGATGCCAAAGCGCGTGCAGCAGACGCGCACACGGCACGACCGCTTACAATAGCAGTTGACTGGAGAGCCACTGTTTTAGGGATGGGCCCGGATGCCTGACACTTGTGGGGTTTGCAGCTCTCCCAGAAAGGGGGTAGACCAGAAACGGCCACAACCATACAAACAGTGCGTGGTCACCTGCTGCGACAGGCCTCCCAGCGAGGGAAAGCTGAGCCGGTGGTGCGAGTGCCCTGGGCAGATCCTGTCGTGGTCAAGCGTGTGCTTGACCTGGGAACCCAGAGCATCCTGTCCTGGAAAAGATGTCTGAAGTGAAGTGTGAGTGCTGTGAGTGTGCTGTGTGAAGAAGTCGCTGTGGCATCTGTGGTCTGTGGCGGTCTGGACGTGCCTGGACTGTGAGCCCAGGCGTGATCTTCCCTTGGATCAACACGGCTGACGAGGCCCGAGCAGCCGTGGAGGCCTGCGAGCATAAGTTGTGCCGCTGTTGTAGAACATGCAAGAATCTCCAAACAGGCGACGCGCTATCCCTCTTTGGGCGGCATTCGTGGCGTGCGCCGATCCACGTTGAGCTGCAGCTTTGAAAGTATCAGCTGGTTTGGGTCTTTCTCAGCGAACGTTGCCAGGTGATGAGCTTGGCGCGCATGAACAACTATGGCGCGCAGAACCCTCACTACTACAAGGACATAGAAATCTGTCAATGACTTTTGTGCCTGTGTATTCCCCTCAGTTTGCGAAGGGTCTGGAATGGTGGCCCCCTGTTCGCAATATGTGAAGGGTGAGTGAAGGGTGTGCGCGGGTCAGGGCTACCATGGGCATGCGAGCTGCCTGAAGCTTTAGAAATGATTCCAGGAGGGGGGAGCAAGCCTCCAGGATCATTTTGTTGGAAACATGTCTTTATCTTAGAATGTTGGGGGGTCGAGAGGGGGACTCAAGGGTCTTCCAGGACCGGAAGGTCAGACTGCCCAGGACCTTAGGGACATGCACAGTGTCGTGGTCTTTCCGAAACTTCCAACCTGATCACGTCATCTCAACATGAAGACCAGAGAGCAAGAGTAGCAAGCGGTCCAGCCCGCCCCTAAACCGTAACCCTTAACCCCTAAACCCTGAACCCGAACCCCTAACCCCTAAACCCGAAACCCTGTGCGGGTTTCCTCTGACGTTCTGGAGGACCTCTAAGGTTCACTGTTCTGGGTATTTGGCTTTCTGGAACCCCCCCCACCCCCCGCTCCCCACACCGCCGGGTTTAGGGTTGAGGTTTAGGGTTTAGGGTTTAGGGTGTAGGATTCAGCATCTCAAGTCCAAGCATTCACTAGTCAAGCAATTCATCGAGCGTTGGACCTCCGAGAGAATCCCACAACAGTGAGAAAATTATAGAGGTCACTTAGTCCGTAGGGCCCTAAGACCCTAAACCTCTAATCCTAGGGCTCAAAGGCGAGCCCAGCATCATGGGCACATTTCTTGTCTCCGCTGTTCGGTTGCGGGAAGGGGGGTCGGAGGCGAGTACGCGGCAGTACAACGGCTTTCAGCAGATTAATATGTAAGCTCATCTGAGCTCACTGAAGTCTGAGAAGCGTTGCCCTTGAGGAGGCTGCTGGACAAATCTGCAAGTTGCCTGCATTGCTCGAGTTGTTTCTTGATTTCAGAATTTCAAGGTACGCATCTTGAGAAGAAGTGCTGCCTCTTGAGGCAACATTATGCAGATAGAGACCTTGGAGGCCTGATGTTGCAGCCACAACTGGGTTGATGAGCATGTTGGTCCTCGTCGGCTCTTTTGCTTGGCTGCTTGGCAGGCTGTCAACAATATCGAGGTCGGCACCCCGGACCGCTCGAAAAGCCATGGCGAACGTCGTACACCGCAATACACCGCATGTATACATGACAAAAGCCGGGAAGGGCAAGTCTCTGTACAGGCCATCGCTGCTGTAGACGGCGTAGATGCTTTGTTCGTCGGCCCCAGTGACCTCTCGGCTTCAATGGGCACCTGGCCCGGACTCAGTGCCACTATGTGCCACTACTTTTGTGCTTGCCAATGCTTGTTCTCACTCTACGTGTCAGTGCAAACACAACATCTGGTTGGCGCTTTCTGGAGCCCTCATGTGAAGACGCCCTATTGCAGTCAGGCTTCATTGGCCAGCCCCAACATCCCACGGTGGCGGCGCCAGAACTTCGCAGTGTTCCAGGCACCTGGGCTTATTACCTGTGTGCACAGGTCAAGGCTCAGATCGAGGAGGCGTTCTCTCGCATCGTGGCTACTGGCAAGGCGTGGACATCCAGGAACCATCAGGAACCTAATCGCCAGTTTTCCACCATTCGCCACCTCGCCTTCTCACATTGGGCTTTACTCGGAACTGGGCCAGGCATGCGGTTTCCTTACTGCGAACAAGGGCGATGCCAAGTGGGCCTTGCAGCTCCTCGCTCAGTGACATTCGGTGACCTTTTCAGCCTTAGCGTTTCGGGCCAAATACATCCAAACAGTCTCCATGTCAACTCACAACTTGCCGACCCTGACATGTTTTGAATTCCACAGTTCTGCTGAAGACGGTCTGTCACCAATACGATTGCTTTGAAAGCCAGGTGCGGCTGCCACTTCGTGGCAGTCGGTAGCGACATGCAGATGCTGACAGCAGCCACCAAGGTGGCAAGCTCTATAGTGTGTCACGATAAGGTGGCGAAACCATGGCACATTGCCCCAGATTCAGGACGCCGCATCCGAATTCCACGACTTTGCAAGCAAGCTCTAGTCTGACCTGATCGACGGCAGATCCGCAAGGACATGCACTTGCGTGAAACCCTTGACCTGCTGTTGGCAAATGCAGCCAGAACCTTCCAGAAGCTTCCAGAAACCACGGAACCCGAGGCTGAAGAGCCGCGGACAACAAACGATCTTGAGGCGTTTGAGCCAGCAGCTGGCGGCCAGTAATGGTTTCAGCTGGAATTATGCTTGCAATATGTTGCAAAGGTTGCATGCAAGCAAACAGCAGTCGGTAGAAGACGCTCGCTTGCCTTCCGCTGCTCCCTAGAGCAGCTGCGCAACCCGCAGAAAAGGAGTGATGGATGCCGGGCATTGCCGGGCGCTGCCGGGCATTGCCTCAAGTTCTTAGGAGTCTTAGAGTAATCTTAGGATATCTTAGGGCCATTGAGGATTTGACTCGGCTCGATAGATGCCTGGGGAAGCCGACAAGCATCACAAACATCACAGGTCTGTACCTGGCTATGGTGCCTTCATGGGAAAGATCGATGTGGACAGGATGGATTTGGTCCAGTGCGCACGTCCTAGTTCATTGTTGAAACTCTCATTCATCCGGAGCGTTCTCGGTGCAGGTATCCTGGATGGGTGGATGTCAAATGGAGCTATGCTGACCTGCAGCCTGGCGATTGCACCTCGTCAAAATAAAGCACGTGCAATCAGAACCGAAGATACTCGCCAAGATAATTATGGGCTTGTTGTGTGTAAGCTTTGAGAAGCGCACAGGATGTAGATGGATGTGGCTAAGCTAAGCAGTACTGGTAAGGATCACCGCGCGAGGCTGGCCCACCTTGTGCTCCCTCCATGAAATGCCAGAGTGACACTGAAAGTGCCCTTCGAAGACTCGAACACACACGACGACACATGTCGGACACTACTTTAAGAGAAGAGGAACGAAGAGCAACAAGAGCAACAGCATGCCGAGGCCTGTACATCCCCTTCCAGTGGTCGACGACTCAGGGTTTTTTGAGTTGAGTGTGACATTTGTGTGCCGTTGTCGATGCCCATGATATCACCCATGATCATAGTTCTATCGGTGAAAGATCGTGTCAGCTGTTGTGTGGGAGGTACCACCAAGTGACCGCTAAAAGGGGCAGATCGATCAACGTCCACGTGTGGCCCCTTGGTTGGATTCTGATGTGTGCCCGTGATCGCCGGTGCCCACATCCCACAAACCATGCGTCCTGGCGTCCTGCACAGGTACTGGAGGCCTGCAACCTTCAACGCAGCAAGCTGCAACCAGGATCGAAAGCTGAAAGCCTCATACATCCAGAAGGTTGCAATTGATGTGGATTGGATGTGTATGGTCTCGTGTGGTATCCTAAGCTAGCGCCAGGAGTTGAAGCACAAAGTTGCCACCTCCTTTGCAGACTGCAGCTGGGGCTACGAGCCCAATGGGGCGATCCAGCTCACGCTTATTGCATCTTCACCATATTTGTACTTGTTTGCGACAGCTTTTGTGCTAGGTTGTGCTTGATAACATGCAGCATGCCCCACACTGTCATGGGTCGGACAAACTGCCCCTGAGAACTTCGCGAGTCACTCCCCTCTCGACGGGTTGGTCCATGTTTCCGAACGACCTACACATCGTGAATCATCCCAGTACATCCAAGTACTGGACCGGCGTCTGGATACTGGTACTTGAGCCCTGAGTGGAGCCCTGAGTAGTGTATTGCTGACTAATGGCCCGTGTCGCAGTGACACTTACCAGTAGAGTCTTCAACCAGCACAATACCTAATGTAGTATGTCAAAATGCGGGAGTAGGCACATTGTGGTCGCTGTTGGCTGCAGATTGTCTGAGCTTTGTGCTCTGGGGGGCAAAACGGATGCCGCATGGCGGCATCTTACCCTTTCGAGTTGAACGTGTTATCACGGCTTGTGGGATGGCAGGGGCACCTGGGCAAAGTGCAGAAAGGGTGGAAGAGGCCTACGAAGTGCAAGAAGGCGAGGCGGGAGCTCACATCCAGGATGCCGGTAGCATCCGGTGGCCATGTTGCCGCAGGCAAAGACGTCATCCCAGGAGCTGTAACTCGCCGTGAAAAGCCTCTGAGCGGTCTTCGACTCCAAACAGCAGAGTCTTTACAGCGGCGGCTGGAGCTTGCCGTTGCAAGACTTAATGCTAGCCAAAGGCGCTGCACCGGTGTCACTTTGTCACTAGCAACAGCGAGCGGTGAAGAAAACACAACGACAATCAAGAGTTGCACCGTGCTGCCTTGCAGCCATTCTGCATGGCCAGCATTGTCAAGAAATGTGAAGTCTTAGCATGCATTGCGCGTTCTCAGTGGTGCAGCCGCTTGCCCCAGCGATTAAGCATCCTCTGGCCACAGCAGGGGGCCAGTGGCACTTCAGCAATGCTTAGTGCCGCTCGCCGTGTGCTGGGCGGGGCGGCCAGGCTTACTCCAAAGGCTCAAAGTTGGCAACCGGCAGTGCCCGCTGTTGCAGGATGCCAGCTCGAAGCCAGACGCGGGTACCGCCACTGGTGGCGCGTGCTACCTGAGGATTTTGAGTTGAACTCAGAGTCAATGCCGAAAGATGTGAAGTCTCTCATGGCTAGCAATCCGTACAACCTTGGCTTCATTGATGCCTACTGGTACTGGCGAATCCGAGCCGAGAGTACCATGATGGATCCCGAGAACTTGCCAAAGAAGTCTTACAAGCAGCTCTGCCGTGACATGGGGCTGACCATCGTGAACGAGCAGGCAGAGAACCTTCTCGGCATCATTGAGTTGTACGAGTACCTCAAGTCCTCTCCATTCATTGGACCGTTTGGCACCATCGAAAATCCGGTGCTTGTTCCCGCCATCCACACAGAGAGAATTGTCGGATGTACAGGTGGCACTGGCGACAATGAACATGTCCCGTTGTGGTTCCGCTGTCGGGAAGGATTCCTTTACCGATGCGGCGAATGCGATCAAATCTTCATGTTGGTCAGAGTGCTGTACGAGCTGCCGGAAGAGGGTGTCGAGATTAACCCCATTGACCCTGACGTCAAGGACGTCTTCGATTTTGCCCTGTTGGAGAAGGGCAACGAGGTTTGGAACTCGGGTGGCATGATCAACTGGCCCACGGGCTATGATGCCTTGCATGGCACTGTCTATGGTGGAATGGCCCGGGACGAAGACCAGCGTGCCATCGGAGAGTGAACTTGTTGGCAAACCAACGGTTCTGACAGTTTGTCGCGTCGTGATTCGGTTCAGTGCTGGGTAGTTTGTTGTGCGGGTCATGTTGCTGAATCTTCCTATGGTCTTGTCACAGAGTTTTTGAATGTTTGGACGGAGAAGGCAGCTTTAAAGCTAGTTTGACATTGCGAGTGAGAGGAGACCAAAATTAATCCCACAGGGCCTGCGATGAGTTGTGCGGCACTGTTGCATGTTCCACCTGTTAGCTGGGATGGTTGAGATGATTGCAAGACTAGAGACTTTGAAACTGCAATCAACTTCGTACGCCGTAGCCGCTTGCCCCAGCGATTAAGCATCCTCTGGCCACAGCAGGGGGCCAGTGGCACTTCAGCAATGCTTAGTGCCGCTCGCCGTGTGCTGGGCGGGGCGGCCAGGCTTACTCCAAAGGCTCAAAGTTGGCAACCGGCAGTGCCCGCTGTTGCAGGATGCCAGCTCGAAGCCAGACGCGGGTACCGCCACTGGTGGCGCGTGCTACCTGAGGATTTTGAGTTGAACTCAGAGTCAATGCCGAAAGATGTGAAGTCTCTCATGGCTAGCAATCCGTACAACCTTGGCTTCATTGATGCCTACTGGTACTGGCGAATCCGAGCCGAGAGTACCATGATGGATCCCGAGAACTTGCCAAAGAAGTCTTACAAGCAGCTCTGCCGTGACATGGGGCTGACCATCGTGAACGAGCAGGCAGAGAACCTTCTCGGCATCATTGAGTTGTACGAGTACCTCAAGTCCTCTCCATTCATTGGACCGTTTGGCACCATCGAAAATCCGGTGCTTGTTCCCGCCATCCACACAGAGAGAATTGTCGGATGTACAGGTGGCACTGGCGACAATGAACATGTCCCGTTGTGGTTCCGCTGTCGGGAAGGATTCCTTTACCGATGCGGCGAATGCGATCAAATCTTCATGTTGGTCAGAGTGCTGTACGAGCTGCCGGAAGAGGGTGTCGAGATTAACCCCATTGACCCTGACGTCAAGGACGTCTTCGATTTTGCCCTGTTGGAGAAGGGCAACGAGGTTTGGAACTCGGGTGGCATGATCAACTGGCCCACGGGCTATGATGCCTTGCATGGCACTGTCTATGGTGGAATGGCCCGGGACGAAGACCAGCGTGCCATCGGAGAGTGAGGCAAGAGCTCATGTCAGAATACGTTTCGTATTGTTTATTGTGTCTCCTGGTGCTTCCTTTTTTCGACTGTCCTCCCAGAACGTGTGCTAGGTTGCTAGAGTGTCGACCCACTATGTCCATGCCAGCTTGATCTACTTGCATAGATAAAACGACGGGTTTCTCTGCTGATGTGTTGAAGGAAAAGATGCGTGTGCTTGCTCCTTACTGTAATTATCTTCGGCCATCTCCGGCTGTGACATGAAGTGGGCCTTGTGTCTCCCATTGTCTGCCTGCATGCTTATGTGTGGCTCGCTGCTCGGGCTCGTTGACAGGCTTCTTCTTTGTTCAGGTCTCTGGGTGAAGTGTCAGAGCGCTCACTCTTCCATTCGAAGTGGGAACCTGAGCGTCTCACACAGAAGCAAGATGAAGCAAGGCTCACGCGCAATCTCAGCATTCAAGCATCTCCATGAAAAATTGGCCCCAGGTCACCTCATCATGGCGCTGTGGAGGCTCGGCCCGGAAACCAATTGGGCAACACTGAGCACAAAGTCGAAGCAATCCTTTGAGCGCTTTTTTGGACTTTAGTTTCGGACAGCCTTGACTTATAAGTCAGTCATCAATGAGGGGCCACCTTGAGCACTCCAGGTCAGCATGCCTTGCGGCCATGGCTTTGGTGACCTCTGCGCAACTCATGCGCAGAGACAAGCCAAAGAGAGAAGGCAACGTGCACCACGTGCTGCAAGCAGCGCTGCGGCAGGGACTTGTGAAAGTTTCGGCAGATCGTCTGCTTCACGTCGAGGAGAGCTTGCGCCCAAGCTATGAGGCCTTCCCGAAGGATGCCCGCGGCAATCTGCCACCTCATCAGGTCCTACCGGCTCTGACGCGCGCTTATTTTGCTAAGGAGCATGGCTGGCTGGTGCGTGGCCTGGAATCTCCAGGAGCCCCCATCATTTCCCCTGGCGAGTCACACGAAGACGCACACGTGGCCATCACTGGGGGTCCGGGCGGCCTGTATGAGGTTCAGATCCTGAAGGACAAGGCACCGGGGCTTGCTGCGGCTTTGAGAGATGCAGCTCTGAGTCCTGTGGCGGCCTCGGCTGGGCTCTCCCTGGGAGACATTTCCCGCACCGTTGCTGCATTGGAGCAGCTGCTTTTGGAGGAGTCGCTGCCCCTTCTGCGTGCATCATACTTCCTCGACGGCCTGGATTCTGGTGAAGATGCACAAGTGCCGGCAGTGGTGGAAGAATGGCAAGCTCACGAGGCGCTTCTTTCATATCTTCTACTCTTTCGGCACGGGTTGCCCAGGAGTCTGACGGATGTGGAGTCGCACCAGCGCCTGAAGCAACGTGCGATGAAGACCGCCGACTGGTCGGCACTCAAGAAGTTTGAGGCCCAGGCTCTGAGCGAGGTCGTTTCTGGCGGAACTGGCAAGATCGGCAAGATCTCCTGGTCACAAGCCAGTGAAGCTGTCTCGGTCCTTGCCATGCGCTACGGACGCTGGCAGGAGTCGGAGTGCGAAGATATGAAATCAACCTTGCTGAAGATGGATGCAGGCGGAGGCCGTGTAAAGCTTCAGGATTTCCATGGGTCACCAAAACATCCGCACTACCAGTTCACAGAGAAAGAGGACTATCTGAGAAAGGCAGGCATCTTGGTGGAGGAGGGAGATGAACAGTATGTCCTCATTGCCAATTACCTGCTGGGACCCTCGAACTGTATTGCTTCTTCCGAGTACTTTGCAGTTTGCTGCTTGAACCAGTGTGAGCAGGTGGTGAGTCGTTTGGAGACGATCTTGCAAGCTCCTGCGGCCACAGTTGGACAAATTATGGATGCAGCTAGTGGTATTCGTGGCAACATTGGCAACATTGGCAACTCTTCTCACGACACTCATGATGATCCTCCTACTGCGGAGCTGCAGGAGAGCCTTGGAATGCTGGTGGACAACACAGGCGCGGTCGTTCTGCATTCGCCTGGCTTCCGCCGATGGCTCCATCAGGCCTCCCATTGATGTGCAGACTGGTTTGCATACTGTAGGGACGTAGTGCTGGCTAGTGTGCTGGCTAGTGTGCTGGCTAGTGTGCTGGCTAGTGTGCTGGCTAGTGTGCTGGCTGATGCTGCCTCTTTCTGGTTGTTTCTGGCTGCTGCATGAGTTCGTGAGCGTCGTGGCTCTCATCCTGGCAGGCTTTTCCGCTGGAGTGCCCACGTCCCACCGTTCAAGAAGATGCCGCGGAGGAGGCGGAGCTTGCGGAAGCGCGGGAGTGGCTGGAGATGGACGAGGCTGCGCGGCAGAAGTGGCAGCCGCTGGTGCTCCATCCATCCGAATGCACCCGAGTTCCGGAGTGGCACGCTGAGAGATCTGAGAGCTCGGCTGAGGAGGGCTCTGAAAAGAACGAGCCTCCCGGGCCTCCCGCAGCCATGCTGGAGGTGTAGCATGGTGTAGCTCCGAGGAATGCTTCGGACACCGTGCTATCAAGCCAAAAATGTGCTCTGACATACTGATCCGCAATCGCATGGTGACACTGCAATCCCGTCACAGCATTTACAGCGGCATGAGCCCAGAGATAGGAACAGGATGGTGCAGGCGATGCAGCGGTTCACGACTCTCCATGACCTTCCTTCGGCGCTTCGGCTTCGAGATTGGCCTTGGCTCATACTGCTCAATATTGCTACTTGCGTTGCTTGCATTGCTTAGTAGTGATGCTGGTATTGCTTCACGCAATGCTTAGAGCAATGCCTAGAGGCCTAGATCACTGCTTAGCAAATGGAACCCTGGGGGCGATGGCTGAGGCCGTGACTCTCCAGGATCGAAGCATTATGTTATATTATGATATGTTATGTTATGTGAGTTTTGCGGATTTTGAGAAGCTGTTGGAAGCTTTCGAACTTTTTCTTTCCTAGGAGGCACCTGGCAGACCTCATGGCGAGGTGCTTGTGCTGTGCTCTGGCTGTGCTATATTGGTTTTGTTGCACGCTAATGTTCGCTTGATTTCGCTTGGTTGTCTCAGGGTGTGCCGAGTGCAGTATGTGCCAGGGCATGGAGGCTTGGGCCCAGCTTCATGGCGTAAAGGCCTCACCAAAGGCTGGGAGTCTTCAGCTGATGCTGAAAACAGAATCTGAATCTTTGCGTCGTCTACCATGCTCAGAGTTTCGGATATCGGTTAGGGGGGTAAACCGGACAGGTGGACTTTTTCTCGCCGTCGGTCCCACCAAGCCAGGCCGAGGACATTAGCACCACACCAGTGCACTGTCAGCATACATTCACTGTACTTCGCGTCTCCAGGTGATTGAGTTGGTTTAGGCAGCGTGAGTGCCGGAATCTGCCGCACGGATATCGCATGATGTGGGCATCGTGCTGTGTGTGAAATGGAGAGTATGCCGGAGTGGCTGGCAGGAAACCATGGACATGTGTGGATGCACGGCGTACGACATGGATGCATAACAGTGGGGGTCACAGTGCTCGTGTTGGCGTATCGGATGCTGCTAAGCTGCTCAGGGCAGGAGGCATGAGGCCGCTCGAAATCGTACTGGTGGGCGGCGGGGGGGCAGGCGACTCCGCCTGCCACATATTTCCGGTATTTTCCGGTGCTTTTTTTTTGGTGTGTGAGTGGGGATGGGGAGAAGAAGAACCAGAGACCTTGCAGGCTGTCAATAGGTACCACCAGTATATCTCCAAGGCCACCCAATACAGGGTCACGGGCTGCACAAAGCTAAAGGACAGACAATACCCTGGAATACGGTGAAAATGTCAACCTCATTGTTGTAGACCCCCCCTAAATTCAGGTCTGAGTAGGGAGTTGGTCGCAGTTTTAAAGGTCAGGACATCTTTGCCAATGATTCTTGGAATCTGCAGAAGTAGGCTCCCCTCCACTACCACCCTTTTGAGCCGAGATGCCGAATAGGCAGCCGACATGGAACTCGTAGCGGAGGTGCATCAATTGCCGACCCCACAACTGACTTATGCCGGTGGACATGGCGGAAACAAACATAAATCAGCGGAGTGCGGCAGAGAAAGACCCAACGTGGACAGCCGAGCAGGGACTCGCAAACATAATCGGCCCCTAAGGCTAGACAGAAGCGGGCATCAAGCCGTTTGCGCAACTCCAGTTCACCATTCTGCAGTCCCTGTAGCATCTGTAGCTAAGAGCAGGACAGGCAGTTGCAAACCTGTGCTGCTCTCGCTGCATGCCCCTCCTCTCCTGTGATTAGATTTGGATGATTTGGTCTGCGGGTGCATGTAGATGCCTTCATACGGTCAGGGATTCTGTGCCAGAGCACGTGAGCCCATCTCTTCGGGCGAACTGCTGCCCGATCCCCAGCTTTATGCTGTGGCTGTTCCGCGTTGTGCGTTTCGATGCGTTTCGTAGTATTTCGCTCTGTTTTTGTCGGTGTGTTCACGGAGCTTGCGTTGACGCAGTTTCGGCTGCGCCGCTGCGGTAGCATTGACACTCCTGACCTGCCAACCTGTCATCGTATTGCATCATGTCATCATGCTGTATCGTCATTACCATTTTTGATTGTTTGACGTTTCCAAAAATGTCCAAAATGCAGCGAGGCAAGCTATGTAGTACAGACATGTCAACAACTCGAGCTTGACTGCCACTCGTACTTACTCGCTTTAGCTGGAGCGCCATTCGGCCGTATGCCATGGATGCTGAACGGGCCGCTCACGGGCTTCGAGAATACCTGCGCGCGTCTTGCCTCTTAGTCCTTTTCGGGTCAAGGTTCTTGTAATGGCTTGTAATTCATATTCCCATTATTCCCATCTTACTGCAGCCGGACTGTGACCCTAAATCTGCAGTAGGGCTGGTGACAGCCACGAGGCTGCATACATCGAAGATGAAGCCTTGGAGATGGACAAGATCAACTCCTGGCTTCTGCAGATTCGGCAGCTTGGTTTAGATGTTCTTAATTTAAGGAGTTTGCCCCGTCCCACGCCCCACGCTCCCCTCTCTCACCATTAAAGATGAGTTGAGCGGAATCAACGCGTGCTTATGCTGAGGTCAGAAAGCTTCGACTGGGCATTCGCCAAAGACGATGACATGCCACCGCTCCACTATGCTTGCATGAATGAAGCCACCGAACCTAAAGAGCTACTTTGCCCAATCTTGTTGAGACATGTTGAGACCGTTGAGAGTCCAAATATGAGGCACGTTTCGGATATGCGTTGCATTGCGTTGCTTCTCAAGAGCCTTGTAACAAAAAACTGAATCTTTTCGGTAGCCACTTGATCCGATCACAACTTGATCCTCTACCATGGCTTGCTGTAGTCTCTTCACGGAGGCGAGATCAGCTCTCGATAGTCCAGGCTCTTTGCGGCAGTGGCGCGGCTGCTTGAGTTTGGTGCTGACCCGCAGGTCTGCCGGGACGGGTGGGTTTCATGAGGATCTGGTTTGTTGTAAGGTGCATGCGTTGCAGGAACAAGCTTGTTCGTAGTTCATAATCTACGTCCACCTGCCTTCGCGAAGCCACGTCCCACAACATCCGCACCACTCGGGTAATCTTCCCTTCGACTGTTCAGACTCTTCATGTTTCTGTATTTCAACTTGCAGAGGTGATAATGCCGCACATAATTAGGCAGCGAAAAGAGAAAAGCGCGTGACTTTCAGCGGGTTCGTTTTTACCTGGGTTGTCTTTCTCGGTCGACCCCGGTGGTGGGGCTTGAGAACACGCAAGCTGCTTTGCAGGGCTGAGGCTCCCGATATAAGAACAAACTGCCCAGCATTCAACAACTCCAAGTTGTTTTCATCTTGCGCCCTTTTTAAAGCCCGCCACCCCTGCCTTACATGCAACGAGACACAGCGCGGACCGGGAATGCTTTGAGTTGGATTGGTTTGCATGTATTTGCACGTCTTATTTGCCCAAATGTCGGAAGCGCCCCCGAAGCATCTGCGAACTGATGCTCACAGCCTTGGTGGACATTTCGCAGATTCTTGTAGCAGCTCTGGTCCGTGCATCAGGTGAAGGATTGTGACGGGGACACTGCGCTGCAGGCTGTTCTCAGCCTTGATACACCAGATGAGGACGCCGATGAGGAGGCCTTGCAGGCCGGGCTTCACATTTCTATCATTTCGTAACTTTTGGTGCATCGTTGCCTCTTGGCTTGGCATGTCAGTCGGACCACAGAGTACCCTGAGGCTCACTTTGCTGCTGTCCGTGCTTTGATCCAAAGTCCACGGCAGGACATGCATCATGTTGTTCCCCCAAAGCTAGAAGGCACTTCCGAAAAAAGTCATTTGGTACAGATAAAATTTCATCAACATCTCTTGCCGTTTTTCATTCTTCCTGTGGCGTTAATCAAGGGGATATCCAAATTCAGTGTTGTCCGAGCCTTGTGTCTGCATTTGGCATGTGTGCCATGCTGATTGGTGCTTATTGGTGCGGGACAAGCGCGCGGATGGCTTTGCATAGTATGCGGTTTTGGAGATCTTGAGGAGCTTGGAGATCCCGAGCTGCGCGCCCTGTGCAGCTGGCTACGGCACCATGTTCCACAGAGTGGACAGAATCAGGCATTGACTAGCTGCTAGTGCGTACGGTTTGGATTCAAGAACGAGGAAAAGCTAGGATAAAGCGAGGATGTGAGACAGAGAAAGCTCTGCACCGCTATTATTTGCTTGCGTGTCCCGGGTCGGTACCCACCGCAAAGCATACACCCCTACCTACGGCCAACCCTAACCCACCACGCTATGCAGCCCTAAGCCCTTATGCATACCCTGCCTGAAACCCTCAAGGCCAAAACCCACCAAAAGCCACCTTGAAAAAAACTAAACCACAAGCCCTGACTCCCAAAACTTAGAAGCGTAAATCCTAAACCCCACCGAAACCCCAACTCCCTAAACCACCCACAGGGGGGGGGGGAGACCAAGGGACGGTGTTAAATGCTCTCCATATCATTGAGTTCCGATATAGAGAGCAGGTTTGGTTCCAGCTTCGGCGCGGCTTTGTAGGTGTTCCCTGGCATCACTTCTCACCAGTGTTTTGAGCCCGCCTTACCGGCCACGGTAGGTTCAACGCTACTTTGGAAAGGATACGCAAGCTTGTCCCGACACGCTGCTTTTACATCCACAGGGTCATTGTTGAATCCGACCTCTCGTTCACAAAACTTATTCAGGGCTTGGCCATATAAATGGCTTGAGCCAAGATGGCTCGGATTCGACGATGGCCACGAGGATGTTCAAGCTGCGTGCTTCCAAAGTGTTTTTGTTCGCATGCCCAGGATTGCTTTGCAGAAAACGCAGGTGGCTAGGATGGATGCGAGGGGATGAGAGTCTGAACATATACACATGTCCAGCTGTGCACACACCACGCATGTTGAACAAGGTCCGGGGGCGAGGGGTTTTAGTGTCAAAGGATGAAGGGTCCCAGGGTTCTTTAGGACGGCAATGAGGCGCTGCCAGCTTCGGGCTCCGCAGTTAGGTCATGTGCTCTCAGTGTGTTTTGCCCCCATCTGCCACCTCTCCTCATCCTCAGTGCAGGTCCTCTCCGACCTCGAGAAACGCATTGGCCGGGAAGCTACTGCTCAAGCATGGACGTCTGAAATGCTTCTGAAGTATTTGGAGCAGTCCGCGTACGAGGCCAGAGTACAGAGAGATTTCCGTGTTCTGCCCCGGCAATTTTCGTGGGCGCGGGGTCGCCCCAGCTTAATTTTTGGGTGTCTGGAAGTTTTGATCTCTGTCGGCCACAGTACCTCTCACATGAAGTGAGGGTATAGGGTAAAGTATTCTCTACTTGGCGAGGGGTTTATGCAGGTCAGGTCTCGAGATGACACCGTCACCAAGCTTGCCACTTATGCCATTCAACTCTCATGGTCGATAATTACACATCAGGTGCATCTTACACGTCAACACGCACCCACAGAAAATTTCTGCACATTCATGCAGGCAAAGCGACCTTTGCAAGCTTCGATCGTGCAGCAGTACTTAGCAGCTGGTGCTAGCCCTTCTGTTTCGCAGAACGGTGCCACAGCCCTCTTGCTGAGTCTTGGCGGTAAGTTTTGACAGTTTCATATGACACTCTATGAAGTATACATCCTGGTTCATAGTTGCAGGTTCAGTGGCTTGTGCAATGGCTGTATGGCCTGACAGGACCGTGCTGAATCCATACACCAGCTATGAGGAGATGGGCCCAATATGCCGCATGATCGTTCAAAAGGATCCACAAGTGGTTTGCCAACGTGATGGTTTCAAGCTTGCACCCTTGGAAACTTGTCTTTGCCAAGGAATAAAGACCTGGTTTTACTGTTAAGAGTGTCAGAAGTAATTGCCCCAAAGGCCTTGGGCCTTGAATGTTCTCACAATTTATCATCCGCTCTGAGAACCATCCGACTGACCGGAATCTTGCGCTCGGGTTTAGGAGTCCATGACTGAAGACAGAGTGGTCTCACGGTCTCACGAGCAAGAAGAGATGGAATTCGCTTGTTGGCTTCCGGAACGTATTTCTCGCAATTAGACACTTTATATGTCGCATCCTAGGATTGGGCCTCCGACTATGAAAACATTGCGGTTCAGCATGGCGTAAAGCCAAACCCAGCATCGCTTCTGGGGCTATTGCCCGCTGTCGTGGAGTTGGCACCAGAGAAGGCAGCTCACGTTGAGAACTGTTGAGAATTCTGACCGTGCAGTTCCGACTTCGACCCATTGGTCTGAGGCTGATGAATCAGGTGCCAGATGCCTGAAGGCCAAAGACAATGTCGGCACAGGAGTGAGATAGATCGAGATATATGTTACAGAGCCTCTGCATGTATCCGCTGATCGTACAGCCAATTGTATGCATATGAGCCGCGAGGAGAAGCCAGGTCCGAAGCCCCCTTGCGCTTCCTCGAGGGCGACCGCGTGCGTTGCCGCGTGGAGGAACCTGAGACACGAAAAGAACATCAAAACACTAGAGAAGTACTATGATGAGAGATATGAGAGCAAGCAAAACCGATACCGACCCGGACGACGACCGACGACCGACGCCCGACGCCCGACGCCCGACGCCCGACGCCCGACGCCCGACGCCCGACGACCGACGACCGACGACCGACGACCGACGACCGACGACTGTTTGCTGTTTGCCGGACCACATCTCCCTTCAACTTTGGAGGCAAATAGGGGTCTAAGGGTTAAGGCTTTGAGGGCTTCGGGTTTGGGTTTGGCTTTTCCCGGGTTCCGACAGACAACCTACAACACAAGGGGATCATACCTGTGCGCTTTCCACGTGCAGAAAAAACTCCCCCTGAATATCAAAGAGGTACTGTACTGCAGTCGCCCCAAAGCAATGTTTCAGTTGTTTTGGGGGTCGGGGAGGGGTTTGGTGGGCAGTGGGGTGAGGTAGGGGCCGTATGACATACTACGGACAATCAGGGGGAATGATACGATCTTTGGAGCGTGACTTTCAATCTTGATTTGTTGACACCGAGAAGCTGTGGAACAGTGAGGTCGTGCGTGAGAACTGTCCCTTGTTGGGATTTGCCGCTCAATGCGAAAGAATCATTGAACATCTGGTACCGACATGTATCAAACTCAGCCGCAATCGATGTCGATCAGGCTCCAGGAGGCCAGTCAGCTTGGGAAGAGGGCGTCGTCGTCTCGCTCTGGTACCGGGATGCTTGGCCAACATGCATATCTGTCACGATGTGCGGCAAAACAGTATTTTTTCGGAACGCCATGCATTTTCTAGCTAGCCCGCGCCTGGAACAGTTGGGAGTTACTTACTTGCTTTCATGTTGTCGGGGTTCGTCCCCCACCGACGCACAACAAACCCGGGAGTTATCGTTGATATCTCTGGTCTCTGTTTTACATTGTCTTCCATTATGTGCGCATATCTGTCGGATAAGACATTTTGTGACCTCGGTCATTGTCAAGGAGAAGTGCTGGCCACCCAGTTTTCCTGGAGCCCCATACGAAGTAAAGCTGGACATTGGACAGCTCGTCTATGCTCTGTGTGACCATGATGTGATGATCAGACCGGAGGCCTCGGTGTCAAGAAAGTGGACTCTTGGTACTCTTGCATGTGACAGGATGCACCACTTAGAAGCAGATTCCTAGATGCCTAGATGCGTACACAGCTTTCCGCATCTGTGTTGCTGACAGAAATGGCAAGCTTCTGGAAGGCTACGGCAAAGGCACAGAAGGCTCCCAGTGCGGGAGCAGCAACAACAAAAGGCCGCTTTTGTAAGCAGCAGAAAGAGGACGGCAGTCGCTCAGCTTGGGAGAAGATTCAAGACGAAAGAAACCCCAATTTTTCCGTTTCCTATGTAAGACTGATTAAAGCAGCGCATATGGAAACGAACATAAAAATGCTCCCGCTTAACTTTAAGCTAAGGCTGGGAGTTGCTCGACACCAAGTCTGGAAAATCTCGGGCTTGTTCACCGCCGGACTCTGACGAGGAGACAGCGAAAGGGTTTATTGATGTTTATTGCAGAATGCTGGAAAGATGTCCTCAACAACGCTTTCGATTTGGGGGGTCTTGCCGCTATCGAAACTGGTTTCGTTATTCACGTAGGCAGGCATGCATGGTCTAATCAGTGTCAAGATTCCTGGCGCTCTGGAGTACGCATCTCGCGTCTACTGCCTTGGTCAAATTCGCAAATTTCAGTAGGCGTCGAATGGCTAGCTCTCCTCCTCGACTGGTAGATTAGATACGATATGTAAGATGTGTTTACTTTCTTTGCCTCCCTGTATAATCTAGCCGAGATGTAAATGTGATTGTGCGACATCGCGGCTCGCCTCGCATATGTGCATCCAGGACTGAGAGGTTCTTCACTAGATGACGTGGATATTTTTAAGTTCTGCAGACTGTATAGCCCACGAAAGTCTGGGACCCAAGTTTTAGATGTCAAAGGATGCGACTCGTGATTGCTGTGGCAAGCATTTTGCAGTTTTTTCGGCACAATGTTTCAGTAAAGCCTTGCTTCGGCATACTCACTGACACAGCAATCACACAGAATCACAATTTCCAGAGCTTTGTCATTGTGGTTTTCGGACCATGCTGCGTTGTAGTGCTTGAAGCACGAGACATGGCGACCTTGTGGCTGCAAAAGTTATGGCCACAAGGACCTCGAGGCGTGTGAAACTTTTGCAACTGCAAGGTTCAAAAGCTTCAGGTAAATTCTGCATGGGAAGCATGTGTGGCTGGACCTGTTCAGCATGTTCAGCTCCCAGAGCAGGATTGCGGGGCATATCTGAGCATCAAATACTGCGCTTGCCCAGGCTCGACCTTCCTCTCCAGGCCTGTTTGAGGCCACGGCTGAGCGCAAGCACGAATCCTTTCCTAATGCCTTTACTTGAACTTGTGCCTTGGCAGACGCTGTCGGCCTTGGCACAATTGAAGGCCGCTGCACGTCGACACTTGCCACTTTTCTGAGACTCGACATCAAATAGAGCCACGCTTCTGTCAAAGAGAAGTGCGAACGGAAATAATTTTATCGCTACGCGACCCGCCTCGGCCCGGCCCAGCGCATCCGCGTGAGCATGGTGATTCCGCAGCGCCCAAGTCGCTGGACCCCAAGCAATAAGGGTTGGGTTTAGGGTTTAGGGTTCCGGGTTTATGGTTTATGGTTTGAGGTTTAGGGTTGAGGGTTAGTTTAGGGTTGAGGGCTTAGGGCTCAAGGTTCACTGTTTGGGGTTTGGGTTTAGGGTTCAAGGTTCCTCAAGCAAAAGCGGGGGGGCAGGGCCGGGGCGGCGGGGGGGGGGTGGGGGGGGGGAATTAAGGGGTGGGAAGGGGGGGCCTGCTAATTCTACTGCCCCTCGTCCTGGAACCGTCCGCTTTGAGATTGTGGTCGCCCACGGGGGGTACCCTTTCCAGGCAAAAAAAGGCGGCCGGGAGGATTTGGAGGGGTGCCTGTTCTGACTATACACCTTCGGCCCGAGGCCTCGGCGGATTTGGGACCAGATCACGAAACTGCATGGCACCGGCACCGCAGCCACGGAAACACGCGGAAGGGTTTGTAGAAGTGTCTCCGCAGAAGCTGTCACGGAAGCAATGCTTATGTATTGCATACCTATACCGCTGCAGCATGGTTTGATGCGTAGTACGTATACTACGACATTGAGTTCCAAGACGAGTATGTGCGTTTGGGGTTCCCGAAACCAGGATTGCCAGGGTCTCGGCTCGCGACGCTTGACGCGAAACGAGCGGAAGCTTCGCGGAAGCTACGGAAGCCCGCGAGCCGATATCCAAGGTTGGGCCGTTTTCTTTTTGCCTCTGTGCTCTTGCAACATAGAACATCAGTTTTTGGTCAAGCATGCCAGAAGCTGGTGCAGCAACATGGCAACGTAGTTCCTCATGTCATGTACATCCCGCACCCGGCCTATCACTAGCGGCGTCGGTCAAGCGCGCTTTTTGACAGCTGGCATCCGCCGACGCATGTTCGGGTTGTTTACGCTCGCGGAAACAAGTTCCCCAAAACCTCACAAAGCGAGCTCGGGGAAGTGTCCGACAAGGCGGTTTTAACCTTTGCCCAAGATGCTTGACCCGCTAGACTTGTTTTAAATAATCTTTGTTGAGGTTAGGACTAGCTTGGTCTCGTTTGGCTTGGCTTGGCTTGGCTTGGCTTGTTGGGGTATCCTTTCAGCCCCCTTGCTTTTTTTGTTGCCCTCCGCCCCCACTTCGCAGTCCCAGAAAATGTCTCGACTCCCGGGCCAGCCTGCTTTCTGTGTTTTCAGGGGCCGCGGGTTGGCGAGTCTCAATCTGTTTAAAGAAGGTGTGCTGTGCAGAGCCCACGCCTGGGGGTCTAGGCTTTAGTGTTGATGGCTTATTTCTTGTCATGTGAGGGCGCGCGCTCAGGTGAAGCGCCCCGGGCCGTGCGCTCACGTCGCTTGTCAACCCACCCGGGGTGGTTGGTTGTTTTTTCTTTCCTAGACGTGCCCGTTCTTTTTTCCTAGATGTGGCTGACCCCCTGATATCGAAACCTGACCGAACCAATCATGCAAGCAAAATGTTTGCAAATGCGGGGCCTGCCCCCCCCCCAACTCCCGCTCATTTCTTTTCGCCGCGCAAGGTTGCGTTAACCAACATCTTGCCATGAAGAAAACTTCATGGTTTTAAGATGTTTTAAGTTTTAAGACATATGAAATTCTTTCCAACCAGGCATTGTAGGCTGCGCCCCCGCCAACGCCCGCGCTGACAAAACACCGTGTTTGCAAATGGTGGAACAGGACTAGGACAAAAGGGCTCGCCACACCTAGGAATAAAAGGGTCCCGCCACACCAAGAACAAAGAAGGGCCCTGCCACACCAAGGGAAAAGGGCTCCCGCCACTCCTAGGAACGAAAGCAGGAAAAGCAACAAAGCCCGCCACACCTAGGGAAAAGGGTCCCGCCATACCTAGGAAAAAAGAGGGTCCCGCCACACCTGAAGGGCCCCGCCACACCTGGGAAAAGCAGAAAAGCCAGCCAACCTATGAAGCCCTCCACGCCCCGCCACACCTAGCAATTAACAGGGCCCCGCCGCGCTTAGGAGAACAAGAAGGGCTCCGCCACACCTAGGAAAAAGGGACACCTAGGAAGGAAGAAAGGGCCCCGCCAAACCTAGGAGCAGAAAAAGGGCCCCGCCCCACCCAGGAAGAAAAGGGCAACGCCACACCAAGGAGAAAAAAGAGGGCCCCGCCACCCTAGGAAAAAACAAGGGCCCTGCTATACCTAGGAAAAACAAAGGTAGAAACACCTAGGACCTAGGCAAGAAAGGGCATCGCCACATTTAGGAAAAGCAACAAGGCCCGCCACGCCTAGGACAAAAGAGGGTCCCGCCGCACCTACAGGGCCCCGCCACGCCTAAGCAAGAAGCCCGCCACACCTTGGCAAAAAGGGCCCCCCCCACACCTGGGAACAAAAAGGGCCCCGCCGCACCCAGGAGAAAAAAAGGGCCCTGCCACAAAGCAAAGGTAGGAACAACCCCACCACATCTAGGAAAGAAAGTGTCCCGCCACACCTCGGAAAGAAAGCACCCCGCCGCACCTTGGACAAAGGGCCCCGCCACACCTGGAAAAAAAGGGGCCCTGGAACAAAGGGGCGGGGGGGGGGTGAGGCGAACTGAGGGCTGAGGGAGGTGGGAGGGGGCATGTGCAACGTGGCACGGCTCGACTCCCGGGTTGCGCGCGATGTCATAGCGTTTTTCCAAGTGTGCCTGCTGCTTCATTGTTCTTGCTTTTGGATACTGGCGCTTGGCTTCTAATGCTTCTACGTTTGATCGCTGCTGTGTGCTTTGCACTTTGTTGAGCACTTTTTGTATGTCACCTCCTGCTTTCAGCCGTGGTTCTCGATCATTCCGGTTCCTCATGTTTGGCAATTTTGCGTGTTGAGTTTTTGCCGTTGCCTCACTGTCTGCTTTCAACGTTTTGACGCGTAGTTTTTTTCTGGACGACTTTTTTTGATGAGTTCCTGAGTCCCAGCAGCGTGTGTATGGAAACTCACCTGCAAGCTTCTGCCGCGGACTCTGCGGCAATTCGCTCTCCGGTGCTTGGGCTGGGGTAGTTCGAGAGCCCTCGTCCTCCACACATCGAACTCTTCGGAACTTTCCTGCGCGGCAACACCTCGACCACAATAGCAATGGCAGTACTTTCAGAAACAGGATCGACTTGGTCTTCCATGTTCCTACCAGCAGCTACCCGTAACATTATTGCCGATGAGACCGGCTTCGGGCTGCAAAGATTTGAGGTCAGCTGGTAGTCGTGCTGGCTGAAGCATTCGGTGATACCTCGAAACAAAAGCGAGGCACATGTTGGGCTCCAACCGGACTCCAACCATTCTACTGTGTGGGATGTGGCCAAGCATGTCAACAGTCGAACAGTCGTCGTGGCATGAAACCATCTTTGGAAGCTGGAAAGCACACCTTGACGGATGTGTGCAGACGTGCGAATTACAGTTGGCGTGAGTTTTTTCGGTATGACCAAATGCGGACGATCTGAGGACGGCACATTTGTGATGGATGCCAGGCCCTGAGAAATGGTAGAGATTGGCAGAGCGGTGAGAGCGACCTCCAGCTTCTGAAACGTGCTCCAAACTCTGCTTGTTTCGAGCCGCGCTGGGCCTCAGGAGCAGCAAAAACTTATGCTGCAGCTGCTACATGAGGTGCTCGCGGCTCTTTATTCTGCTCAGAGACGGCTAGAGTACTGCCCTTCGCAAGGCTTTGGTGAATGGCGAGCGATCTGGCTGCTCAGATGATTATTCTTGAAGCTGTTCCGGGTCTGTGAGCCGTGCTTTATTTAGGGCACTCCATACCTTTGTCTCTGTCCAGCGGTACAGCTCGCCACCACACTTCCAAAATACATCAAGCAGCCCATTGTTTCAGAAACGTTCAGAAGGCATTTGGGCAAGACTGAGGCTGGCTGCCGTACATTCGTGTCTCGGCACTATCTACGGAAGAAGAAGATTTGAAAAGTTGTTTTCCTCGACCGTCCTCGAACTACAGGCACGCTGCCGCGTACTTTTCCGACACTGCCGTTGTGGTACACGGCCGAGGATTCCCAGACTCAGATGTTTTGAGCGCAGGGCCTTTCGTTGTAATAGATACTTATTACCATGCAGACACATGACAGCCCCAGCAATTTGTCGTACAAACCTTTGATGGCAGCATGCAGGAGAAGAAATTCTTGAAAGGCACCTCGGTGGACACCCTGCTTGAAGCAGCGCATATTGCCAGCGACAAGGACTGAGAAATATGCTGGGACAGCATTGGGACACGGCGTGGATTGTCAGGACTTGCAGGCCATGCGCGCGTGCTGCCAGTCCGATCTCTTGAGTATCCTTCCAGACTCGCCCTCTCTGGAACAGTCGCTGCCTAAGCTTTTGCTTCTGGTGAGCTGCTCAGAGCCTCCGCTGTCTGCGCGTTGCACTCGCCAGCGGGAGAGGAGTCGTTAATGTTGTGGTATTGATTTAAGGTTGCGTTGGGCTGCCTCAGTTGTGGCTTCGCGCGCGTTTGACTCGTCGGCAGCTGGTGTCATCCTTGCACCGTTTGCCGACGACGCTGAGCCGCAAATGCAGAGACATCTGGCTGAACCCAGAGCAGTAGTTGATTGCTGTTGGCTGCTGAAAGCCCTCCACTGTCGGAAATGTTGCTTCCCAGACATTCACTGAGATTCCCACCCTTTCCAGAACTGTCCGATATCAAGACATCGCCATGAGGGTGCTTCGTGCCGTGCAGAAAAGAGGAGCACAAGTCTGAATCAGTAAGTGGATTTTGCGGTACAAATGAAAATTCTGGACGGCCAGCTCGAACGACTATGAAACTATGAACGTGCTCAAAAAGCGGCTCACGACACGTTTCCTGAAAATATTATTCCCCCGGCCCGTTCCAATTTGGTAGCTTCACCAGATGTAAAGGGACCGAATTCACCATGGTTAGAAGGGTTTATTGCTCAGATACATGTCTCTCTATTTCCCCCCGGCTCCCAGTTTCACATGGTAAATCTCAGATCCAAGATTCCATATTCGCACCAGTTCCCCTACCCTGCCCCCTCCCTCCCAAGCAAAGTAAGTGGATTCGGACCGAGGCATTGAATCATTCCAGCGCTGCTCCTCACACACGCATGAGGGACTGAGGCTCGGCTTGATTTCAGTGGCTGGCAAAGCATCTGTTTTTTGGGGATGTCGTTGGCCTGTCAGTGGCGCGTCTAACCATCGCAAGACAGGCGGCAAGCAGCTATTGTTCCACGCGGAACGGGACATCCCTGCCGGGGAGGAAATCATGAATTGCTATGGCTTGCAGGACGCCGGAACATGCATTTGGAGAATGTCAGAGCTTGTGCATCATGAGATGTTACCTGCACACAACATTGTACTGCGAGGGCAATACCCAATGGCTCCTGAACGGTGGCTTCCGCGACAGCTCACGACCATGCGATGATCTCTTGGTCACACCGGCGGATGTCGCCGCTCGCTGACATGGTCACCATTGGTCACTAAATTCGGGCCGGAAGGGGCCATCTTTGGAGCGCGTTATGACCCTTATGGCTTGCACATTCAACGGCAGTGGGGGCACAGGGAAACCCTGGTTTAACTGTTGACAATGCACCTTTTTTCAAGTATATTTCACAAGTATCACATTCACAGCATTCCCTCAAACTGGAATTGTCAAGTGAGAAGTGTCCAACATGCAAGGTGAGTTCTGCGCTGGCACATTTGCACTACTATCGCCAGGCCCTTCCATTGCGACATTTGAACATGGCATCAACATTACATATATTACATATACAGCCAAAGTCCGCTGGCTTCACATCGGACGCGCGAGATGCTGATGCAACGTATGTGTTTAGGATCATGTCAGCTCATGGGCATGAGACATCTGTCGGCATCGCCGGCATACTCAGACTGCATTACAGTCGCATGGTCCCCGCACAAAACATTCCATTGGAGCGAAAGGATGAGGCTGCCAGATCAGCAGACGACGAGGCGTGGAGTACAATTGCAGCATGTTGCAGCCTGTTGCAGCGTCGAGATTGCTTCGAGGAAACGACGCTGGCACATTTCGTTGCTAACTGCTTCACAGGGGGGGCCGATTTTTTCTGCAGGCTGCACATCCTTGGTTGCCCATATTCTGGCTTGGGCTCCATCTGTGCCCCAAAGCTTCAACTTAGGGCCGGATGGCCGAATTTGTAGAAGCAATTAGAACCCCCATGAAGCGGCCCCAACAAAAAGCTCCCCCTCGGCAAGTGCATGAGCCGGGAAGTGCGGGATCACCTGAGTCTTTTGTGAGAACGAAGAACGCTTGGCTGTTCGGCATCGTTCGGCCCACGGAACTCGATGCATTGACGATCATGGTTTTCAGGCTGGGGTTCTTTAGCTTTCGCCTGGCTTGCTCATGTGCTTTCAGAGGACAACGGTTAACGGTTGAGAGCTGCTCAAGGAGTATGAGCATGAAACGACATGCGCCTGAGCAAAAGCCTCAAGGAGTTCAAAGTCGTTTCGCCCAGAGAAGGCGAGACGTAGTGGGGATAGCCGAACTACGAATCCGTTCGATTCCATGTCAGAGCAATTGCGAAGCCTTTTGGGGGCTTCTGAGTTGCATGTGCCTTTTTTGGCCAGCGACTGTGCGAGGAATCTTTTCTTTGCTCACGGTTGTCCCTTCTACAGGACAGAGGACAAAGTTTTCATGGCAACCTCGCGACAGTAGGCTTAGGAGCACATGCTGGCGGCTGAGACAGGCACGCTCCCACAATTCTCCTACAGAAAACTCAGCAGAACAGCTTCGAGGACTTTGGCATTGGCAGCGGGTCTTTCTGCCTATCACCGGCTGACATCCTTCCCGACGACTTGGCCACAATGCTGCTGGTGTGATGCCCCAGTAGCTGCATGTTTCATCGTCCGTTGTACTGCAGCCGCAGTGGGGCATTGAACAAGTCACATCAGAAAGACAGGACTATTCGCCCGCATACAGTATGGGAACCACACACGCATCAAGTGACTCTGACAAGATTGCTGCAACAATCGAGACAGGTCATTTGCATGACCGACGCAGAGTTTGCAGTATATCGCCGCGAAAAGACAGGACGGCTAGTTGCTTGCTGAGTCAGCATCTGTACATTCTGTGCGGCAGGTTGTTTCCTTCAGCGAATGGCTGTCGATGTGGCGATGTTCGGTATGTAGAGCACAGCAAGGACTAGTAAGGCAAAGCAACCGAAGGTGAGTAGGAATCAAAGAATCAAAGAAGCAGACCACAAGGACGACAACATAAAACCAACCACTACAAGCAAATTATGGAGGTGCAGCCAGCTCTCAAAAGTTCCACCTGCTCCAGCCACAAGCTGGTTTTGGGCGTCGCCTGATGGGCCCAATCGGGGCCGACTGTAAAGTGTAGGTTCATAATTCATTCAAGAGATCTTATGATCATTTAGGTCGTGTTTTCATCGATAGGTGAGAACCCCCGTCTCGGATTTATCAGTTCTGTAGCAGCAAATCCATCTACACTCCTATCCACTCGAAGATCTACTCTCAATCTCCGTTTAATTCTACCTGCTGTATTACATCTACAACTCCATCTTCCAAAACCAGGATACCTGCGGGCTTCTTCGTTTCGGATCGATGGGCCCCACCCCGGAAATAGGCTTCGTCGTTCTAGGCATGACTCGGTATGACCTATATACCCAGCTCCTCCAGCCCGGCGCAGGAGGTGGGAACGCAATCATCGACCTCGGCGGCGAAGAAGGCGACGGGGGTGTGGAATCGTGTGGAACCTTTGTCTATGCAATGCTTGCAGTGCAATTTGCCCTTGAGGTGAAGAGTTACCGGAGCCTCTGTTGGCAAAGCTCTACGGCTGCCTCCTGCGCCGCTCTTCGAATTTCTGTTGTGAGTCTCTGCTGTTTTTCTGCTCCAGAGAAGGCTTCAATGGTGCGATTCTTCCTGCCAGGATTAGTCCAGCTGCTTGAACGAAGGTATGATACTTCTTTGGAGGAGGACGAGTTCTGGCTAGAATTGATGAAGAGATGTTAAAGGATCCGTATCTGGGCTAGCTGCTAACTAACTGATTTGCACTGCAGGACAAGGACCTTCTACATTGGTTGGAGGTTGAGGCCCAGGGTGTGCACTGTGTTACATTCCGAGTGGCCATTCGTGGACCATGATCAGGAAAGCCAGCCACAACTATGCTTCAGAGTCATGTCGGCTCAACATGCCGGAAGGAGCCTATAGTCTAGGAAAAACACAGACATAGGCTGAGACTCTTCGACAGACAAGGAACTGTCATTCTCACCTGAGCAACACCTCACAAAAGCTCTCCGTGCCGCCATGCTGCCCAAGTTGGGTGGACGAAGCTCATTTCCATTGCCGCTCTCCATATCTTTAGCGTGGTCAAGAGGTTTCGTATTCACGTGCTTTCATTCGCTTGCATGGTAAAGGTTCCCGTCGGTATTTGGTCCCGCTGCACTTCATGTGGTGGATTTCCCGGAAGATCACAAGGCATCCAACTGTGGAGGCTCCATTTCCCACATTTCCTACGCAGCATGTTCTGCTGAGGCTCCATGTGTCGAAGCCTGTGCTGTGCACAACGATTCCTGGACAGGCGGCAGATTCCAGACAGAGGAAACCTCAGTCCCTGAAGGAGGCGCTGTGTGCCGACCGCCCTATGTTTAGCAGGTCTGTCCACGCCTTGGGTTTCGTGCTGCCATTGTCAAAAAGCCCTGTTTGCAGGGGACAACTCCTCTGTAGCGGAGATCAATGAGGATGACATCGACTTTGACGATGACATCTCCTTCTTGTCAGATTTCTCACAGAGAGGACAATGGCTTGTGCACGGTGCAGAAACGTGGGAGATTTGTGCTGCCAGAGGATGTCTGATCCAAGCGGTCAATGACATCATTTCCCAGAGCCGATTGGCCATCGCTGCCAGAACCTCCACCGAGAGACCCGAGGGCAATCCTGAGGCACAGGGCTGCGTCAGTGTAATTCATGGGTTGCGCATAGTCAGACATAATTATCATAATTTTCAGAACCCACGGTTGAAAGGCACCGCAGCAGATGTTGCATGGGTTTCGCAAGTTTTGAAGTATCCTGCCAGGACGGCACTTTCGACATCATCTCGAGAGGCTTCGAAGAGTTGGTGGGTTACTCGCGAACAGAACTACGCAGCAAGGACAAGATGGACAAGTCCTCACACAAGCTTGGCAGTTTGAATCAGATGAGTGACTTCAATGAGAATTAATGAGAACTGGGGTGTCTCTTCAGAGGGCTGGGGCAGGGCTCGGTCGATGCAGGGAGCATGCGATGCTAAGGCCAGCTGCCGACAACATTCACAAGCATGAACCTCTCTGAGTGACAAGAAACACATCATTCTGAATCATTCTGGCTCTTCTCAATGGTTGACGGGCTGGTGCCCGTACCTGCATCCAATAGGGATTGGGGTTGGGCTGGTGTCCAGCATCGCCTGAGTGTTGGCAACCCTCCTCCCCACATGGACCCCAAAGTTTTGTGTTTATTCAGTGGTTGAATGTAGGGGGTTGCTTTTGTGCAGTAGCCATCACTGCACTTGCGGTCAATACGAGCAGCCCAACTTGCCGGCCCGGCTATCCTGGCTCTCGTTGCCTTTCACGAATCGTCAAACTCAGATGAAGCGGTCTGTTAAGCTGATTCCAAGAGTCCCAGTTGCGATTTCGCAAGCTTGTGCTTCTGCCAGAGTGCAGGAGCTGATGCGGCTGTTGTCGCCCGACAGCTGGCTGTCTTTCCAGTGCGAGAGCCAACTGAACATGGCTTTGGCCACTCAGACAGGCAAGAACCGCTTGGAAGTCCCTGTGGAAGCCCTTGTGCTGCTGACATCACTTGGCTAGTGCATGATGGTGCATGCAGAAAGACATCCACTTTTCAACGGGCCAAAAAGCGGTAGCCATCTGCAGGTGATGCATCGATGCGGTGCGTACTTCGCCGAAAAACCGGCGAGCTGGTCGCCACCATTGTCACGAAGCGGGCTTTCACCATTTCCTTGGCAGACCACGGCCTGCAAGACCTGCATGTCGTACTGACCATGCATGTTGAGGAGCCGCCGGAGCCCAAGCTGTCACATGCTGTCACAAGTGATGTCTCACTCGCGCAGTTTGTGCATATGTCAAGACTGGTCGGTGTTGGAGATTGCCGAAATCACCATTTCCAGTACTGATTTCCGTGGGGTTTTTCGTCTCTTGGCACCTTCTCTTTCCTGCTCAAGGTCGCATGGACATAAACTCCCTAGGAATCATCATGCCTTCCAAACGTTTGCTTTCCATCTCTGTGATGTCTGCAAGTGCTGTGCCTCTCCTTTATCTCCCAAGCATAGCTGACCATCGAGTTCTTCAATAGTACTGTTCCCATGTCTTCCAGGGATTGTTGCTTGTCCAAGTTTAGACTCAAGGCTCAGGCAAACCATACTGGTCTTCCGTGCGGCCTCTGTGCCTCTGTGCCGCGAGTGGTTGGGGCTGTCAGCAGGTGAAGCCGTGCAGCTGAGTGCAGTGCTCCGCCGGCTCCGCCGGCTCCGTTGGCCCAGACCGAGGGTGGGCTACCTTGTATGAGCCGTGAGCTAGGGCCTTAGGGCAGCGCCGGCAAGTCAACAGCCTTGCTTGCTCGCCAACCCCATCCGCTTGAGCCTGACGCACTTCCTTGGCTGGCCTCCGCCTGGGTCCTCGAAGTTGTTTTGCCTGTACAGAATGCTTCGGCCCGCCCTACGGCTGCCCTGCTCTCTGTCTGGATGTCGGGGTAGACGCATCCTGCATCGCCGGGTGTCGGGCGGAGGTCGTTGCATATCTCTCTCTCTCTCTCTCGCACCTCGATCCGGTGGCATGCTGTGCCGCGGTGGTTGTTTTGTTTTGCTGTCCCAGACACGATGTACGGGCGCTCAGTTCCAGTCTCTTCCTGGCGGTCTTCTGTGATGATCCGATATCCCGAGTGAAGTGGAGAGATGGAACGTGGTCGTGGTAGAAAAGTTATGATTTGGCAGGATGATGCTTCTAAAGACAGGGGATTTTCTGTTTGGCTTTCTCTGCTTTCCTGTGTTCACCGAATGGCCCGTCGCGTCCCTTTCACCTGGGCATCTCAGTTTAGGGATCACTCTTTGCTCCCTCTCCACGCCTGTCTCAAGAGCGATCAAGGAGAAGTGGCGTTGGGATGCCCCAGTGGTCAAGCAGTGCATTTCCTAAGTTCACTCCCCCAGCCTTAGTACACCCAAGCAAGGGAAGTCATTGCAGCTTCGACTCCCTGAGACCTCATTTCGTCTATGTTTAATATTTTTCTCAAGACTTTACAATCCAAAAGCAGCTTTTTGTCTTCTTTTGTTCCCCAACCCGCTGTAGCTGGGGACCTTTATTTGCTCATAGAAAGGCGTTTCCGTGATGCAAATTGGAAAGGTCTCCAAATTGTCTCCCAGTTTTGTCGACGCAGGATGCTGCGACGCCCGTCTTGGGCTGTTGTCCCCGAGATGTCTCGATGATAGATGCTGTGACGGTGACGCATGGTGACGCTCGTCTGGGGCCTCCCCTTTGTTCCCCAAACCCAAGCGGCTTTACCTGGGGCTTCTTAATTTGTTAAGGGTTTCCGTTCCGCACATTGGGTTTCTCACGGCACTAGATGGAAAAATTGTTTCCCATTTGTCTCATTCAGGCCATGCAGTTGCATGTGGCTTTCGAGCCCTCAAGCACCTGTCTTTCCAAACCGTGCCAGATGCACTGTGGTTTTGGAAGGAGCCAGCTGTAGCCAGGCTCCAAGAACGCTTCAGGGCATGTTCCTCTTCATTCTGGGCCCCCTTCGGGATTCCTGCAAATGGCCGAAATGTTTACAGAGTTTTCAGGGCATAGAAAGGCACTACGCGTGCCAGACTGCAGAACGAGGAGACACCACCGCCTAGTGTGTGTTTTGGGATGCCGCGATGGCAGATTTCATATGGCAAAAATGTCGCGTGTTTAGGATGCCATGCAATGCGGTGGTCCTCAACTGCTGTTTGGGGTCGAGGCTGGTATAGTTTTGTTTCTCGGGCACTCATTTCCCGATCACAATGTCCCAGGATGCAAGGAAGAGCAGAGAATCACATGGACATGGAGAGGAGACTTCTGCAGCTTTGCATCAGCCATTCAAGCCGCCAGCTCAGGCTGGAAGCCAGCTGGCCACTGCACCATCTCCCGGGTCCATCTTCTGATGCTGCAGGGATCGCGGAAGAAGCTGTTGCCGACTTGCAGGCTTCCTGGACCAAACCAGACCAAGCCGGCTGTAACCAGGGCAGGCTGTCCACTGTCTGTTAATCAGTAGTTAGCATCGAGCATCTAGCAGCTCACCCTGAGTGCTGTAGCCCAGCCAAGGACTTGCAGTCGGAGGTGATGACTTGTGTGATGGGCAAAGTCATGGCCAAGAACTAGGTTTCAGTAAGGCATATCGATAGCTTTGCAATATTCAGAAGCCTCTGTAGTTCGGCCACTGTCGGCTGAACTGTGGCATTTCAAGCGCGACTCCGCGCGACTGCAATGTGTGTCCGAGGGCATGGGCAGATGTGCAGCCACGGCTTCGTTCGTGATATGTTGACGGTGGATACGGTGACTAGTTATCCTCATCTGTCCTCCAGCCGGCGGTGATAACGGGCACTGCTCCCTTCGGTTATTCAACCAATCGACAGGCAACATGTTGGTCACACGGACACTTCGAGTTGTGCTGGTTCGTCACTGAGCACAGCCACTGAAACCCTAAGGTATTGAGAGTCAGAAACTCGTCGGATATAGGTATTTGCAAAGCATGCGTGCGTGGGTTAGACTCCTCCAGACCGCAGTCAGGACTTGAAAAGTTCAGCCTTCCCATGCAGAAATGACATTCAAAAAGCACGCGAGAGAAACAGCTATTCACAGCAGTGTGAGTTGTGCCTTCATGCTGTCAGCTAGGTTTCGATTACGATTCAATTTCGGCAACTTGGAATCATATCTAGACTAGTCAGAAGGTAAAGGCTGAAGCGATTGCAGCAGCGCTGCTCAGTTGCGGCTGCGCAAGCTCGTGCAGATCTGGAAAATCCCTAGTCACCAGTCACCCGGATCATGTTGCGTAGTTCACCAGGAACATATGAGGGAACATATGCTCGGAAGTTTTGCCTTGCCATGGTGGGTGTTCCCGGTGTTGCACTTTGCACATTGGGCTCCTTGAGCAAAGCTTCAGGGATGCGACGTTCGAGTGCTAATTCATCCGCTTTGCAACATTCGTGTATCTATGTTCAATCTATGTTCAATCTCTGGCATTTGCGGTGGCAGCGCGCGGCCGTCCCCAACAGAGCCCCTGGCTGTGCTGGGGTCTGCCAGCCATTGTCAAGCCAAGCGGAATTTCAACATGCGCCCACTACGCCTTGATGAAATTTTGTTGTTTCCACACGGTTAGAGCCGAGAGTGTCCTTTGTGCACAGGAGGGCATTCAGACGAGTAGTGAAACTTGGAGCAGCTTGAGGAATCTGGATCTTGCGTGACCTTGGCGGTCTCTATCGGTTGCAAAACAAGAACACAGCCAGGCAATGCCAGGCAATTCTGTGACATCAGCCGCGTTTCCCAGCTTGCCTTGCGCGACGTGTCGGATGTAGCGGCTGGCTTGTTACGTCGTCAGTTTCCTTGCGGTTCTACATGTTGATGTCTCGGGGTTGACTGCTAATTAGAAACTCTAAACTCTAGATGTCCAGAGCGTTCAGCAATTTCAACAGAAGCCGTGTTTAACCTGCAACGGCCTCTTGGAAAGAGGGTGTTTAAAACTTTTTGTCTGGCACAGTCCACGACTGGCCTCGTGACCTCCCGGGTTGTGCCAGGCTGCGAAATGAGCTGTCTCAGACAGAAGGATAGATTGAATAAAAGTTTGCATTGGGGCTCCTCTTGGAGGGGTGCTTTCCAGTGGCGAGTATCAGAGCTGCAGATGTGGCAAGGGTAAGCCTGAAACTAGCGCCCTGCCACGGAGCTCAAGCAGTTGACATGACCGCCGTGTAGGGAGCCGAATGTTTGACTTGGCTTTGGCAAGAATATTCATTCATGTCGTTGTCACGTGGGAAGTTGTGAGGCTGCGTGACTGCATTCTGCTCCCCGCAAGGATCAAACTTACACCGAATTGCAAAACAAAGTGCCAATTTACGAGTTGCATCCGCTGAGTTCACTGCCACTGCACCATCTTTATCTTTGACGCTTCCTTCACATTCTTTCATGATCTGCCCATGCCTCCCAGGAGCCTCCCACAAAGTGCGCGCGCCGATCTCTCCAGGCCCGCTGCACAGGATTCTGACATGAGAGTTGTATGAGATGCCGAGATGCCGAGATGCCAGCCTCCTGATCAGAGGCATCTCCAAGACTTCCCGATGGCGTCCGACCCGAGAATGCACGGAACATCCTTCAACTGCGCATCGGCCGGGAGCTTTGGCATAGCTCAAGGATCCGATGCCTTGATATGCCTTGATATGCCTTGATGCCCTGGAAACCTCAAAGTCTCAAGGGCTTGGTGTGGTAGATTGTGGTAGAGAATGGCTTGGTGGGCACTGTAAAGCTGGCGGCATCCAGTCTTTGCGCATGCAGCCGTTCGTCCAGTTTGTGAGCGCAGCAGCTGCTAATCATTTAGGCCCCTTCGTCCAGTTTGTGACGTTGGAATCCCGAACCGAATGCCCAAGTCGGAATTCATGTTTTTGCGCCTTTTGGTGACTTGGTGGGCAATTCTTGATGTTCCTAGATCGGGAGGGCAGCACAGATGTGCGGGGTAGGGCGGGGAGGTAGGGCAGGGGTGGTAGCGGGGGTGGTCAGGGTAGGCGTAGCGCACACACGGAGCCTTTGGTGAGTTGGCCCGCAACTTAAAATCACACAACAGATCCTTTTTGAGAGGGGGGGACCCAGGTAGGGGATGAAGGGCAAGCGTTGGGGTAGAACACCGACGGTTTCTGTGATTTCACGCTGAATCGGGCTGGGGGAGGTGGATAGGCGGTCGGGGCAAGGCGTCCTAGACTACCCACCATACAAAGGGCGTCCCCGGGCGCTTGACCCTACCAGATTCTTGTAGCATGTCAGCCCAAAAACACTTGCCCATAGTTCCACACCAAGCTGTGAAAGGCCAGAAGCAGCTGCTCAGACAGCTGGCAGAACAGGCTGCCGACTGTTTTGCCGATGCTGGTGATACTGTCGCAAGTTTTGATGAAAAGCACAGAGCGAAGAGTTGAGCGTGCCATCTGTAGCAACCTTAAAATACATGGGGATAGGCTGATGTAGGCTGAACTTTCACAACGCATGTAGAGCACCGTGATTTTTTCGGCTGGCTAGCTGTGCAGCCCGTCTGAGAACAAGTACACAATGTAGCAGGGCCGAGTGGATGAATGAATCACAGCAGACGTATCCAGCACCCTGCACACACATCTGCTCACCTACTAGCACGGCTTCATGCGCTTCATCTTCTTGCAGACATGGCTCAGAATGTATGTTTGATAGATTTTGAGCTCTTGCCGTCGAGACAAGAGCAGACATTCTGTAGCGGTAGTTTCTTTAGCGGCATGCATGTCATCTTGCGGGCATGAAGCTGCTCCACAAGGAGTTCGAGAAGGCCGCAGCACTGTGTCGCCTGGCCTTGCCAATGCCTTGCCCCACGCAAGTCTTCACACATCACACCGAAATTTCACGCTGAATCTGAATCGCGTTCAAGGATCAAGCACACTGTGCACTCTGCATGGATTCTGAATCGTTGTGGCACGCTCTTGAACGGTGGTAATATAGCTTCTCAAGCTTATCATCGCTTCGGTTTTTCCGTTGCTCTCCACCAAATGGAACTGTGGCCATCAGCTCGATGTAGCAATGGCGCCCATGCAGGGCTCGGCTTCTGGTCTTAGTTTTTCAGAGCTCCGATGCCTTACGCTATCTTACGCTGTTAAGATCTGTTAAGCAGAGGTTTCTTATGGTGCCTTTTGTGGAGTGCTGCTTGATCGAGATGCTTTGCAGCCGCTCAGGCCCCTGCGCTCACATTCGACACCCCCAACGCAAGCCTGCGACATGGATCCAGCCCGGCAAAGCTCGGCACCTGGCTCGACACCTCTTTGCGAAATTCTTGAAATGCCCTTCAAGAAGGGGAGGAAGTTGGTTGAGTTCCATGTCAGTCTATTAATGTGCAGGTATGTATATGTATATGTGTATGTGTATGTGCATGTGCATGTGTTTGGGTATGTGTATGTGTTTGGGTATGTGTATGTACATGTATATATATATATACATGTGTCACTCTACTTACTTGGGGTTCCACCAAGTGAATACAGAACAGTTGTGAGTAGATGTGTCAGAGTTTCGCAACTGTGCTCTGTGAGTAGCCGCTCATAATCAGTTGGTGTGGATTTTCACACAATCTCTCCGGCACTGCATGATGAGAGGTGGTAGCGCAAATGTCACCGGCGTCGCACGATGCATTTTCTCATGGTCTCTAGGATATTGCACGAGGAGATGGCTCCATTCCAGAGCAAGATGTCAGGTTTTCAACAGCATCACCGGCATCACATGAACGGGGAAAGGGGGGTTGTTCATGGCTTTATGGTGCTGCATGATGAATGGGCCGGGATTTAACATAGATACCACTGGCATGGAGGGGGGAGGTGGGTTGTCAGGATGAGGAAATGGCTCCATGCGATACCATATGAGGAGTGGTGGGCTTTAACAAACATCAGCAAATTTGAATGATGAGAGGGGTGGCTTCTGCTGCATCACGAGTAGCCAGTTTCCTGCGGCCTCCGCGTTCCCGCATGATGAGATGGGTCTAGGATAAAAGAAGGCGCTTTGCGATCACTAACACCGGCACGACGCGATGAGAGGGGCGGGTTTGAATTCAACACTGAAGGGTGTGCGTTAAATAGTGTGTTCTTACTGCTTCCAGCGACGTGCATGAGGAGATGGTTCAATGCTGCCACGTGATGGGCGAGTGGGCTGTTTCCTCCCTGGCATTTCTTGAGGGTGGCATCCCTTGAGGGTGGGTTTGTCCTAAAATGTAAGTACTCAGTTTCCTGCTGCTTTCATGTTGTCGCATGATGACATGGCAACATGGTATCACATGGTGAGTGAGGCCTGTCTTAGGTATCGCATGATGAGACGCAGGTCGCCCCTGTGCGCACGTAGCAGGAATATGAAGTAGCAACAAGATGGCTCCATGGTAGACAAGAAGCAGAGGCCACAACACCCACCAACACTCAAGAGAATATGTGTGCTAGTTAGTTGTTGTTTTGCTTTGCTCGAACAAGACAGAAACAGCATTTAACCCTCGCTTTTGCAAACCTTCACGTTTCACAAAACTGCTGTTTGAAACATCATCGTTAGTTTCCGATGTCGAAAAATTGAACATTTAGCGTGGGACAGAAGAATTTTCAATCACAATCAGCATTCAACCCACTTTGGCGTTTTTTTCCCTCTATACCGTGTTGTAGCCTTTCGCTGCTCCGATTTGCCTTATGCATGCCAAGCTGCAACATTTACCTTCAGTTGGCAAGGCTAGCAGCAAGCATGTCGGCATCGATTCCGATCAAAAGTCAAGATGCGCAGTCACTGAAAATTCGTTCCGAAGCTCGAAAGAAAGAGCTTCCGTAACGAAACAGATATTCGTAGTTTCCAAGGGGCAAGACATAAGGTGGCAAACATGGCTTGAAATTGGCATGTGTGGAGAAACAAAACACGCGCATACCCGTCATGGTCGCATGCATGTTTCAGTGGGTACACCCAGTACGATTATGGACTCTAACTACACGGCTTTCTCGAGTCTGAGACACCCACCGTATCAAAGACAAGCCTGATGGCAGGAGATGGTGGGGAGGGGGCGGGGGGGACCGCACATGTGTTTTTGGAAATATGTCCGTATATATCGTATATGTGTGTGTATGAAGACATCTTCATCGCTTTCTCGCATTTTCTCTGCGCTAATGTGGTCTGCTGATTAGTGTGGCCTCTCCCCCCCGCCCTCAACAGAGGGATGAGTTTATATGAATTTAAAAGGGTTTCATATGATTTTCAAAGGGTCCACATGATTTTTAATGGGATGAGTTTACATGAGTTTAAAGGGGATCCATCTATCTCCCCAACCAAGCCCGCCCGCCAAACAAAATCTACTTCCGGGGGACCAAACGTTTTATATTATACGGCATTCGGGCAGCTTCTGGACTACCCCCTTTGAAATTTGATTGCCTGGCCTCGGCACAAAATCATTTTTTCAGGAAATCTTAGCTTTGGGGCTGGCCTAGAGACTTAAGATTTCCGGGCCCGAGAACCTCAGGCCTCAAGGTTTCAGGCTTTAAACCTTTGCTCAGGCTCAGATCTTTGGTCTCTCACACCCACCTCAGAAGAGACTTCTAGACAACAACGCCATTCAACAGCCTCGCCGATATTTTCATCGCCCGAATTTTTTTCACAATTCCGGGGGACCTCCTCAAATAGACCCCGTTACACAAGTCCGGGGAGCACGCTAATCAGGATACAACATTACCCGTCTCCCTCTCCCTGCTTTGCTACTGCTTGTCCGAACGCATAAGACCGCGCGGTGCCACGTCTCGGATTCACATTGCTCAGGCCTCCGTGCTGTGCCTGTTGGCTGCAAAAGCCAACTTAGTTTGCAGGAGAAGGCCTGCGTTTTGAGGGGTTTCGGGGAATGAGTTTTTTCCCAAGTTTTCGCAGTTCACATTCCCGTCACGGAAATGCTCCGAGAATGCTACTCCACATACTCCACCTCAGCATCTTTTCTGTCAACATCTACAGCTCCCAAAACCGCGACATCCCGCGACATGACTGTTAGAGGAAAGCAGAAGTGTTCCCGGCCCGATCCGCCAGAGCTCAGAAAGGGACAATGCTGATTAACGCTGAGCAGGTGTGGACTGGGTCGCCGAGCCGGCAGGCAGCCTCGGAATGGTTGATAGGAAATTGGGCAACGCGTATCGCAGCACCTCGCAGCCTTTCATCAGACCGGGAGCAAGTCCAAGGTTTTCGAGGAAGCGTATGCCGCAAGTTGCAGCGTTTTGCACTGTTCCCAGGTGCTCCGTGGGACAGCTTGTTCGGGAACACGCAAAAAGTCGTTGTGCCCAACAGCACCAGAGAGGTGGGAACGGGCCCAATGAAGCGTGGTTAACTTGCTTCCAGCAAACAAGGAGCAAGCAACACTTGATGCCCTTCAGGTTTTAGATCAGCTGAAGGCCAGTGGTCAGCTCAGAGAATGCGCATGTGCATACACGGTCAGTGAAAGTGCAAGCACGCGAGAGATAGACAGATAGACACAGCTAGGATGTGACGTAGGGTTTAGAAACGGGTCTGTTATTAGCCGGGAGGGGGGAGGAGTCCGGGAGGAGTTGTATCGGGAAAGGCTTCTGGGGCATTGCGGGCAAGGAGCTTGGGGATTCCGGCACAACCACACAAAGGGGCCGCTGTGGAATGCAGTAGTGTCACAAATGGTGACAAGAGAATTCAGTCAGGTTCTGCTTAGCTCGGGCGGTTGGGCCTCACGGACCTACTAGCTTGAAGCGCTCGTCGCGGCACCACGCAGCCAAAAACATGTAATTTGCGGTGTTTCAATGCACCGAGAAATCTGTGCTCACACCCGCGCTGCAGATAAAAGTACGGTTTTCGTCCAAAAAACCACCACCGCTGGAGAAATACCGTCCTCGTCGTGCGCGCAGATCAATTTAAGACCTTTTGCCCTTGACGTAAGAAGCCCTGGTTTGTGGAAATTAACTCCCGAGAATTGTCCTGAAGTATCTCAGGAGTTCGTTGATTCGTTTGCTCCTCTGCAGAACACCACGAACTCGGGAGTCGGGAGCTGTTTTTTTGTTGTTTGTTTTTCCGCCGGGTCCGTGAGCAAACAATGAACTCAGCAGTTAGTTTCTGAGAGAGAGAGAGAGAGAGAGAGCCTGCTGTCTGGTTACACCCATATTGCGACAGAAACCCCACCCCAGCTGAGCCGCGAACACCGCGGCTGACCCGCATGACACTGGGGACTGGCGCGCCCTCCGGGGCAGCTCTCCCTTCGGGGGGGGCTAAGCGTGCGGAGAGAGAGAGAGAGAGCGTGAGAGAGAAAGAGAGAAGCAAGCAAGCAAGCAAGAGAGAGAGAGAAAGACGGGGGGGGGGGGGGGGGGGGCAAGCGTGTGGAGAGAGAGAGGCAGAGGCAGAGGTAGAGGCAGAGGCAGAAACAGAGAAAGCCCGCCCCAAGGCATGAGCGTTCTGGTGAAATCTGGTCTCCCGCGGGCTGACGTGGACTTACCAGTGATTCTGCTGCAAGTGGCTCCTTCCCGTTCAATGTTGCCAAGAAACATAGCCGTTGGGGAATATTCAAAGGGTCTTCGATGTTCCTGTTTAGTACCACGGACCAAACTTCATCTTTGTTGTCAGGCAGGTCTCCGGCTGGGCTTGGAGAACGTTATGGACGCTTTGCAGAAGAGTCACATCGTGCTTTTCAAAAAGACCGCTTTTCATATGACTGTGGTCTGCAGGACCCGTTGGTTCAGCCGGCGGAGGATCCATCCAAACAACAAATTCTGCAGGAAACGCTCTGTGTATCTGCTCTCCTCCATCCCTCCCTTCCTCGATTCCTCCCGCTCTGTCTCATTTCGCTCCGCTCGCCACTGTTTCAATCTTTGCTTACCTCCTTGCAAAGCCTGGCGCACTTCACACCGGGGAGGCAGACCGCGAACTCGCCCGGGTGTTCTTGGCTATGTTCAAGGTGCGCACTTTACTGCTGGTTATTGCAACAGGATGCATGTAGCAAGGTCGTGAAAGACAGCTTGAGCATCGTCTTCCGCACCAGCAAGCAAGCCGCAGCCGCCAAAAAACGCTGGGGGAACGCCGTCGGTGGCTCGCCACACTTATTCGTGTTGTACGAAATCTGCTGCGAGTGCTGTCAGTTGGTTGACTGTGTCCACGAAGTGCCGCGAAGCATGAACATTCTGTAATGTAGTTTAGCGCCCAAATGCCCATCTTGCTACATAGCTCTCAGTGGCTGAGTAAGTATAGCCTCCCTAGGAAGTGCACAGTTAGGTCAGGTCTGATGAGTTTCGTCCGGGTCCCTCGTGCCCCATGACTTGTTCCGTCGAAAGAGACACGAGGATAGACTTACTTTCGACATTAGTGCTCCCTCCTTCCTAAGCAACTGTTCTGAATTCACAGCGCAGCCCCGTGGCACTTGGTGGAGCAGCGGGGCCGACTATATGAGCAGGAGTGATCTTATCACATGGACATAATTGAGGCAGAGCTCGCATCGTCTCTATGCCCAAAGGTGCCAAGCTTAGCCTCGTGTCATCATGATTTTAACCGATCCTGCTGGCACCAGAGTCAGAGAGAGTGCCGAAACAGAGGTGGCACCCAGAAGACAGCTTTTTCGAGCTCCAATGACGGACCGCTTTGTACCCGCTGCGACAACTTGCAGATGCAACCTGTTGTGCAGGAGAGATGAGCAGCGCTTTCGTTCAGTCAGTCAAGGCAGTTGATTGAGCTTTCAATGCATGCAAAATCCAATCGCAGCAATCGCACATTGCACATTCAATCATGCATTGCATGGCTTGCTGGAGGGCATGCGTGGTGGCTTTGTGGTCGTCGTAGCCCCACGAAGACCACAGCTAGCATGGGCCTTGTTTCACACGTTTGGACCTGCGATGTTGCGCAGGTCAGCCTGCCTGTTGTTGCTCAGGAGGCAGTGGCGCGCGCTGCCGAAGAGGCCACCAGCTGCTCCGGTTGCCACTGCCAGACTAGGTTGAAGCTGTTTTCTGGCTCGAATAGTTGAAAACTATCGGTACCTTAGTCCGCGAATGGTTGGCACAGGATACTGTGCCGCAACAGAGTCTGCTCTGTTGGCTGAAGTTCCGGCTTCATGCCCTGTGGTTGCTCTTGATTTCATGGCAGCAGCTCTAAATCTCTGCCGATGCTCAAGCTGCCCATTCCTTAATTATAGTATCTAAATGCTAAAGTCTAACACCTGACATAGCATAGCACCTATTCCTGTTGCACGAAAATACGGCACGCGAAAGTAAGCACGAAAGATGACGTTATCCGCGAAGAAGGCTGATCGTCGCAACTTCACGTGTCGCACAGCGAAAGGAGATGTCGTTTCTCCATGACATTCACTTTCCGTCTTTCACAGTACAACTTGTGCCCCTGCTGATCCGTTCGCGATAGGACGCGGCTTCAGTTCTTGCAGCAAGCTTCGATAGATTCCTGATCCACGCATGCCTGGAACCCAATGGAGCACAGACTTCGCAAGATACTTTTGCCAAAAGGTCGACAGCAAGACTGGCTTCATTCTTCTCAACGCTCGCCTCCGTGGGTCCAAGAAAGATCAGCTCCGTGAGGCCAGTACAAGTCAGCATAAGAGCTCTGCAGGGGCAGAGTCATGCTTTAAGATGTAAAATGCGAGTCTAGCACGGGGTGTGGTCATGCCTTGACTGCATGTTGCTGCCTGTGCCGCTTCAACATGCTGCATTTGCTGCCACATGGTACACGAGTCCCTGAGCAGGAAGTTTCTGCAGGGTTCAATGCGGCCTTTCATCTACGCCTGTGCGGAAGAGACGGGGAAGGGCTTGTATACAGATCCTTGCAGGCAGGGCCAGCGAGTTCTGGAGAGAGACAGAGACAGCGGTTGAGAAACAGTATGTTGAGGGTACGTGCGACATCATGAGACCATCTCTGACATGAAAGCACTTCGGCCAGATGCCGGTAGGATGGCAGCTCACCATGGATTCTGGCCATCGGCTTAGGTCTGTGGCATCCAAAGAGTCTCCAACGCCTCTCCTTAGCTCGATATAGAACTTCCGACTGTAGGGCAGCGGAAGCGCCAAACTGGCCAAAGGCACAGCGGCTGAAAATGCCAAACGAGGCTTGAAGTGTATTAGCGCAGAGTCAGTCATCCTTCCAAAGCTGCCAACGTAAGTTCTCCATCCTTGAATTGAAATGATCAAGACACATCAAGACGCATGCCAGACTCCTACTTGTAGAGTGTGAAGTCTGAATCCTTCGAGCAGCTCGCATCAGATCCTAGCAGGTTTTCAATTTTGGTGTGGAAGTCATTGGGTTTGTCTTTGAGGGTGCTGGCTGAGGCCCGGCGAAACCTCCCGAGCACCATTGCGAAGGAGGCTTGGAACCCCGAAGTCCTGTAAGCTCAGCTGATATCATACGATCTGCATCTGCATTGGGCTGTCACTGCACCACTGTCAACCTACAATAAGGGCAGGATGCAGCAGGATTTCGGCAGAGCGTTTTTGTATGGTCTTGAATATCTTGGGAAGCACATCTGCTCTTTTCAGTCGGCAGGTCGAGCGAAGTTTCGACGAGCCTTCAGATGAGCGGATCAGGGATGTTTTCTCAACATAGATGCGGCCGAATGCAATCCAGTTGCAGAAACTGAAACAATGGCCAAGCCCAAGAATTTTGCAAAGCAGCTTGCCGAAAGTCTGGGAGCAAGGGAGCTGTGACCGACTGTCCTACTGACAGCCTACTGATACAAGCCCCTGCAAATTAGGCCTAGGTTAGAGGTTAGATTGAGACAAAGCCGCGATGCGAATGAGGAGTCGCTGTGGAACCTGGGGTTGAAAAACGAGCCTATCCTGGCCTCTCTGCGAAAGCCCTTTTCTTCTTGTGAGCTGGATAGGATTTCAGAACATTGTCCTGCTTGCAGGATGGGAAAGGTCTTGCGACCCTCATACCCGAGGACTTTACAACGCATACCAAACTATGGTCAACAGAATCGTACTTGCCAAGCAGCACTGCTTCAGGAGTCAGAAGACCTGTGGCATCTCTTCAATCTGAGCATGCTCGCTTCTGAGATGCCTCGCTTGTGATTTGCTGTTGTGCAGGCTGATGCGGCTGATGTAGCGTACCGATCTGCACGGGCTCAGCCTTCCTTTCAGAATGTTCGGTCTGATGCTGAGGAAGGGTGACACGATTAAGGCAATGACCTATCGCAAGGCCGGTACTGCAGTGGACTGCAGTGGACTGTCTATGAATGCCAGTATTCCAGTATCCTGCAAGACCGTGTTTTCAAGGTCATGAGAAGCCGTAGCTTCAGCTCAAGCTGTAAGGATCCGTAAGGAGAAGTTTCAACACAGTGCGCCATCTTACTCGCACCATGGCAACGGCGTCAGACTCTGCGAGTGCCAAGCGGCTGGTTGGGCTAGACGTGATGCGAGGGATAACTATGGCCTTCTCCTTAGCCTGTGTGCAGGAATCATCAGATCGCACTGTCTGTCACCTACTCTGTGTCACCTACAGAGAGTACTTCTCAGGCCGTGATGCTGGTGGTGGATGTTGCTGGCGATGCATACCCGAGTATTGGACACGCCTCCTGGGATGGTCTGCATTTGGCCGATTTCGTGATGCCATACTTCCTTCTCATCTGTGGCATCAGCGCAGCCCTCTCTCCGGCAAATTGGCTTGGCCTATGCCTACGCAATTTTGGTAGCGTTGGTGTATGTTGGTGTTACAGATGTCGGTTTGTCAGGGACAACCAGCATCAGTGCCAAAGGTACGTCCCGTGCAGCGCGTGGCCTGCTCAGCTTTTAGTGCTCGTAGAATTGTTCTTCGGCAATGCTTTTTTGCACCTGTTTGCATCATCTAATGAGGGAGAACTACCCTTGCCTCGAATCCAAAGCACGGGGAAAAATCGTGATTGCACATGAATGCACAGCAGTCACGAAACCTCTCTTGTTCTTGTTCCCAATAGCGGAGCCGCTTAGACTTGAGCCACCTAAAGCTCGCAGATATCTGCAGACTGCAGAGTGAACGGAGGCTGCTTAGGCCATGGGCAGAAGGATGCATAAAGTATCTTGAAGTCTTAGTTCAATCTCCCTCGGCATATCTTTCTCAGTTCCGCAGGACTCCAATAGCATATGATATATATGATAACTGCAAGAGCGTCACAGAGCAACCGGTGGGATTATGGGTGAGCCAGCCGAACAAATTGCGGGCTTCAGCATGTTGAGCTCCGACGTAGTCCGAGCGTTGCAACCGCCCTGTCGCCGTCAACTACATCTTGAATGTATCTCATCTGGGCACCCTGGTACTGGCAGAACGCCCCGATCAGCGCAATCATGCACAGCCAACACAGCCGACCTTGATGTAGTTCTCCTTAGTCAGCTGGAGTATCGTGCAGTGAGTCGTCGTGTGAAGCAGTCACTGAGGCTTCAGTCTTTGGCCGGGTGTTGATGCGCTCGCTGCGACTCTTCATATTGGGTCCGTGACCTGATTGATTCCTGTATGCTCTCCACCCCTGTTTGCTGGACACTTTTGGCACGTGCCCCAGGGGTAAGTTTATCAGGTCTTGCCGTGCAGGGCACCGTCTTTCACTTGACCGAGGTGGGCGTGCGCATTGTAAAGCGATCTGTAAGAACACAACCGTGACGCTGGATTCATGCAGTACATGTTTGAACTCCAGAGCGATAGCGCCGTGTGGGCCTAGTGACGATCCCTTTGTGCAGGCGGGCCCGCTCTTTGTTTTCGACCTCGCAACATTCCGCGTGATGGGCATCCTGCAGCGTCTTGCTCTGACACTCTGGCATCTTTTGTAAAGAGACAAAGTTGATTGCAGATTTCCAACCTGGCAGGCTCCTGCTGCTATGTCCTTGTGGGTTGAAATGGTTGACCGTCAACCGGCTGCCGAGGCGAATTGCCGTCGTTTTCCTCACAGACGCTTGGTGAAGTCTTGTGACCTCTGCCTCTTTACTCAGACGGTGATGTCTTCAGCTAATGTAAGTCCACAGCAGTCGCAGGATGCCAAGCTTCAGGGTTTAGGGGTTTAGGGTTTAGGGTCAACAGTCATCATTGAAGCTGCTGAGCATGCGCGAGCGCGAGTCTGGTCAGGTCATGGCGATTGATATCTACGTTCCTGGCATTCCTGGCGCCGGCAGGTCTTCCGTTGACGTGCAGCTGCTCAGTAACAGGCAGCCAGGCCGGCGGGATTTTGAATTCAGGAATTTAGTTGACCCGAGCTTCGATTGGAGCTTGCTTTGGTTGGAGAGGTGAGGACCGCGGTTACCGCAATAACATGGGCTTGTGGCTTCTGACGGGCTCAGCATGGCAGTGGCTGGTGGCACGGAGGCATAGTGAATGCGTCTCGCCGTTTCTCATCACATTCGTAGATCTTTATAGGTGCGGACTCCAAGACTATGCCAGTTCCAAGGTCGTGCTCTTGATTGTTGGACTCGGTGGGCTGCTCACCTATGGGATCAAGGTTCCGGCTTCTTGGCCAGGCTGCTCGGGCAAGGCCTTCGGACCTGGCAACCCGCAGATTCTTCAGAAGAACCTTGCTTTTGGTAGATGTACTTGTTGGTGCTCATAGTGACACTGTGAGCGCGTGCTGTTGTTAAGTTTCTGAAGCGCTCAAACATGGCTAGACTAGCGGCTAGACACGTAGACGACAGACACAACAATGGTGAAATTCAGGATGGGATGTAGCAGCGTGGGCTGGTTGGACAGCCAAGTCCTCGGCGTCCACCACGTTTACATCCAAGGAAGCACTGACGGCCCAAGTGGGGCCGCAAACTTTGGCTTCGATCCCGAGGCGAGGCGGAAAGAGTGAGAGAGAAAGAGAGGAGAAACAGAAAGGTATCCACCAGTACTGGGACACTTTCCATCCTATCCTTTTCATACTCCTCCTTTGTTGTTGTTACTGTTGTTGCTTGAGCATCATCTTTGTCGAATGAAACTTTGCACAGGGCTTGGTGACGACGTTGAGCGCGGTGCTCCCCATGTTTTTGGGCATGCACGTGGCCCGTGCGGGAAGACTGCTGAAATGGCCGCTGGAGGTCATTGCGCACTGGGCAGTCTTGGGCACATTTTGCATGTTAATAGGCGCTTGCATATCGCCCTGGCTGCCCTTCAACAAGCGTCTTTGGTCACCATCATACAGCCTCCTGACATCCGGCTCCGCGATCCTGCTGCACCTGACACGCAAATTGAGAGTCTCGAGGTGTAAGCTTGTTGAAATATTGAGGAGCTTCATGAGACTTCTGTTACGTAGATGTAGTATAAATATGTATAAATTGGTATAAACGATCAGATGAGGTACGGGCTCCTATATAGCCTGTGCGACTGCTGGTCAAAGCGTCCTACTTTCTGGGGGCAAGCAGCTCTTTGCTTCTCTTGGCTCACCTCGCCTTTCCAGTGGCCTCTTGGTTGCTGTACCGCTGCGGGCTTTCCATTTTCAAAGTCCATCTGCTTGTCCAAGATATTGAAGCGAGACAACAGCTGGTTTCTTCTTTGGGAGAGTGTGCAAGTTCATGTGCAACTGAGCAACTTAGGGTGTTGTTCGGCATCTAGCCCATTGCATTTGCCCTTCCTAGGCTCGGAAGTAACTGCCTCTTGGCTTGTCTGTCGACATCACAGAGCACAACAGCCCTCTCAGCATTTCACGTGTTTTCTTAATCTGCATGTGTCGTGGGTATCTACCGTATTCGCCTTGGCTTAGGCATTGTCTTCTTCGTCTTGTCAGAATGCTGCGGCGTCTTCTCCTGGTTCCTGCAGAGCATGGCCTGGGGGCAGCCAGCAGGTGAACACAACGTGGTGCACTGGTTTCGCAAACAAGTTCTGTGGCCTCTCGGACGGAGCTCTCGGAGTTCGGGATCCGATGCGCCGCGAGTGGTCATGACTAGCTTTCGTCCCATGAGCAGAGGATAGGATCCCGACGTGCTACAAGCTGCACATAGCTCCACCATTGACCATGGCTTGCCTCTTGAGGAATGCCTTCCAGTGCGATGCGGCACCGTGTGGACCAGACGACATGGCTTATGCCATCATTGGACTGGCGTTCTGGGTGCCATGTTCGCAATACAAACAAAACATCCCGGAAGCTGCAGAAACCTGTGTCCCGATTGTGTCCGACTTAGAAAGACTTGAGTGACCTTGAATGTGCTAGTGCCCCAGCGCAGTCATCCCAATCCAGCTCCGTTTTGTCTCGTGAGATTCGTGAGAGTCCGTGAGAGAGAATTGTGCATGAACTTGGGGAGTACATTAGCCCCGGTTTCATTCTCTGGCTTGTGGATGGGGGATGGGTATGTTAGATGCACATAGATGCACGTCGTCCGCTACATCCGGTGCTTGTGAAGATTTCCGTACCAGTAAGCCACACAGGCTGATGGTACAGTACAGCTGCAATAGGTGATTGTACTTCTTACAAGCTGATCAGCGGATCTGCCTGAACCCACCCATGTACCGTGAATGGGCATCTGTCAGTATTGTCATCATGTATCCGACTCAGAGCTTGGGCTGCATGGTGCAGACATGTGCAGAGTCCTCATAGTGAAAGACGGCACATGACATCGTGGCAATCAACTCTTGCTTGGACCAAGAGCCTGCCCCCCGACTGTCATGTTGTAAGCCTGCCCTAGACAGCTGGATTGCAGATTACAAGTGCTGTCTTCTTCTTGTTGCTTGCATCTGGTGGTACTGGTGCGAACTCAGGTGCTAGTTTGCGGGGTTTTGCACCGCCACTTGGCTTGAGCTTGTATTTCTCAAGTATTGATCGATGATAGCTCACGTCTCTCTCTCTCTCTCTGTCTGTGTTTGTTGTGTCATGTCATATAGTCATATCGATTACTTAAGCGGCCCACTTGACCCCAGTATAGGCGACGTTAGCAGCCGTTAGCATGTCCTACAGACGATTGCACGAAATACGAGCCACGAAGCGCAAGACCAAGCACCAGGTAGAGGAATCTTCTGGAAGCTTTGAGAGGGGCATCCTTGACTGTGAGCGGATGTGAGCGGATGAGACATGACTCGCATACAGGGGACTGTTTTTGACAAGCGACGCCCCCTGCCACAGCTTGTATGCTGTTGTCAAGAGATGTTGTCATCGTCATCATCGGTTGGTCACGAGCAGACCTTTGCTTGACCATCCTCGTGGAGATACCATCAGACTGCTATCATATTGCAAAGGATTGTTGGGGGCTCATGCGGCTTGCGCATCCGCTCGGCGAGCTTATGATGTCATGGGCGCGTCGCAGCTATGGCAGCTATGGATTTCTGTTTTGGTCCCTGTATGGCAACGGAGACGCCGTTTATTGCGAGGGCATGTTTGGATTGCTCACGGTGGTGGTGGAAGGTGACGCGGATAGCTTTGTGCCCGTTGGTCCTTTTCCTTTGGTCCTTCGGAAGATGTGCGCGAGCACGCATGCGGTCTCGCACTGCAGTCCCTGGCAAGCCAAAACATAGTTTGAGGCTTCATTTACGCTCGCGTGGGCCGGCGTGGCTTTTGCACCACTTGTGTGCGTGGCTGTGCTCGCAGAATCGCCTCACATGGACGCGGGTGAGCAACCAGTGCCGGCCTTTGCCGGAGCAATTTGCAACGAGTTTTTCCGGCATTTCCGGCATTGTGATTGTGAGGAAAAGTGCCGTTTGCATCTTAAGTACAACGAGATACATGTCTCTCTCTCTCTCTCTCTCTCTCTGTAGAGGCCATGTCCCAAGCAACCCAATGGCGGGCCTGTGCCCTGTGAAGCCCCATCCGCTTGCAGATCCAGAAAGAGGGCAGCACTGGCACTGTCCAGACTGAAGTGCGAAAGAGACTCGGCCTCGCAGTTTCATGATTAGTATACATACGACAACATATAGATATATATATATGTATATATATATATATATCTGGAATGTGGTAGATATTTATATGTGGTATGGTATGATGTATACATACATTCAACAACAAAAACCGAATAAATATACATAAAATTATATCTGTTTATGAACGAGCAACCTCTAACCTCTTTTGTTTTCTGTTTAACTGATGATCAGTAAAAAAATGTAAATTAATTCAAAAATCGAAACCCATTGAATTATTTAGATTATTTAAACAGACCAGTTGATTTAAATAATTTAAATAATTTATTTCCGGCCCAATTAAATTATTTAAATTATTCAAATTGTTTGAATTATTTAAAGAGGCTTTAGTTAAATATTTTCATTCGGGCGCAATTAAATTGTTTAAGTTATTTAAAATATTTGAAGAGGCCGGTGTATTTAAATGATTTAAATAGTTTAATTCGGGCCCAATTAGATTATGTAAATTATTTAAATTGTATACACCATTTAAATAGTTTAAAACTTAAAACTTTAAATGCCCCGAAATGCAGGCCCTGAGCCGGGGTCGCCTTGGGCTGGAATCCCGACCATGTAAAGTAGTTAAAAAACTTAAGTAATTTAAAGAGGTCGCTGGATTTAAATAGTATAAATAAATTAATCCGGGTGCAAGCAAAAAATTATTTTAACTTTTTAAATAATTTAAGTGCTCCGAAATCCAGGCCCTGAGCCGGAGTCGACTGGGGCCGAATTTCCGACAATTTAAATTGTTTAAGTAGTTTAAGTTATTTAAATAATTCAAATAGTTTAATTCAGGCACAATTAAATTATTTGAAATTATTTAAAGAGGCCGGTGGATTTAAATAACTTAATTCGGGCGCAATTAGTTAAATTACTCAAATTATGTAAATCATTTAAAGAGGCAGGTGGACTTGAATAAGTTGCATACTATCGTGCTGATGGGCTTGTTCTGCTATGCAATATGTTGATAAACTTTACCCGCCGCACTTGAGTTGTCATAATTATGATAACTTATCATAATCCTGATAAGTTATCATAATTATGATAACTTATCATGGTTCTGATAACTTATCATAATTTTGGGCTTGTTGATGCCACGTATTTTGTTGCTAAACTTTACCTGCCGACCCTGAATTTTCATAATTATGATAACTTATCATGATTATGATAACTTGTCATAATCCTGGTCTTGCTGATGCATTTGATTCGTCCATGATGACTCAATATTAAGGCGGTAACATGACGTCCTATTAATGGAGGGACCAACCTCGTGCAGCATAAGCCCCTCTTTGCGTCCTTACAACCCGGGATTCACGCTCGCCAAGGTAGATCCAGAGCCAAGGTTAAGGAGGTGAAGAGAGCACTATTTCGCAGGCTTTATAAGGAGTGAGAGAATGCAATGAACGAATGACGCATGAAAGCAAGAAATGTGCGAACGAAACCAGGATTTAACAGATAACCGTCTACAACCAAGAATTGTTGACCATTGACTGCCAAGGAACAAATCATCCAAGAAGCATTCTATCTTTCTTGGGGATTTCTTGTGCTCCCTTGTTGTCTTCTTAGGAGCTCTTTGAAAGGTAAATCCGGGGGTCAACCATGAAGACTGCTATTATATCATTATGGGCGTCTCTTGGCCGTTCATTGCGCTCGTTTCATTCCTGCGAACACGCGCTCGTAAACTCACTTGTTTCGTTCACTCATTCACTCACTTACTCACTCTTCTTGTTACCCCGGGAGAAAAGCCCCAATAAAATAATTAAAATCGCGCGCAAAAACCGCTTGCATTTGAATATATTTTATAAGGCTTTTAGTACGTTTAAAGGGCGCGAATGAAGAATTACATGCGCCCGTCTACTTCGTTCGTACATTTAATATTAAATCGCGCACGCATTACATTTCTTTGCATTTAATATTAAAATGTTCTCTCTTCGAATTATTATTCTATTATATGTACGGGCTAATTATAAGGAAGCCCGTGTATTATTAGTATTTTACGGGCGCCCAAGAAGTCGTTTATAATGCGCCCGTACTGCGTTCATAATATTGTTGTAATTCACGCGTCACTTCGTTCCTTGTAATTACAATACTATTGCAAAGAGTTAAATCGCAAGCCCTGGTCCCTAAGATTTTGGGTTCAATTTGTCTTCCAAAGAGCCAAATCGCAAGCCTTGGTCCCTAAGATTGTGGGGTCATCTTTGCTCCAAAGAGTTACATCGCAAGCCCTGGTCCCTAAGATTTTGGGTTAAGTTTCCCTCCAAAGAGCTAAATCGCAAGCCCTGGTCCCTAAGATTTTGGCTTCAGCTCTTACTCCAAAGAATTAAATCGCAAGCGGGGACGAAAACATGCCAGAGCCTATGTTTTATTTCCGAGCAACATGAAAAAGAGGTTTTCTCGTTTCCAAGCCTGTGGAAAGCAATATCCACAAAACATACATTGTTGGTTTTTCCAAAGAACACCAAAACAATTCGAGAAAACTTAAAGTGCAATAAAAATCGTTCTTTTCTCCTTGTTTCTTTAGGATCTGGGATTTGGGATGCGAGGTCAAAAGTGGATTGTGGAGAAAGCCTTGGCTTCTTGCACAAGATTTTCTTTGCCTCTTCGAAATAGCATTTCATGAAAGCGGTTTGAAGAAATACCTTTACAGACTAGCAGTTGTTTTTGAAAATCCTTTTGAGCCATTGGGTGTTCCGAGCCTCAAGCAACACGCCTTGTAGGATTTTACTTGAGAATCCGCAATACCAAGCTTTTTTGGACTTCCGAGTCAAACTACAAAACCATGTGTTGGGTTTCCAGGCCTGTGGATGGTAGAATCCAGATCATGCATGTTTGTTTTTGGATCTTTCGCAAACAGCCCAACGCTCGAGGAAACGACTAGATCAAAAACAAAGAGGGCTCCGGGCTCTGGATTTTGCATTTTCGCCGCGCATTTTCGCAAGGGCTCGGTGCTGCCCCCCGGTAAGCGAGACTTAAATCCATAAAGCCAATGGTTGAATTCGTGTCCTAGCGTGTAGGTTTTGTAATCTCAGAGACCGGCACCAGGCCATGAAGGCCAGCTACTGGGACTCCTCGCTCACATGCCGATATATAAGGTGACTTTCAGAGGACATTTCTGGTTTTGTGATTTTTTGGTGACTCTTGACAGAATAGAGAGACTAATACCGCTTCTTCCAGGCAATTAATGCTTGCTCTACGCAAGTAATGCTCTCTAATAGAAGCAAGCAAGTACGAATTAACTACGGAAACTTCTTGACACGTGAATGAAGGTTCTTTGCATACAAATTAAAGACTTGGGGGGGCGCCGCCCATCCACACATCCACATCCGAGCCACTCGCGGGCGCCCGGCTCCGGAGCAGCATTGCACACACACACACACACCACTGAATGCAATTAAAGTATCAGTGAAATACAGGTTAAAGCACAACAGTTTTCATAACACATTCGTGAGTCGTGAGTAATACTGAAGCATTGAGGCATGTCAAACATGTTCTCTAGGAAAGCATAGTATCTTAACAATGCATAACTTGCTTAGTTAAGGCCATCGTACTACGAACAAACCGAAAATGCAAGAGTCGAAAAAGTCCAAGCTCACCGGGGAAGCTGTTGGGAAAGTTTAGCCTTTGGGATTCTTCAGGCAAAGCGTGCTTTTCTGGGCAAACAGTCCGCTTTGCAGGCAAATACATACTGCCTTGTCGAGGCAAACAAGGCTTTTCCTCGGGCAGAAGATAGGCCCAGTGCGAGTTGAGTACGAGTTAAGGACTGACAAAGCACCAATTGTAGGTGTTTATACTAATGAATACGAATTAAAACAGTTACTTGAATGCAAGTCAACTTAGAATATTCATTCGAATACAAAACCAATTTCAAATACATATTGACTACATATAGCTAAATGCTTTACACTACGCCTAGAAATGTGCGATTCTGCTAGAAACGCCATCGTGCTAGGAAGTTTGCACATGCAAAAGCTCGACACTTATGTCATGAGGGGGGCTGGGCACACACTTTCATATAGAAGTATTTGCGAGGGTGGCGAGGCAATTACTTGTAGTGCCATGAAGGGGCACATGCAATGCACTTGCGGCAAGGATACAGATGACCGTGGAGGCCTTTCCTTGCACATGAGTTCTTCGCTTTGAGGTTGGGTTACATCACAATAAGGGAGCCTCTTTGTCTTTGTTTTGCAGGGTTTTGTTTTCAAAATCGTGTGGCATCCTGGCATGTCTGATGCTGTAACGATGTCGGCTTTTGTGTCCTTTAGGCAGTGTCTGCATGGTGCTTGGCATGTTGAGAACACTTGCAATCTCGCCAAGCTCATAAACATCCATCGGCTTCTACATTGGAGATCACATACGGTGCGAATTACCCAAAGCCAGAAAGCCTCGTCGTGTACTACACGGACATCCCACAAAACAATCTACGATGTGTTCTCTTGTGCCGTCTTTCCAGGGATGGGAATCGTGTCTACCGGCTCGGTTTCCGGTGCTTTGGGGTTGGGCCTTCTCGCTGCTGTCTAGCTTTCAGCATGGCCTCCCGGAAGAAATCTTCAAGTTTTTGGGAAGGTCGGAAAGTTCTTGTAGTCCCACAGAAATTGGCCGCGATCCTTCTTTGAGGCCTTAATTGCCTTAATGATATGAAAATTCAATAGTCAGCGGCTTGTACGGAGGGGTGGGAGGGGGGCTGCCTGGATCCCCCCTGTGGAATCCACTCCTGCAGGCTTGTGCTGTCAGGTCTCCGTCCTTGACTGATGGCTGATACGTGTCAAGCCTCTGGCTTGTGGATGCCCATAACCTGCACTGCTAAGATGCTACCTGCATCAACAGATGCTAAAGCATTAGAAGTTGAAATGATAGGGTTTCCTGCAGGTCAAATCGATTGAGTATGACGCCGCCGGAAATTGCATACGGTATTCGGGCAAGAATTGTGAGGACGCTGCTTTCAGCAACAGGCAGCATTCCATGCTTGGCAATTATGCAAGATGCGCCCTCTGTGAGATTTCACGGTTTTGCACGCTTCATTCATGCCACGCTCCGCAGCATGTTTCAGTGGCCACAAATGGTCGCATTCAGCACCTGTGCGCCACGTGCGTCATGCGCTTGGGAAGCCGTGTAATGACGGCGCTTCTCCGTTTGAGCTGTGGCAATTTCGCCCAGCTGCCATGCAGAGCAAGCTGGGAAGCAACTTGGAGACGAGTCGGCTGTTGGTTGTGGGACGACCGCTTTCGCAAGAGGAGGTTGCTGATGCAATCCAAGATGAGATGGAATCCTGGCGCCTGGGTAGGTTTCATGTTGCAAGATGTTGCGAGACCATGCTGCAACATCCAGAGTGTGAGAGTGCGGTGATGTGCGGTGGGTGGGTATCGGTGCACCAAACAACCCTGCCAGGCGTCGCACTCCGAAGTTTGCAACAGCCCTTCTCAAGTCACTGGCAAGAAGAAGCTTGCCTTCGGTAGCGGCCGACATTCTGGCCATCATGGCACGCCATTCTGTGGATTCTCGGCCACTAATGTACGATGAACTCCGAGTTGAAGAGGTTAACGCTTGCAGAGCCCGGAATACCCTGAAAGCTGTATCGGGATTTCCAGCACTGGGTGATGGTGTTAAGTCGACATAAGTCGACGTCGACCCGCGACCCTGGGGAGCTAGTTACTCAACAAGTCGAGTTTTCGAGGTTGGGAACGCAGTCTCACGGGGCCGAAGACTTCTACTAGCATCACGACGTCTTAGACAACCTATTAATTACTAGCTTATTTGGGAATTCAGGAATTGATTTGCCGTGTGATCTTACATTGGGGTTGCTGCCTTCGGGTTTGGGGCCAGCCCCGGAGCCCAACCTGGCGCGGAACCTCGCGCGGGCCTCGCGCCACGTTCAACACCCCGGCGTAAATGCAGGTTTTGGCTTTGAGGATTCACCTGTTGCATCTGCACTCCCTGTATATGACGCAGCGCGACCCTGCAGAATCCCCTTTCAAGCGCAGTTCTTTTCGCATGCTGCCACGTCTGTTTTCTGCATCCTGCTTCGGAGATCAAGCACGCTTTCCGTTTGCAATCGTTTTTCACTTGTTTCCGTTATTTTCCGTTCCTTTTCGCTTCAGTTTCTAAGGAGAGTTTCGCATCGCATGCCGGTTTTGTACAACCCAGCGCGTACTTGCGTCATCTTGCGTCTATGGGTCGACGATGGTCGACGTTTTGGGATGGGTCGACTTCGCGCGAATCGAGGCCGTGCCCCTGCGGAGTGTCGACTTCGCGCGGCTTGGGCCGACTGAGCCCCATCGCCCAGTAAAACCTTCGTATGGCTGAGTAATGATGGGTTTTGTAAGTCAGAGCGCCAGGGACGGGAATTACGAGGTAGGTAGTTGGGAGGAGTGAAGGGCTGGATGGCTGAGGGCTCATGAGTCTAATGAGTCTCCAGATAGCAAAGTCCAGGCTGCAGTGCTGCAGGATGGACTTCAGATTTCAGATGCACCACGCCGCAACTCTACAGAGCGATATTCTTATGTTCCGACACCCTATCGAAACAGCTTAGGACAGCATAAGGTGCACCCTTCGGTGTTGTGCTATGCTGTCTGCCGACAGCGTTTTCCAATGTGTGTGCGACGGCCAACTGAAGTAGTGTAAGGACGCGAACGTGATTCACTTCAATGTGGCCCTCAATGCATGCGACAAGGGACGAGCATGGTGGAGGGGAGCCAAGCTGCTAGAAGACATGTATCAACAGCAGCTGACACTTGGTACTGCAAGAGTGCTTTCGATGACCTCTCCAGAGCCTTCAGATCTGGCTTGTTTTCAGAAGAGCTCAGGAAGCCAGATGCGCTGAGCTACACCTCTGTCGTCTCTTCTTGCTCTCAGGACTTCTTGTTTAATACACGCAGATTGAAGTATAAACGGCTGTTTAAGACACGGCAGCACGACACGGCCACAGTGCGGCCATGCCAGCAGGACAACTTGTGGGCCACAGTGCAGCAGCTGCACTGTGCATGTCAGCGCTCACGAACAAGGACTTCTCCTTCGGGAGGTTCGCCTGGTCGTGCCATGTGATGACTAGGTTTCGTACCTTGTCACCAGGATGGACGGGACGCTGTGCAACGCGTTTTTGGCTGCATCGCCATGGTGGCAAGCTTTACAACTCTGGCCAGAACTCTGGGTACAGTCCAGGTTCAGGTGCACGCAGGGTGCACGGGAGTGGGGGAGTGGAGAGTAACGGCCTGGCATCCAAAAAGTCCCGAGAATGGCAGCAATGACTGCGTGCAGATTGTCATTGATGTCTGCCCACTGAGGCCAAGCACTGTCAGCTACAGCGCAGCAATCTCGACTTTGAGCTCGTGGCAACATGTGTGCAACGTGATTCGCAACATGCAGGCCTCTATCTGTAACCCAGTTGAACCCAGTTGACCACCTGTGATCCCAAGAAGCTTGCCTCGATCGCAGGTCTGCGCCATTCTGCCAGACCAGGTCATGTTCAACCACTTCATCTGTTCCCTGAACTCGGCATGGCGGCGCGCTGTAGCAACTCTGAGCAAGATGAGTACCAAGCGAGTGCCTGTAGACGATGTCAACTTGAAATCTGTAGTGTCGACAATTGCCCTGGGAAGCCGATGGCAGTTGTCACTTTCAATGATGTCGAAGTCGAACCTGCCTTGCCAGCAAGCTGGCATAGCCAGCTTTCGCGAGAATCCAGAGCTAGGTGTTGTCAATGCAGCGTTGAAGGCCAAGTGGGCAAGCTGGAGGCAAGTGCACGCCGTGTTCCGTGATCTACAACAATCAGCAGTCAGACCCGACCAGGTTTCTGTGAACACCATCATACATGCTGGTGAAGATGGCAGATGGACTTCGGCACTGCGTTTATTGAGGGAGAGGTTTGACATAGTTGGGCTGAACAGCGTGATGAGTACGATCCAGAGGTGTGGTGCATGGCCGGTTGCATTGCAGCTTGCAAGCGATTCTGGAACTTTGCGGCTGCTACCAGATGATTTTACGGCAAGCACGGCGCTGCGCGCTTGTGAAGGCTGCTGGCAGCAAGCGCTCTGTTTCCTTGGGTGGCCCTTCCCAGCCTCTCCAAGCCTGATTTCAGTAAACGCAGCCATGGGTACCCTCGGAAGGGCATTGCAGTGGCAAACTGCACTGCGGCTTCTTGAAAACATGCAGCTCTGGAGGCATCTTGCATGGTCTTGGCACCATCCGAGTCACCATGAACGATAGCAAGTGTATTGTTCATTATTGCTCGCTTCATGAATTATGTAGATCCTCCGCCCGCCTCTTAGAAATGTCGCCGGAGCAAGATCCTTCAAGAGCAGTTGTAATAGCTCCAGTGACAGGAGGCCGGATAGGCAACGGGTCGAAGGTTTGACATGGCTTTGACTTCAGCACAGGACATGCTTCAGTCGTTTGTGCTCTTTTTGTCGGGGCTCGGCCGAGAAATTGCGCAACAGCCAGTGGGGGGTCACGGGGTCGCTACATTCTGGTAGCTGCGTTTTTGCATTTGCGGCAGTGCTTCAGCATGTCAGCAAAATCGAAGTGATTTCAGAGCCTGCTGCGGGCATGTGACCATCCCATTATTCCATTACCCTGCATACTTGCCAAGTAGCTGCCATTAAAATCATTAGGCGATGCTAGGCGAAGGCAAGGGGCGGAGGCAAGGCCTCACAAAAGTTCACGAGTCCCAGGGGCCTGACTCTAAAGGCAGTGCCAGATGCGAATGTGCTGCGCAAGCCTGTCTTCAGGCTAAAGCCAGATGAATTCACGTGCAGCTCGCTCATCAGCGCTTGCGAACTTGGGCAATGGCAAGTTGCTTTGGCTTTGTTATCGGGCTGGCACGGAGATATCGATGTGGTGAGAGCTCCAGATGCAGCAAGCTCGACTTCTTTTTCCCCAAACAGTCTACCGTTGGGGTTCTAAATTCATTTAAGGATTGCCTAAGGACTGTTGCTGGGTTCCTGGGCTCCTTGTCTCTTTGTCTCCCCTTTGTCTCGCTTTTATCTCGCTTTGTCTCCCTTTGTCTCCCTTCGTCTCCATTTGTCTCCCTTCGTCTCCCTTTGTCTCCCGTTGTTGTCTCCACTGTTTCTTTGACCTGCCTTTGATGACTGTTTGGGGCCTTCGGTGGTGTAAGTGTCTTGTGTGCTTGTATAGTAGTTGGACGTGCTGTGCGTGCGGCGGGAAGGCTACAGTGCTGCAATCAGTGCCTGCGCATCTGCGCTCAAATGGCAGCTTGCGCTTGAGTTACTGCGAGTGCCAAGACTGCACAAATCATGTGTAGCCGCAGAAAAGCCATCTTGAAAACACCCAGTGAATACTAAGCTGTGTCTGAGGCCTGGGTGATATCAGGCGTGCATATTCAGAAAAGCATTGTCTGCCAAAATGATCGGGTGTTTAACCGTAGCTGTCCACCAGGCGTTGTGGACTTGATATGATTTGTTGTTTTTCTACCCCCCCCCCCCCCGCCCGACCTCCTGCCATTCTTCACTGGCCCTCTTTTTATCACCCACCCCCCCTCCGTGTGACAACGCCAATCAAGGCTTCTCGATCGCAACAAAACGTGGAGGCAATCGCACGAGCTATCCCACCGCAAACAGCGAGCACGGTAAACGAAGCAAAGTTCGGCCTTGTAATTGTCCGGAGCACTCATGAGCATCCCACCTGCACCATAACATGTTTTTAACGAAAAGCGGCTCGGCCCCCTGGTGTTTGTATTCTGAAGACTTTGGTAATAGTGTTGCGTACAGGTATCGTGCACGTGTATGCCACAACTTGCAAATGCTCTGCACGAAGATTAAGCGGCGAACTTGTAGAAGAATGTAGAACCCGAAAGAAATGGTGATGCGTTCCAGAAAGTCCACAGTTACAAGTGAACACGCTCAAACTATGCTTTGCAATTTGTTTGAGCCGTTAGGGTACGGTCATTCCAACGTCCCATGCCAGCAAAGGACATTGCCAACACGAATGCTTCTCCAAATGAAGTCGCCTGCAACGCAGCATCCAGTGCGTTGGAGCGAGGACAGGGTTTTCATTGCTCTTCCAAGATGTCAGACGCAGCGTGCTCAGATGTAAACTATGTGCATGTGCAAAATGTGCAGGAAGCCTCTGGCAGCCTGCGGTGGAACTCCTCAGCTCAATGCCGCATCTTCGGGCGCATCCAGATCGAGTGAGTTACAACATCGTTGCGGCTGCTGCGCAAAAGGCGTGTGGGATGGGCGTGGGTCGTCCAGAAACATTTAATTCGAGCATGCGTCGTCTCCAGTTCATCTTCAGCCTGTGATCTGCTTGCCCGTTTCCAGTTTTCAAATCATGTGCGCGCTATCATACATCCACCGCGTGATTCGACGTAACAATCGAAATCATGAACCGGAACAGGCAACAGCAGCAGACCGCGATTTTTCCTGAGACATGCCCGTACTTTGCTTGCCGTGGCCTTTGGTTGGACGGCGCTTCCTACAATTCCTGCTTTCGACTAAGCATCGAGGAGCCGTAGCAAACACATTGCCAATTACTGAGTAGCTTGCGCATGGTGGCACCATCTGGCACTGTAGTTGCCTTGCCGTGGCTCTAATGATGGCATTCTCTTTCATTGTCACGAAAGTTCCCTGTCTTGTCTTGGGTGAAAGACTTGGGCCCGCCCCCCCCCTCCCCCCACCTTTGCCTTGAGTCATGAGAAAAGGTTTGCACACACGGCATGGAAGGGGGGAGGGGGGGACATGGGCCGGGGGGTATCCTCCCCTGACCTTGAAAGCCCGAGTTTCCGAAATGTAAACCCAACAGGAAAACAACTTTTGCCAAGCCATCTGAGCTTACCGCTTGCCTCCCCCCGTCCCCCCGCCAAAAAAAAACCAAGTCCTTGCTTCGACAACTGCCCTGCCTGCCGCAAACCACCGGCCATGAATCTTTTTTCCGCATATCGAGCTTCTTGTGAGTCGGAATCCACTAGCTCGCAGCACCTAACATGCTCACAGACGCCCGCCTGATACTCCCGGACCGAGGTTTTGAAAACTGCCAGTAACTACCGTCTTGGATCATCTAGGTTTCTTTCCTCGAAGAAGGAGAAGCAGGCGTTCGTTCTTGTCCGAAGCCATTTTCAGAAGTTAGCCGGAGATGGGTTGTTGGCTTCTGGCTGTCAATGGCAGTTGTCATGCTGTTGAGGCGAGAAACTGGAGATTTTCCTGCCACGCACTGGATATGATGCGTCCCACGCTTAGGGGATTCGTTGAGCAGACTCCAGTGCAGGCAGCGTTGTGCCCTTTCGACACATGCTATAGCTGAGGGGCAGCTGACATGAATCCAGATGCAGTTACCTTTGACACAGCATCGCTAGCGTGCTCTACTTGCCATTGCTGGCAGCCTGGCCTGGCCCTTTTGCGGCAGCAGAGTGCTCCGAGTGCAGACTGCTACGCAGCAATTGTCACAGCATGCGTTGCAGCCTCATTGCTCGATGTTGCATCCACGTTGCTCGGCGAGCTGCAGTGGCAGCGGTCGGATTGGATGTCAGATGCTTTGCAGGGAGCGACAAAATCTGCTTGGCTCATCTTGGCTCACGCTGCGCCCATCTCCGCCTGTAATCCCTAGCCCTAGCATGCAGCTCAGCAAGCTATGCGGGCTTTTCGCTTTTCGCAGAAAATGTACTCATGAAGCGTGCAGAGGAGAATCAGTGGGTCAAAATGGGAGCCCACCACACTCTGGAGATTGAACTCAACAACAAGCTCACCCTTGGAAAGGACCCCTCCGGCCGCTTTCATTCACTTGTCTCAACACTTGTAAAGCGCGATTCTTCGCCTCCTTGAAAAGGACAGGTGGGATGCCATGCACTTGCAGCAGCTAGATGATGCCACCGATGTACATAAGACTTCTGAGGCGGGAAGGGCTTGCTGTGGAACCTGCATGTGGGTTGTTGTGGGTAATGCGCTTTGTCCTCAATCCCCGTGCCTTTCCATGTGAGGTGGCGGTTCTGCTCATGGAGGCAGGGTGCCAGGAAAGTGCTGTGAGACATCTTCTCGAATCTAAGCTTCTGCCTTGGCTTGTAGAGCTGAAATCGCTTGTGCCGCTCTGGCTTTTCCTTCATCTGAAAGTGGCACCTGACAAGACAGATCCATGAATGTTGTGAAAATCATAACATCTTAGCATGTCTCCATCTTCCTTGTAAGAGTCCTTGCAGCCCATCTGTGTTCCCCACAGTTTCGTGTGTTCGGATGCGGGCTTCATCATGCGCTCGGCCCTTCGACTCGCAACAGCTGGCCCCGTTCTGCAGGCGCCTGTTGCAGAGCACCAAAGTCACAAAGGGCCACGGTGAGAGAGCCAATTTCACATGCGCCTTCTTTTTCGTACTTGCGAGATTTGAGCACAATTTGTATCAATTTGTCGCTGGGCATGTGCCCGTAAAGCTAATCATGCGTGCGCCGACATGAGATGACATGAGTTTACAAACTTTACAAAACAGCCATCCTAAAGAGCCAGAACAAGCGCTGCACATCGCTGCATCATGCTCCTCAATGAAGCACTATAGCGAAGCACTAGCCCTAACGGCAACGGCGTTGTTCGGCAATGTTCCCCGATGTGATTCTTAAGTATCGGCTTTGAATTTGGTTGATCTTGGTTGCAACATGTTGCAACTGTAGCTTAGGGTTGTTCAGGCATTAGGGTTTAGGGTAGTGATTAGTGGCGGCGAGAGCGAAGCAGTGCCATTCTAAGGCTGGAACAAGTGAACTGTTAACACTCTGTTCTTGCAATCTCTTGCAATCTCTTGCAATCAACTCCGTCAAAAAGAGGACGTGGAGCGATGCAGCTCCATCGAGCTGGGCCGTGCCGCGCGGAGGGCGCTGGCTGAGGGCGACCTCACGGAGGCAAAAGGATGAGACGTGTTGAGGCTTCATGAGCTTCACAGTAAGGATTTCAGCGGACACCCCTCAAGCAGACAAACTTTGGTTTCATAAGGTGGTATGCATGAATGCGAGGCTCAAGCGACCACACGCGACCACCATGTAGGTTTCTAGCAGCGTCTACGTAGCAACCCTACGCCTGATACTATCGAACGCCTGGCATTGCATGATGCTCTGTGAATCATACCCACCCGCGGCCTCAGCACAATCGTCGGGATTTTGTCCATCTCGTGTGTCCTGTCGTGTCATCCTCAGGCCCTTTGGGCGAGATACGCCGCCCGAACGGAAGAGCTTGTGTCAGAGATGCGTTTCGAGGAGGCAAGGTGCGAACGTTTGGGCCAGGAAGGGGAAGGGCCAAGAAGTTTGTCTCCCGGCAGGCAGCTCGTTTTGCGTCAGCCTTCTCCACGGCCAGATATGTGCAAAGCCCGGTGCACATTTTTGATCACGTTCTTGCCAAGGCTTCTGGCGGATTTATCGAATGATATAGAGTCCTGCCGACTTCACAACAGCTCGTCGTGTGTAGAACATGTGCGGATCGGAAAGTCGTCCTGTGTTTTTGCGTCTTGCTGCGACTGAGACTGCTTGCATGTCACACAGCAAACGAAACGGCTCAGGTGGACTTTCCTTTGTTTGCGAAGCTGTCGGTGAGAGTCCCGGGGAACGGGTGGCACTATGCTGCGATCTGTGATCACATGCGGTGATCCAACGGTCCAACGCTTTCGTGTTGCTGGGCTGCGATTTTCACTAAGGCGAGGGCTTTGGAGTGCTTGTCCCCCCCACAGGCAGCATGTGTGGAAGAGGCCAGAGTTCGAAGGTCACAACACAAGACTGGGCACGCCAAATAGTGTGCGTGTGATCGTTCCGTGGGGTAAGAGGCGGCACCGATCTCTGCGCAAGACCTTCGACGAATGGCGGTTGCCTGCGGAAAGGTTCAAGCCTTCGACAGCGATTTGCTCGAGGCGGGCAGAGTTGAGCACTTCCAAGTGCAAATGGGAACACCATGGTCACCATGGGAGAGTACGTAGGAGAACACCTCCCAAACGTCAGGGCATGGTGCCGTTTATCGCAGACCGAGTTCAAGACTTCCGCCCTCGCGAGCTTGTCCACATTGCGGACGCTTACGCCATACGGTTGCATAAGGATGTCTGGCACACCCACAGCCTCATACAGGCATCTTAGCTGCGAACCCTACTGCGTGTGTTGATCCGGCTATTGCGCGTAAGGCGAGGATGCCTGCGCCCAGCCAAGTGCATGTGCTGTGATTCCATTGTGTCATTGTCATGGCAAAGCACATGGAAGCACACACTAGCACCCACTTAGTAAACTTAGTCACTAGTCGCAGGTGCAAAGTCCGGAGCTCTTCGCGCTGGTGCATGGCTCACACCAGATTCCTTTCCGATCGGTATGTGAAGTTCGTGCATTTAGCTACGTATGTTTTCAGTAGCGCATGCATGTGTCATGTTTTCGTACGCGTTCATGTTGAAGTTCCGGTAGTTTGTCAGCTGCTTGACTTCACGAGCATGGGCCCCTGCGGGCCCTTGCCATGTTGGGGAGATGAAAAGAGAATTCCCTGAAGAACCCCGTTACCGAGAGAGAGAGAGAGAGAGTCAATGAACCGCTGGGGGGGGGCCATGGGGGCCCTAAAGTGCGCAGAAGAAGTAGAAGAAGAAGGTTGCTAAGAGAAAAAGAGAGAGACTGAGCCGGTGCCGAGCTTCTGTGGATACAAAAAACAGAGCTGCAAGGAAAAGGAGTAGCCTTTTTGTTAAGGTGGCGGAGGCCCTGCCCCGGTACTTGTACGACTTGACGCCTCCTGAGCTGGCCAGCCTCTGCAGAAGCTTTGCAGAGGCGCCGCGCTCGCTGTGTCATTGCCGTTGCAGTTACACGTTGGATACACCCTAAACTAGCATTGGCACCTCACAGGCAGCCGTCTACAACGAGGAGCTTGCGGATGAGCTTGTGGCAGAGGCTTATCGACCCAACCGAGCCAATCCAACCCTCCTCTTGCCATAGTGAGTAGTGAAGTGCGGTGGAGCACGGATCCGTGTAAGCACGGCTTGGAGCAATGGCTAAGCATTTGACCCCCGTCAAGGCCTCCTTTGCTGCTTAGCCGGTCTTCTTGATTCATGGGACAGGTCTCGAAGAGGGCCCGAAGCTTTGGTGCCATGGAATGCCTGGTGTTCCTCGATGCTTTGTCTCGGCTGCATGAAGGAATGCCCGAGGCGAGCCACCGTTTGCCACGTCACGGCTTCAGCATGGCATTGCGCATCAGGAGCTGCGAGCATCTCGCAAAGAACGAGATGCAGATGTTGTGGCCAGAGCCTTTGAGTTTACAAGACATGGTTTTCATGAGTGAAAGCAAACCACCATGAATCACAATGGTTAAAGTCGCAGTGGTGGTTATCGTCGCCGTCGTAGTCGGCCATCAGCCGTAAGGCGAGCCAGTTTTCTTTGAAAACGACCACTGTTTGCGTGCTCCGCTGTGGCGGATAATTGTTTTGAGAAAACGTCCGCGGGGACAGGGTTTCCCCAAATCCTTAAACCCTGAAAGCCCTAACAGCCCTTAAAGCTTAAAAAGCCTCAGCCCTCTAAACCATGAGCGCCCTAAACACCCACAAACCCTAGCCCAAAAGCCCGGAACCCAGTAGCCGTAGCAGTAGCAGTTGCAGTAGCAGGAGCAGTAGCAGTAGCAGTAGCAGTAGTAGTAGCAGTAGCAGTAGCAGTAGCAGTAGCAGTAGCAGCAGTAGTAGTAGTAGTAGTAGTAGTAGTAGTAGTAGTAGTAGTAGTAGTAGTAGTAGTAGTAGTAGTAGTAGTAGTAGTAGTAGTAGTAGTAGTAGTAGAACATCCGAGCCCCCAGACCAAAACATCCTTGCAAGCAGTCTGGACAAAGTCTTCTGCACACACAAGAAAGACGCCTCGAAACGATGCACCCAATGGACTCCAGGCATAATGACCCCGTAAATCCCTGAAACCCTATGCCTAAAGCTCAGAAAGCAAAATCCTTGCAAGTAGTATGAACAAGCGTTGTCCCATCACCGGTTCACGACCGAAAAGCCCCGTGCTGTTGCGAGGTTTTCGCGTCAACGTGGAGTTTAGATTCGGGGGTCGGAACTAGCGGAAGATGTTGATGTCATGTAAGTCATGCAAGGGATGGTTGCGATTTGTTGCGCACCCTCTCTCAACAAGCGAGGTAGCCATCTCTGAGCAGCTCAGTGGCTCCGCCTCTGCTTTAGCTGCCCAGGATCTCGTGTTCCAGCTGCAATAGAGTATAGACCGTGCAGGTATCACTGTAGCATTTTCCTCAGGCCAAAGAAGCAAATGCGTGGTCGTTCTGCAGTGCCATTGTGAAGGTTCGTGCTTTTGCAGCCTTGGTGCGGCTGGATCACTATGATCCCAAGCTTGTGCACGGCCCTGAACTTAGCGTGCAACGCTTGTTGTTGGGAAGTTCAAATTTCCAGATCATTCTCCGACCTTAGACAAAGCAACGGTGCAAAGAGTCTGAGGCCGGATTTGTACAGCCTTGGCCCTCAAGCTGCATCAGCTCACGCAGGCGCACCAACTATTTTGCTGGACATGTCTCTGAAGCCTGACTCTAAAATAAGTCTTAGTTGTCAACGTTGTTTTGTGAAGGGTTTCCCCGCCGGAGCTTTCGCACGCCCGCAGCAGGCGTGCAATTGGTACCATCATAGAATGTTCTCGTAATTGAAAGCGAGGAATCGTGTGTGCTTTGGCATCACAGGATTGGTGTGACTGACGTGCCTTGCCAGGCTGCACGAGGTTTCCCTGCCTTAGCGGAGCTGCTACATTGCTTGAGCTTGCTGCCAGCCAGATCCTCGATTGTGTGTCCTTCGGTTTCGGGAAGGCTTAATTATGGCTTAATTTTAACGCTACGCGACCCGCCTCGGCCCGGCCTAGCGCATCCGCGTGAGCATGGTGATTCCGCAGCGCCCAAGTCGCTGGACCCCAAGTAATAAGGGTTGGGTTTAGGGTTTAGGGTTCCGGGTTTATGGTTTGGGGTTTAGGGTTGAGGGTTAGTTAAGGGTTGAGGGCTTAGGGCTTAAGGTTCACGGTTTGGGGTTTCGTGTTTTTGGGTTTAGGGTTCAAACCCGCAAGCAAAAGGGGGGAGGAGGGGGGGGTGGGGACAGAGGGGGAAAAGTGGGGCGGGGGCGGGGCGGGGTGGCTTGCTGGGCGGGGCTTCAACTGCCCCTGGTCCTGGCGAACCGTCCGCTTTCAGATTGTGGTCGCCCACGGGGGGGGTACCCTTTCCAGGCATGGCTTTGGGCTTGGGGGAGGATTTGGAGTCTCACAACCTATACACCTTCGGCCCGAGGCCTCGGCGGATTAACCTCACAGGATCTCATATGGATCTGTCTTCTATTGTCTTCACGCACACAAGGCCCAGTCTCACAAATCTGCAGAGTTGGCGCTGTCTGTCAGCCATTCGATGACAGAGATTCTGGGCTGCACGAGTGGATGATTGAAGTCAACTGATTGTGTGATTGACGTCGTGCTGTTGTAGCTGCAGCACAATCAGGCTGTTGGGGCAGCTACTGCGCGAGTATCAAAAGGACGTTGAACGCCGAGGCATCCCCAAGTGTCAGCTTATGTCAAAGATATCAAAAATCTCAGCTCCCCAAAAAAGGGTAGCACGGTAGCTCGGGAAACACCCAAAGGTCGCCCAGAAACATGCAATGTACGAGGGCGATGGAAGGGCTCGGCATGGCTCGGCATAGCATCTTCAACAACATTGCCATGTGGGAGTTGCCACGTGATTAAATTGTGCTATATTGTGCTCAAGCTTTTACTAGGGGTCGTGATCGTCTGGCAGCTCTCTTCGCTCTTCGGGTTTTGTTTTGTCCGGTGCTGTGGGCGACGTCGCAGCAGAAGAGAACAGGACCACAATCAGTAGTGAGGAGTTCGACATTTTCTTTCTTTGTCTCTGAAGAAGTTTGCCAACCGACTGCAAGAACAAACAACTTCCCAAACTGCAGAGCTTCCCTGAGACGTGAAAAAACATGCAATCACAATGCCACAACCAGGGCTGCCGGCCCGGAAGTCTGGGTCATCTGGGTATGATCCTTGTGGACCGTAATTTAGTTTCCGTTTTGAAATGGGCGACAGGTCAAGCTTCGGGCAAGGACGTCACTGGATTGGTGGGCCCAAGCCATAGCGGAGTGCGTTTTCTCTCATGTCCTGGAGTCCTCACAAGAGCAGGGTGCAGATGATCGGCAGATGATCGGCATGTGTCATTGCAAGCAGGCTGTGGGAGCGAGTGGGACTAGGCTTTGGCATCAAAACGCAGAAGCAAACTTCGGCCTCTGACTTTCCTTTTTAATTCCCCACATCTTTGTGTGGGGTTCTTACTTTTGGGGCTGTCCCGCCGCCGCCTCCTCCGCGTCCTCCTCCCGCCTCCTCCTCCTCCTACTCCACACACCATTCACTGATTCATCACACGCTTTACGCATGCTTTTACTCCACACTGACACCACACCATCTAAGTCATCACACGCTTTACACACACACACACACACCATTGACTGACACCATGCACTAACTCGCCACACACTATCTAACCACACCATCTAACTCATCACACGCTTTGCTCCACACACCATTCACTCTATCTAACGACACCATCCAACTCATCACACGCTCTTCTCCACACACCATTTACTGACACCATTCACGAAGTCACGCTCCATTCTCTGACGCGCGCGCGCGCGCGTGCGGGCGCGCGTGCGCGCGCGACCACACCATCCAACTCATCACACGCTTTACTCCACGCACCATTCACTGACACCATTCACGAAGTCACGCACCATTCACTGACACGCGAGCGCGCGCTTGGGGGGCTCGCTTCGCGTTGGCAGGCGCGACACAGGCAACGCGACACAGGTGTCGTTTGTGCTGGCAGGCGCAGCAGTTAGGGGCCCTGGACCAGTTTCGCGCGCACTCCCGGGGGCTCGCTTCGTGTTGGCAGGCGCGACGCAGGTGTCGTTTGTGCTGGCAGGCGCAGCATTTAGGGGTCCTGGACCGGTGCCGCGCGCGCTCCCGGGGGCTCGCTTCGCGTTGGCAGGCGCAACACAGGTGTCGCTTGTGCTGGCAGGCGCAGCCTTTTAGGGGCCCCGGACCGGTGGCGCGTGCGCTCCCGTTGGCAGGCGACACAGGTGTCCTTTGTGCTGGCAAGCGCAGCATTTAGGGGCCCTGGGCCGGTGCCGCGCCGTTAATTGTGTTGGCACGCGCAGCATTTAGGGACCGGTGCTGCGCGTGCTCCGGACGGGCTGGCTTCGCGTTGGCCGGCGAGGGTGTCGTCTGTGCTGGCAGGCGCAGCATGTTGGGGCCCCGGACCGGTGCCGCGCGCGCTTCCGGGGGCTCGCTTCGCGTTGTTGGGCGCGACACAGGTGTCGTTTGTGCTGGCAGGCGCGAATTTTCAAGGGCCCTGGACGGGTGCCGCGCGCTTTCCCGGGGGCTCGACACAGGTGTCGTTTGTGCTGGTGGGGCCCCGGACCGGTGCCGCACGAGCTCTCGGGGGCTCGCTTCGCATTGGCAGGCGCGACACAGGTGTCATTTGTGCTGGCAGGCGCAGCATTTTGTGGCCCCGGACCGGTGCGGCAAAGGTTGACCCTGCTAGTAAGGAAAAGCTTCCACGTCTTCGAGTTGAAGTACAGTTTCCAGAATCGCGACTACACGTTCTCCAGAAGCGGGCGCGGCGCCGGTCCGGGGCCCCTAAATGCTGCGCCTGCCGGCAAAAGACACCTGTGTCGCGCCTGCCAACGCGAAGCAAGCCCCGGGAGCGCGCGCAGCACCGGTCTGGGGCCCCTAAATGCTGCGCCTGCCACTACAAACGACACCTGTGTCGTACCTGCCAACACGAAGCGAGCCCCCAGGAGCGCGAACAGCGCCGGTCCGGGGCCCCTTAAAGGCTGCGCCTGCCAGCGCAAACGACACCTGTGTCGCGCCTGCCAACGCGAAGCGAGCCCCCGGAAGCGCGCGCGGCACCAGTCCGGGGCCCCTAAATGCTGCGCCTGCCAGTACCAACGACACCTGCGTACCTGCCAACGCGAAGCGAGCCCCCGGGAGCGCGCGCAGCACAAACGACACCTGTGTCGCGCCTGCCAACGTCAAGCGAGGCCCCGGCAAGCGCGCGCAGAGTTCAAGTTTTGCCACGACACGCTGTGCGACCCATATTAGGAAGCCGGCTCAAGGAGAAACATGCGCACGACTTCGCGAAAAAACTTACGGTTGTGCTTGCTGCTTGACTTTGCATACACATCGCGCACCTTGTAGATGAGACTCAGACTCGGCTTCAAACTTCCACTTTTGCCTGCGATACGTGTAACGTGACAGGTCTCCCCAGCTCGCTGACGACATGGTGGATTTCTGCCGTGACGGCGTCACAGGTCCAACTGTGACCGATAGCGAGCGGAGACATAAGTATCGCAACATGCTGTAACCTGAAGCATTGAAATTTCGGGCAGCTATTGCGCAGCTTGGGATTCTCTTGCAGCCAACTAGCGCTGATCGCACCCTGCCTGTCACTGCAGGTGAAAAAGATGTCGCTGAAAATCCGCTTGCAGGATGACAAGCGAGCCCGAAACTCTTCAGTCCTCTCAAGCCCGAAGCTGTCGCCCTGAATCCCACACCTGCACGCTACTAAATAGCGGCGAGGGACGCAAGTCACTCACGCATGCTCTCACTCACTCGTATTCACTCATGTACTCTTTGCGAACAGAAATTTGCCGTGTTTTCACCTGAGCAAATTACAGCGAGTCTGCGATCGGATCTCAAAGGCGTACCTTGCGTTTTTGTGGGGACGTCTAGTCCATCCTTTTCGTCTCCTTGTGTCACGGTGCTCGTGGCGTGGCTGCGCCCGTGAGCTTGTGATTGTAGCATAAGAACCAACAGGGTTTTTTTTGGATCACTGTGGCTCTTGCTTGACTCGCATCACTGAGGTCGATTGCCCGAGCCGAGGGCCCTGGCTTTGGCTGCAGCGTGAGCCCCGGAACCAGATGTACTGGCACGGAAGCGAATCCAAAACCATTCCCCTTTCCAAAAACAGAGCGATCTCAAGGGCAAACTAGGTCACTGGCGGGAAGACGTACGCGGTGTTTAGATGGTATGTACGTGTCCAAGATGGCTTGCATTTCATGAAGGTCCTTGCTAGACTCCTAGACAAGCCGGCAACAGGAGGCCCACGAACAGGCATCCTCACGCCAGAGAAAGCTTAGCATGCGCAGGAGAATGTAGGAGAACACGCGGCATCGTTCATCGACCGCCCGGCCCCTCCCGAAACCCCGAGCACGGAGCGTGTACGGTTACATAATGCCTTCAACGACAGGGTCAGTCGTTGATAAATTAATAGCCATCGTGTTTGTAGTAGTCGTCGCCGCAACGAGGTTTATGAAACACTGCGCATGTCTGTGCTGCATTGTTTCGAACGCTTCAGTCGGATTCTTGGGTGCACTGAGGCAGCGGTGGCACAACTGGGTCGTGCCGGTCAAGAGGACGAAGAGCTATTGCATATGCTGGGCTCTGCTGTGACAGGCCTTTGCCCAAGAGAAAGCTATGGATGTGGCACCTTACGCTTCGTCCCGGCTCGGCAGGTCCAAAAACTTCGGCAGCTTTGCTTTCGCTGGCTTCTGAGGATGAACTCCGTGACCTGAAGCGCCCTTGGGACCAAATGTTGGGGTTGGCCAAAAAGGTAAGAATGGCTTCGGTCAAATTCGAGTTGTTCATCTTCAGGGCCCGGGAAATGTCAAAAGATGTCAAAGCAGGTTTCTAAAACAAGCACGTGAATGTACGACACCCTGCTTATCTTGTTGTCGGTGTTGTGATCATGCGAGAGAACCTCTTCGATCCTTGTATTTGACATCCTGTCAGCGAGCGGTCTCGTCGAAGAGTCCTGAGGAGCATTTCAGCTGAGCGGCAGTGTTGCAGCCACCGGCACACAGGAGGCCCCAGCAACCACTGTCGATCCTCGCGTCTGATGCCACCCTTTCTGTTTGCCCAGGCAATCGATTTGGAAATGCAGCAGCGTGGCTTGGGAGCCTGAAAAATGCCCGCTCCATTCTAAAATCCCAGAACTTTCACATACGACTACAATATAGACAACATACCATACCGGACCATACCATACTGTACTACACTATATACGATATTGCGCATGACACAGTTTCTAGATTCCACTGCAGCACATGTCCATGAGGCACGGGCAGTTCTGCATGGAGCCCCTATCGAAGAGGCAAGCAATGAATTACTGGTCAGGCTGGCACCGCCAACTTCCACCTGCTCACAGCGGTCCGATGCTTTTTGTTCAGGCTTTGGCATCTAAGTAATGTGCCGTCGTAGAGTCACAAGCAGGCTTATGTAAAATGTTCATCGATTTCTGGGAAAAGCGGTTGCGAGCAAATCTGGCCTTTTCAGCCTCCAAACTGAATGTGCTCCGAGGTCTTAGCAAAGGACGTTCATCGAGTTTCAGTCTCATTGCCCAAGAAAAGGGCTGGGTGCTTAGCTTCTGTAAAGGCTGTAGAGTTACTGTAGAGATGGTGGCATGCCCATTGAAATCCGAAAAGAGCCATCGCGGCTCATGACGTTTTGAAGTTTGTAAGCGAAGTCCGACGTCGCATGAGTTCCAGGTCATACAACATCTTAATGATTTCAAGCCTGTGCTGACGAGAACTAATGAGGCAACAACGACAAACTACGACAAGGCCTTGGTCCGTTTTTTTGAGCAGGCGCGCACTTGGTCTGACACATTCAACGTGAGACACAATGCACATGAAACTGCTGAATTCTGAGCGAACAGCATTGAGCCAGCCGGCAGATTAAGCTCAATTTCAATTTCATCCAAGTTCTTTTCGTGCCAGGTGTATCAAGGCATCAAAGACCACATCAACCTGGATTTGGTGAAGTGCGTTCTCATGGCCGGTCCAGGGTTTGTAAAGGACTGCAGACGTGCTTTGGGCCCCTGGATGCAATGGTTCCGCTCTTTGTGGCCGTCAGCTGAAGGTAAACGCTACAGCCGGCGAAATTCAAGTGCAGTCGAAATAATAATGCCGAAGAAATGTTGTGCAGGACGACTTTCTGGCGTGGATGCTGCAAAAAGCAACCCAATCGGGGCACGGAACTGAGAACACCTCTACAACCCCTAGAACTGGAAGTCACAATGGTGATTTTGCAGCGCCATGCAGTGATATGCAGTGCAGCTCTCTAACATTTGCAGAATTTTGCAGACTGCAGAGTTGCTGGGATGTTGCTGAGCTGTCTCGACACAGCTGACTTGAGGTGCCCTTGCATTTGCTTTGCCATCCTTTGCCAAAAAGGGGTCGTACCTGGGTCGTGGAATGCGTGAAGGTCGAATGCCGCATTCATTCCATTCGGCATCTCATATGCCCTACCACCACCTTCAACTACTGTGCCGCGCGTCCCAGCAGCTTCGCATTGTGCTGCACACTTTCCCGCACAGAGGCTTATCCTCTCCATGGGTCTTTCCTTCGCACTGGTCCGCTGGTTAAAACATCCAAGACAATGGCGGCGAGAACGAAACGGTCAGCTCGAAATTGAGTTACGAATGTCGCCATGCCCACACGAATCTGCGCAAGGGACCTCAGCATAGCCCTTCCTTCGATGGCAGATATTTTGGCAAGCTTCCAGTTTTCTCTCGTTTCCTCGCTGATGAGCGATGCCTGGCAAAATGCGCCAATTTGTTTCAAATTGTGTCTTGGGCTGTTTTTGCCATGCCACGCAAGACGAGGAAGGCAACAAAGAAAGAGTCAAATATGCAGAAGTGGTACTTGCATTTTCTCCCTATATCTGTAAATATCTGTATATATGTATATAGATCATACATGTACATTGCATACAAGTATACACTTAGCTAGATATATGCACTTGCCCATGCGCCAGGGATACGCAGCTGCTGCAGAAGAAGAGCAGCTTCGTTTGCGTCCACGCATCTTGTGTGCCGCTGGGGCAGCATTCCAGTGGCTTTGCTGTAGCACTGGCCCAGTGTAACTGCCAGAGGCGAGGTTGCCCAGGAAGCACATGTCGAACCTTGCTGCTCAAAGTCTTCGAACTTATACGAGGTTGCAACGAACAAAGCATGCGACACTGAGAGCAGCTACCGACTGGTAGCATGGATGATGACTTATCGAAATATTCAGTGTGTCTCGTCCATCCTTATGAGGCATAAGCAAGCACTGAAGGAGTTGCTCGCGGACGAGCAGGCGGGCGGGCATACCACAATGCATGAAGAAACATGCAGAGGCGATGGCTGCTCCACATAGGCCAGGAAAGACAGCATGGGCTTGTGCATCCTCTCCCCAGTGCACTGCTTTCTGTTGAAAAGAGCCGCCAAGCGGGAGCCTTTCCTTGGCACAGAGGTCCAGAAGAGCATCGCCAACACGAAAGCCGCGGCTCACTTGAAGGTGCCAATGAGATACCGTCGGCATTGCAAAGGGGGGGGGGGGCTCAATCTGTGCAACATCGGACAGTGCAAGAGAGACGCGTTGGAACTGTGGCGAGACGCGAGTTTAGGGCTGAATTCGGGCTTTGGGGTCGAGTTTTTGGCCCCAAGCCTACGGCAAAGAGGGGTCCCCCAGATCCCAGCAGCTCCGGCAAGAGCAGTGACGCGTGCACAAGAGCTGTGAGCTGTGGCCAGTTGTAGATTGAAGATGGCATCTCTTCTTGCAAACGCAACAGCCGTGAACGATCTTGAACGTATGGATGCACGAGGCCCTCGAGGAGTTTTACGTCATGGTACAGAAGGAGTGCAGATCTTGGTGAAGTTGTAACCGGTGCACAGTATGAGAAATGTGACGCTTATTGAGTTGAAGCAATGTTGAAGCAAGGCCCGATCGAGTTTGCTACGGGCCGAAGCAGGTGGGAAGTATGACGTGGTATAGCAGTGTGAACGCACACGTTTCAGCTATTGCAAGGTATTGCGTAACATTTTTCAAGAACTCAATTGTCGATAAACACCATGTGCAGCCTTCGGCTGAAGGTACATGAAGCCATCGAGAAGTGCGCAGTGCAGACATTGATGGTGTCTCGGTTACTGAATCTCTCACTAGGATTGAAACCGACTTGGGGGTGCCTTTCACTAGGGTTGCAACCGATTTTGAGCCTGTTCGGCGGAGGGTTCAAACCGCTTGTAGGCCTGTTCGGCGGTGCCTCTCACGTTGAAACTGGTGCCTCGGGCCTGTTCGAAGGTGCCTTTGATTTCGCTAGGCCGAAACCATTTTCATGCCCCGGCCCTTCTCGCTGAAGTTGAAGCCGGGTTTTAGCCTGTTGCCTGCACTGGTTTGCCGCCGAAAGGAATGAAGCTGTGATCAAATGCCACCCAATGTCCTAGGAATAATTGGGATAAACAGGAATTGAAATCGTTCATTCGTGGTTCATGACTGCCCTTGTCCTCGTTCTCGCTGTTCTTGTTTCCGTTGTCTCGAGGATGCGCATGGATTGGGGCGTGGTTCCGGGGATCAGGGCTAAAAGTGCCGAATCAGTTTATTCAGTGAATTTTCCTTGAGTTTGCAAACAGCGACAGAACTGCTAGAAGAAATTAGAAGATGCTCGATCCCAGCCTTATTCCCCGGAAAAATAAGTTGAAATTGAAGCCCTCAACACGAAGAAAGTCATCAACGCCTAAACCAGCGGCTGTCCCGGAAAAAGGGTGCAGCACTGCAACACCCTTCCCCCACAATATTAATAATAGTTGAGGAACTTTGGCCTTCCCACATTCGGCCACGAACTGGGTTGGTAGCAAGTGTCCATCTGTCTCTCAATTGCGGGTCAGTACCTCAGTGACATGACACTGTCTATTCTACCCTAACGCGCTTTTAGTCGCTTCTTGTGTGGCACAAGCAGACATTGTTTCAAATCCGAAGCCGGCACAGCCTGTGCAGAGATGGGGAGACTGGACAGAGATCGAGCCTGTATCTTCCTGCAAACAATTCACGACCAGTGCCCTCGTAGGACTTTCTTTCGCAACAGCAATAGCAAGGCTTTCTTCAGTTCTATGCAAGGAGGCAGAGAGAGAATAATTGAAATAAAAAACACATATCCATAGAAGGTGCTCACAGCAATCCTCCTCTATTTGCTCTCTTTGTCACTGGGGAGCTGCAGGTGGTGGACTCCTTGTTCCGCAATGCGAACGTGAAGCTGCGAAGACAGTGCGCGTAGACGCGAGGAGTGGGCGTTCCATGGTTTTCCTGACAAGATGGTCATGGCTTCAGCTAGCGATTGAGCAGGGTGTTGGCTTCACAGAGTGTGGTGATGTGTGGTGTGAGACTGCTTCTTGCCTCTTCTGTCTCCTCAGCATGATTCATCCTTGTAGAGGTAGAGCGGCCTGTCCGTCCACCATATCCTTCCTAGGTACGTCGACATGGTTGAGACTGCAAGAGACCAGGCTGCAAAGTTCTTGCGCGGGATGAGAATGATGAGAAGGTTTGCAGCAAAGAACGCGTGCCTTTCTGGTTTGCAACGAACTAGCGAGTCGAAACACATGTTGTAATTTGGCCAATCACGCTTGAATCCCTGGCCTGGCCAGAATTCACCTGAAGGGCATGAGACCATGCACTGTCGCCTTTAATGGGCACGTTACGTGCCACAGCTTGGCCGTTCCGTCATTCACCAGCACTGAGGTAGCATCAGGCAGGCATCGTAGGATCGAAAAAGGCTGAGCGAACCAAGTGTATTAAAGTGCAATGTTGTCTGGGAAGGGCGCCAGCTGCCAAATCTTCTCGTCGCAGCACGTCAGTGGCGAGCAGCTTCAGGCCAGAGAACACAAAACAAAAAAATAAGAACCACACGAGCAGCACGACATCATAAAGAGGACAGCTGTAAGATAAAGCAAGAGACACTAGAGCGCGGAGTTGAAGCTGATGATCGTTGATGGCAAAAGTCTGAGTGGTAGCATAGTGCAAAAGCTGCAAAAGGCCTCGAGTGGTTTCTGCAAAACTGTGCTGTCGACCTCACCAGAAGCACATAGTAGGTGGCGATCGGCGAGGTTACCGGTGCTGTTTGCCCAACATAGAAGAAGGGAGACATCTGATCTCTGACTCCCGAAACGCGCGCCGGAGGCAGTACCAACGCCACCAAAGCCACACCATCAACACCCGCAACTGCAGCAGCACCTGGCTCACAACCTTGGGCTGATATCCCGTGGCCGTGGGTGCCTTCGAGCATTTAGCCCCCAGCCCGGCCTTCAAAGAAGCCTGGAACGGTAAGGAACTCCAACCACAACTTGAGCCCACGAATGTTGTGGCATGTTGCGGCATGTCGCATGGCTTTGCTTGACGAGCACACGGGCATATACTGGCACCCTGCTGCTCAGCAGCTCAGCGGCATCGCGGGCGTCCTACGCTTTCCGCTGCCGGAAATTGGCGACATCGACAGGCAGGCACCGGCATGGAAGTTGACACGATTCGGCATTGAGTCGTGTGTCCTTTTTTCTCGACCATGCGTCGAGGGCGTGTCAACATGAAGTGCAAGCTCGAGCCATGTCAGAGTTGCAGAGTCACTGCCCAGTGACGCCGGACTCAGCGACGCTGGCGGCCCTGAGGAGGAGAAGGAAAAGATGCCGCAGGCGCGAAATGGATTCGAAGATCGTCGAAGTATCTGGAAATCGAAGTTTGAGTTTGCAAATACATGGCGAATGTGCGAGTATGCGAGTCTAGCACAGGTCCGACATGCGGTAGGGAATTCCAAGATATTCCAAGCCTTTTGAATCATTGCGGACGCCACAGCTGGCAAAGCCTGCTGCCTTTCTTCCATTACCACCAAATCTAGTTCAACATGTTCAACTACTCGCTCGCCTTCAGGACGACGACGCCGAAGACTTCATGTAACATGGCTTCGCGGCGGCTTTGCTCGTTCGAAAATAGTCCGAGACGACTGCAGAGTGGCTCTGCATGAGTTGGTTTCTCTGTGTGGCCTCGCCTGCTCTTCTGATCTTATCCCTTCTCTCCTGATCGCAATGTATCCCATAGCGTTTGGCTCGGACGAGAGCACACGGCAAAGGCCATGGCAGTGAGCGGGCCTTGGACAGCGAGGTCACGAGCTTCCTTAGCCTTATCGGCTTCGGCATGCATCTGTAGATATCTGTAGATACCTGTAGTATTCATCCCCCCTTATCTTGAGGAAACAAGGGCATGGGGACGCCATGAAAGTGTAGGGTGGGGGATATCAGGGGATGGACGAATTGTGAAATTCGATAGGGTTCAGATTGAGGGATACTTGGTTTGGTTACCAACGGTAACTGTCAGCCTTACAGCATCTTAAAGTCTTAAAGCCCACGCCAGTGATCACCAGTGTATTCAAGCCTTGAGGCTTGACCCTGGACAATGAAAAGCCTTGCGCGCAGTTTGGCCTTCGGCGCGGAAGTAAAATCTAAGTTTCGTTGTCTTAACTTCGCCCGCCTGAACAAGCATCGGGTTTTAGGCTGCGACGGACCTGGGCTTACCGCGCAACCCGAAACCCCGAACCCTAGCTCTGACAGTCATTAGACCCTGAAGCCCTGAGACCCTACACAGTCGACATGCACACAGCGGTCCGCCGACGGGACCCACAGCACTTGCCATGCAGCCACCTGCGGTCGAGCTGGATCTCGGCCGCCTCGCGCCACGTTTCTTTAGGAAGAGAACGGGGGGGGGGGGGGGGGTGCGCAATGGAAACGCTGCTCCCAGCGATGCATTCTATGACGCCCCAGTTTGTTCCTGATAATGGGCGTGCGCAGTTCCAGAGCTCACCTGTCAATTCTCTGAACGTCGTGGCACGAATCTCAGGCCTCAGCTGCAAAGAAACAGTCTCTGCAGCATGCGGAAAACCTAAAGAGTGGGTTCCGGCTCGGTTGGGGGAGACTCCCGGAGACAAGGACTTCTTTAACCAAACAAAAGGCAAAAGGGATGTGCAGGCCATGAGCAGAGTGTGCTCTCAGCAGCAGAGCTCTCTCGTGGGACGTTCCGCTACTTCGATCCCGAAAAACCCAGCGCAACTCCGACCTGTCACATTCAGTGTTGTTTAGACAGTGTTTAGACAGCATGTCATCGCGATGCAACACCAGCACCGTGTTCCGAATGCGAATTCACTAAGGGTTGTGCCTGGCCAGCCTGCGCAGCTTATCCTTGATGAAGGCGAGGTCGAGGACCCTACTGCAACTACCACGCTCAAAAGGGAGCCCGCGGGAGCGGGCGTGTGACGTGTGTCATGCAGTGGCACTGCTCTAGATGGCTGCGAATGGTGATGGTGGTAGGGTAGAAGCCTGCGCGATTCTTGGTGGACACCAAGCCAACGGCACAACTCGTACTTCAGTTGCAGGTAAGCAAATTTTTGATGTCACAATACGCAACTTTGTGGGCGTCGCAAGGATCCTTTCAAAGATCGGCGACATGGACTGTCGCCAGGAGAGGCCCTGCCCCCGGTTGAAGAGACATAAGAGACACGGAAGAAGAGGAGCGAGCAGCGCGCAGCTTTTCATTTCTGAGCACCGGTATCCCAGAAATCCGCGACGGCATGATAGTAGATGTGAACGTTTGTTGAAATGTCAGCGTCGTACGTCTCTTTTGATGCTTCAAGCCAGGGAATGTCGGTATGAGGAAACCCTGGAGCCTGGAATGCGTAAACCTGGCAAAATCCTGCAGATTAGGGAATGCCGGGGGAGGGAGAAGGAGGGGAGACCCCCCCCCCCTCCAAATTCTGCCATCAACAACCTAGGTGCCAGTGATGACTCTGACCGAGCCTGCTATGCCCGTCACAACCATCGAGGCAGCGAACATCAGCGAACAGATCGGCATGTTTGTCCGTTTGGTTTGGACACAGGTGCCTGCGCATGCAGACAAACGATTCTATGAGGGAGTCTTGGAGCTTCTAGCGGCCGGGTCTTCGGCTGCATCGTGCAAGGACATGGCGTCAGCGATATATTGTCGCTCATCACGCGTTCATCTGCCGCAGTATCAAGTCTGCATGACAAACGCCCTCGCAAAAAGCGCTACGCTTTTTCCAACTCGGCTCAATCCGACGGTTGCTGGCTGACATAAGCCTCACAATGGCTTCGCAGTAGTCGTAGTTTCAGTCTTGGCAGGGCGCATTCCGCCAGCAAGAATATAGCAGTCGCTACAAGCATGGCTACTTTTCAGCTCTAACACCTGCACTGCACCACTGCATGACATTAACTGGCCTCAAGCAAAGCGGCGAGAAAGCGCCTGGATGACTAAGATAATGACGATTCTCCTATTCTTCCCTGCAGTGCACGCCATTGTGTCGGGCGAGGGTGCTAGCCATGGGCGATGGTGGTGCTGCAGTGGGCAAAAGCAAGGACACAACTACACTGAAAGGATATTATGACCGTTCTCCACTCAGCTCTCTCGCAAATTCTGGCCCGAAATAGGACGACGACTTGGAAAACCCCTACGAGTTGCTTCAAGTGGAAGATGATGCTGGGGAGAAAGAAATCAAGGCGGGCCAACATGTTTTGTGTCAGTTCATCACTGTGCACAAATGAAGCTGCATGATATATCATGATATTACAAGGCGTGGTGGCTGTCACTTTCGGATTAAGCTAGAACGCGGGCAAGGTCGCAAGCCTCACCAAAAGGAATCGCCCACTTTGGATGTGTCGGCTGCATTTCAAGCATTCTCACATTTTCGCTTGCAGACTGCCTATCGCAAGATCTCTTTGAAGTGCCATCCAGACAGTGGCTCGGCAGAAAGCTGGTCCTGAGTTGTAACACGTAGCCAAGTCCTGTCGCCAACTGCATCCAACTGCATGTCGCATCCGAGGGCATCCAGATGATCCTGAGGCTCAGAGTTAAAGTCTGGCAGATGGAGTCGAGAATAGTCGAGATATGTCCAGGATAGTACAACTTCGCAGAAGTGGGCGTAAGAGGTTCTTAAGAACTTAAGAGCATATCGGCATGCAGCGTTTGGCTTCGTGCTGCCGCGTCGCTGCTGGAGGCTGCAGAGAAGTTTGATCGGCTGACACGGGCAAAGGACGCTTGACCCGTGACTCATCGTGACTCTCTTTGGGTTTAGGGTTTAGGGCCTTTAGGGTGTAGGGTTCAGGGTTGGCAAGCCTTCCAGGACCTGCTGTTCCTTGGCTGCAGCATTGTGCAAGTATGCAGACCTTACTGCACTACATTGCACTACGCTTGAATCCGTTGAGAGACCGTTTCCGTGGAAAGGTTGGATCCCATCCGCCGATCGGAGCTTGACAGGAGTCAACTGACTTGCAGTTCACTTGCAAACCCGCAATTCGCATAATTCGCAAAAGCTCAGAGCACTTAGCAGCGCACGGCAGCATTGCCCGACAGGAAGCGCAAAGCTGCTCGGGATTTGGAGGTGCTTCGTCTAAATAGGAGAAGCCGCCTAGAAAACAGATCGCACTGAAAAATCGGGCATGCCCGTGCTGTATGTGCTGTGCCAGGCGCGTCATGCACAGGAAGATGCAAAGCGTCGTAAGCTCCGAGAAGACTTGGAAGGCACGAACATGCCATTTCTTGCTCTGCATTCTGCAGGTCCGTGAGGCCAGCATTGTCAAACTCGTCCATCAGAGGTTGCCGAATGGCATATAATCGCATGTTCCATGCATTTCCATGCTTCGTGTGGTAGGCATAGCTCCACAGCCGAAAAAAGGCAACAAGAGTGTCTCGAAGAATGCTATGGGCTACTTGTACATAAAAGGTGCAAGTAATGTGCAGACGGTACGAGAAGCCATAAATCATCAACCGCCATCGCCACGCAATGAGCCTGTGACGTGTGCAGAATGCCGCAGAATGCCCCTCGCCAGGCCGAGAGAATGCTGCCAATGCAAAGACCATGGCTGCGAAGAGAGCCACGCAGGATGCCGAGGTAGATCCTGTCCCCGTCTCGCACAAGCGAGTCACAAGCAACACGTGTCCACAATGAGGTCCACACACTGTAGCTCTTTTCTTGTCTGCCAGCAAATAGGCTCTTGTGAAAAGTGGTAAGCTTCAGCCTTTTCCACTGCACATTCGGCAGTCAAGAAGCCAAGCCACAGCTGCCAAATGCAGGCCAGAAAGAAATTTCTGCAGCAGGAGAGACTGGTAGTCTGTGATTTGCAGAGCTTTGGGCAGCTCCGGTGCACATCCTGCAAGCAGGACATGGCGTCGCGCATCCGTGCGAAAGAGGCTGAGCTGGCAAAGAAGCAGAATGAGGACCCCGAGGTGCCCTGTGTTGCTCCACTGAAACTGTGCTGGAAGAGTTTCTGAATTTTTCTGAGGTCTCCAAAAGCATATCACGTCTGTCTTGTAAATGAAAATCGGGGCACGAAGAGGTCGATTGCGATTACTACTACCAATGACTAGTATGACTGTGCGCGATGAATATTGTATAATATTGCGGTGAAGGTTCAGGCCACGCTGCAGGACACACGCATCTCGGCACAGGCGATTCCAGGTGTAACTATCCGATAGTTTGAACGCTGCCCGTCGGCATGCGCCGCCCGCCTCGGCCCTGCCCAGCTTTGAAGGTGGTGCCTCAAAGCCTGAGGGTGTAAGGTTGATGTTGCCCCTCTCTGGTATGCTGATCTGCATACGGTTGTTTGCTGGGCCGTGGTGTTTCCTGAGCGGACTCGGGCAGGCCCTTTGATCCTGGGTCTTGTGGCCTGGCACGTGTCCACTGCTGCGCATCGTTCCCCCTTGTCCAGGTAGAAAAAAAGGGGATGGGGGGTCGATCATGGTCGATCCACACAGGCATGGATTGTTGGAGAAGGTGCACAGCTGGTGTTTTAGAAGCCCATAGTCGACTCGGGAAGTGGGGCGGGCGCGGGTCAAGCCGAGGTGCCCGATTGCATGTGAATGTCTCGTTTCTCCAATGGAAAACCCGAGAGTTTCTCAAAAAGGGCGGAGCAGCACACAACTACACAACATCACAATTCCCTGGCGGATTTCAGGGACGGGAATCATGAAATCCCATAGGGAACCTCGGACGCCTCACGGTCGAGGCCGAGGCGAAGTCTTTGTTTCGAAACAGGAATAGGAAAAGGAAACCTCCTGCGGTCGATGAAAGAAAAGCGCAGCCAGGCCTCTCCCTCTGCTGACAAGACTCCAAAGACTACAAAGACTCCAAAGGCAGCAAAGGACATGAGAGGCGCAATGTGGCGCAACTGTCCTTCCAGTTTGTGAGTCTCTGCGTTTTGTGCACCATCTCCAGGGAAGAAGCAGAAGGTTGACCGACAGGTGGACGGTTTCCGTCCTGGAGCCAGCTTCGATGACTGGGAGGCATGTGGCTTCTGTTCTTTTCACAAAGGCAGTTGCAAGGTTGAAGGGACCATGAATGTTGGCACTTGCTTGAGGCCGACATGTTGGCTGATCTGCACAATCTAGCCAAACAGAAGGCAGGCAAAGCTGCAGCTTGAGCGCGGCGCTTTGCAGCTCTGTGGCCAACATGGCGCAGAACATCTGAATCGCAGTCGTGCTGGCCAGCTCGATGCGCTTTTGGTGCTACTAGAAGAAACACATCAAACACATGAAGCACATGGGTCGGCAGACCGACTGACAATGGCCCTTACATCTCTTAAAGCCCAGAAGCTTCTGGTGGCCTGCAAACATTGCACATCGTGCTCTAGTGTGTACAGTAGCACAGGCTGCAATGAGGAAATCTGCAAAGCTGAAAATTGTTGGGGGTGCAGCATGTAAGGCTTGAGTCAGAGAGCAGTCTGGCATGATGCAAGAATTTGCACACATGACTCAGAAATGAAAAATGCACACAGCGATGCCCCAGGTCTCCAGCGGGATGATCATCTTCCGCTTCCTGGGTCAGCTGGTCTGGGACAAGGACAGTCCTGCTGAACACTTCGGCAACTTGTCATGTAACATCATGCTACAACAACCAGTCTGTCACGGCCCACTTCTGAGTGTTGTCAGGACTTCTACGTGCAGGGGCAAGAGATCTTTGCAGAGATCTGCGAGGCATCCGAACGCATCAATATCGTTACAGATCACTTCAGTTAGTGTCAAATATTCCAACCTGCATCTTGTGCTCGGCTGCGCAGGTCATAGACTCGAGACCTACATACATTGTCAATGTGGCAAAAGGTGATGTCGCAATCTCAGGTGTGTCGGAATTGGTGTAAGCTTATGCTTGTCTGTGAATGTGTTGTTGAATGGAGCAGCCCTCCACTTGTCTGCTCAAGGTTCGCAGCCTGCCAGTTGCTTTCGCTGCCCTGTCAGATGCGTGGTCCCAAGACTTTCTGCATAGAGTCATGTCAGGGCGGGAGCATGTGACTTGCAAAGCATGTTGCAAAGCATGTTGCAAAGCATGTTGCAGAGCATGTTGCAGAGCATGTTGCAAAGCATGTTCCTCCGTGCTGTTTGCAGGTGTCTTTAGCAGAATCAGATGCAACCTTTGGCTTCCCCGAAGTCCGTGTCGGGGGCATGCCAGCGGTCAGCGCGGCATGTTGAAGAAGTTTTGCATTCGAATGTTTTGTAGCATGCAGGGCCAAGATGACGAAGGCCGACGAGACTAGATGATTAGCTAGCAGGTCTGGCACGAATGGATTCTAGGGTCCTAGAGCTCGGAGAAGGCTGCTCTTTCGTGCCATTCTTCTGTCATCTGTGCTATGGCAGTGCGTGACCGTCGCGATGCGGAAACGCGTCTCTGACGACTATATCAGGCTGCTCCTCCCAGATTGAAGCTGCTGATTGCCAGTGTTTGAGTTCTTTCAAGTTTCGTAGGGCTAGTGAGCAGTATGTAATCGTCCAAATGTCGTTCCATTTCTGTGTCTGTCTCTCCCTCTGCGCTCGCTCTCTCTCTCTCTCCAGCTTTCGCTCTCTCTCTCTCTCTCTCTCTTCCTCTCCCTCCCTCCAGTCTCCCGGCTCCAGCTATCAGAGCCAAGCCGATAAGGATGGCGTAGGTGGTCCTTGGGGGCACTCCGGCAAAGGCCGTCGAACCCCCCCCAACCTTCGTCGAATTCCCCGGCCTTCGTCGAACCCTCGGCCTTCGTCAATCCCGCTTTTTGGCCTTCCAACCCCTTTCTCGAAAGCAAAACAAGGCTCCCGGAACCCCCACGCAGAAAGCATCTGGGTCTTTGGACAGCAGGCCCGAAGGCCGCGAGAGGCACGAGAGAAGCGATGTGTCGATGATGCCATCAGCAGCATCAGCAGACCCCCACGCCCCCCCCACGCGGGCTTGGGTGATGCTCACACTTTGGGGGCGGGCCAAGGGCACTGTGGGTGGGGGTTGGAGGCGCACGCGGAAAACCTCATACAAAAAACATCAAAAAGCACGGTACTTACAGCGTTTTCTGGGTTTTTGACCACTTTGAGCCGAAGCCGCTGATGCTCATGATGCTTCCCGGGTTTGGGCTTCCGGTACCCCCCCAACCTTTAGAAAACATGGCCTCGGCCTGGTCCCTTGATGCCCTTTCGGAGGCCTCCCGAGAAAAACCCACGCGAATTTTATGGGCTAACGCTCCGCCCTGCACCACCGGCGGTGCAGGGGCTCCAGGTAAGCGATGGGCGGGGAAGGTGTGGACTATGGGGGTTGGGTGTGCGCTTTGATTTTTTGTGGGCTTTCGAATACTCCGCAAGCTTCGGCATTGGCGAACACGGTTTTTCACTTACGCCTCCCCCGCAGGGGTCGGCGGATGCTTACATACCACCTCTGCGAGGGGTCTCCTTCGCTGGGTAAAAGAGTTTATGATTTTTTTAATGAATAGATAATAATATATTTAATGGCTACCGCCAGTGCCGCCGACCCCACCCCCCGCCATTTTAGGGTGCCTCAGGGCTTAGGGAGTTTCTTGGGTGGCTTCGGCTTGGGCAGCTTGGGGTAGTTGGAGGATTTGGGCGCCCTTTGCAGGGATGACGCTATGAGGGTTTAGGGTTTAGGGCTAGTTCGCAGCCTTTTGGGAGAGGGGGGGGCCTTCACACTGGTGGCGGGCGGTGCGGATGGCGGCTCGTCAGCGTGGGTGGCTCAGGGGGCGGGTGGCTTGGGGCGGTCTTGGTGGTTCGGGTCATGTGGGTGGTTGGGGTGATGTGGGGTTCGGGTGGTGTGGGTGTTTGGCGGCATGGCTTCGTTCATGTACAGACTGTACAGCCTCAGAGTGTCCTACTGTGCATACCTAGGCTGGGCACTCTGATAGGATTCCTGACCCTTGAGGCGGCTGCGGGCAAGTGAGCGAGGAAAGAAAAATACAAATTTGTTAAGTTTACCTGTAACTCCGTATCAGTTTTGTGGGGCCCCTGCAGGGTCCCAGGAAGGGACCAAGCAGGGCAGCCCCCCCAACTAGAAAAACCTAGATGAATTTAGAATCTGTCCCCATGTGCTTGCATAAAGGCCCACGGGAGGGGGACCCAAGGACCCCCCGGGGCAACCGGCACCCCGAGAACCAACGCGGATCCTGCAAAAACAGGGCGACCGACCCAAGGACCGGCGGAGGGTGGGAGAAGCGGGCGACCGACCCAAAGACCGGCGGAGGAGGAAGTTTTAAAACTTGCGTTTTGCGTTGTTCTATACGTCCTGTTGAGTCGGGCCTTTTTTGCTTTGTTCTAAGCGTCAAAGTGGGCAGATTCCAAATTCCACCGAATCCCGGTGCCCTATGCTCCCTTAGAAGGGCCCCCATGGCTCAAATCCTTCGGCTAATCCAGGGCATTTAGCCTTGCGAGCAGCACAACGGCAAAGTTTGGAT